>WAAD01041419.1:38141-98606 GCA_013389945.1 Fregata magnificens | reverse complement strand
GAGCATGAGTTACTGGTCTTTTTTCCACCTAACTGGTTTCCTGTTTTGTTTTGGTTTAAATCTCTGCATGCTTTTTAGACTTTGTATTTTAGAGCTGATAATGGTAAACGATGTCTTGAAAATAACCAACAAACCAAGTCATCGGCAAAGCAAAAACCATTGCATCAAACTAGTCTTCCATCAATTAATCGATTTATTTTGTCAGGGATATCTGTGATGTGTTCATTATCCCCCAAAGAGTTTGCAATGTTGAAGCATTTGCAGCTTATTTTTCTGAAAGTAGTGTCAGCTTTTGCAAAGTTGTGCAGATTGTTTTCTTGTTTTCTTGTAGTATAAACTGTACCTTCTTCCATTTTATTTTAAAATCTAAGAGTCTGGGGGAGATTGATATGCTTTGTGAGACGTTTTCTGTTTGTGTAGAAAAACTAATGGACAGAAGATGTTCGTTGTTCTGTTTAAAAAGTATTCTAACTGAATGCCTGTACTTTTTCGTGCTGTTAAAACATATTGTCAGGATTTCTTAAAGCTGTTGGCGTTTCTTCTGGGAAAAGGAAGAAGATAAGCTTAAGCTACATGATGAGGACAATTGAAGTACTTTTTGATGCATTTGTAAATGGATATTACATGCAGTTACTTTATCAGTGTTCAGAAAGTGTGAGTAGATGACTAATTTAATATGTTCAGTCCCAGACGAACACAGAAAACCTCATCCTGACTGACCTTAGTCCTAAATTAAAAAAGAACAACTTAAAAAAAATCAGGAATAAGTACAGTTAACAATAAAGTTAAGAGTAGGAATATTTGAAGTTGGTGAGTACTATTTATGGAAAATGGATTACATCAAGCAAAACAGATTTTACACTGATAAAATTACAGGTTTTGTTGAGAAAGATGAATGTTTCCACATTTTCTTTATAGGGTGCTTGATTTAGTTATTACATGACATTGATTTTTAGAATTATATAGAAATCACATTACACAATGATAACAATATTGAGATTCAGCACAATAAATGAATTAACTGGCTAACTTGTAATTTCTAAAGTAGTTGTTGGTTACCACAGTATGGGAATATTTCTGTGGGTGTTCTGCTAGGACACAGTTCAGTGTTTGGAAGCAGATGTTGAATTTCTGTGGATGACACGCAAGTTGGCAGTTTACAGGGCCGCTTTGACAAGCTGGCCTCGTTTGAATGAAATGTGTTTTAATATGGCTAAATGCAAAATTATAAATAGAAGAGTAAATAACAGGCTCTGTGCAGAGGATTTGGAAGTTTAGCTAAGCAAGTAAACCAATTTGACCCTTGGCCACAGCATGGCGGGGGGGCGGGCTTGAGTATATGAATACTACAGTAATAAATAGGAAAGGACTTTTCCTTCTGAATGCAGTATTGGGAAGACTCATGGACTGAAGAGTTCTGCCAATTGCATTCTGAATGCAAAAATCAGAAAGAACTTAGAGGAGCCACAAAGGTCTGTTCAAAGGCAGAAAGATATGCTTTGTACTGCGTTCTGCCTCTAGTTTAAGAGAAGATTAAGATATGACTCAATTTACAGTAAGTACCTCCTTAACTCAGAACATGCCAAATCTGAACAGTGCAACAGTAAATGTAGCAAGAACCAGTAACCTTAGTTGAATAGGATCTAAATAGGAACTGAAGGAACAAGTAAGACCTAAAGTTCACAATGTTCCACGGGTTAATTAGCCTCCCTGTTAAAATTGACTCTGGAATGCAATGAAATCTCTTAACGCTTGATATTTTCAGATTAGGACTGGGATGCGTCTTGGAAAGTTACTGTAGTAAAATGAAAATTGTTCAGCTCAGAATGGAGCTAGTTTTGTAGAAAGCAGTACTGCTTATTGTACATTATTTGGTGTGGTTGATGATCCGTGATGGTGTATTCTGGTGACAGCGTAAGGTGAATTCCCACCTGGGCACTCACCTTATGACATACTT
Source organism: Fregata magnificens (assembly GCA_013389945.1). Lineage (NCBI taxonomy): Eukaryota > Metazoa > Chordata > Aves > Suliformes > Fregatidae > Fregata > Fregata magnificens. The sequence continues at coordinate 96,649 of WAAD01041419.1, read as the reverse complement.
ATTTTCCAGGTTGAGTGTTTTTCTGAAAACCTGAGGTGCTCAGTCCATTTGTTTTGCATGGGTGTACACTTGAAATAGAGCTTTTGTTGCGCTGCCCTTCAAGGGCAGCACTCTTTATAGTCGCTTTAGCTTTGTTCCTCTCTAAGCCATGGGGTTCACACCACTTATATTGGTGGGGGCAGCTCTAGGGGAGTACTGAGAATTTCTTAAAAAACGCAATTCTAATTAATGCTCTGTTTGGCTCAATAGTTCTGCAAATTAAGTATATTTTCTGTGAAAAGTCTGCTTTGTGCTCACTGTTAGAGTTTCAGCAGCACACATTTAATGAATCACTATGTATGTTCTTCCCATGTGCTTTTATTTTTTCCTAATAGTTTGGCCACTGACCTTTTCTGGTGGGTGTTTTCCTTAATTTTGTTTCAAAAAAAGGGAATCCAGATAGAGCTAGCTGAGATGCTGGCTAATACGGAGCTTGTGTTTACACAAAGGCTATAAAAATATGCCAGTTGTGGCAATCCACAGTTTTTGTTCAGCTTGAACATGGGTGTTTTTTCCGGGGATGGTCTTGGTCAGAGACGTTCTTCAGCCTGACTGATAATTGGACATGTTTCTCCGTTTCTGAATTGAGGCATGCCCATTCTAGTCTCCTGGGCAATGCTCAAGGAAGTTGGCTCATTTAAGGTGTCATATTAGTGCTGTGGAGTTCCTATGCTTGCAGGGGGAGGAGGGAGTGTCTTTCACTTGTAAGCTAAGCAAGAGCATCCCCTATAGCACAAGACAGACAATTAGCTGATGGGGATAGGGTCTCCTTCACTTTTCCTTTTGTTAAATTGGTTTGGGTTTTTTTTTTTTTTTGGCTCCTCTCAAGTGGAAGTTGTTTTTTCTTTGCAGTTTGCTCGCTAACTTTTAAATTTTATTTCAGTAAATTATATCTTCTGTGCACAAAGCATACCTTCCTAATCAATCAGTTTGATTTACCTCTAAGTGGGGGAAGAAGGTGCTTCAGAGTTTTCTGCTTATCATGCTCTCATATTAAGAAATAGGCTCTCAGCATATCTGAATATTTAAAACAGTCTTATTAAATCTAATCTCAAATCAGTGTAAAGCTACAAAAGAAACTGTAGCAATCTTAATTGTTGCAGTAGTGCTAAAAATACCGTTTCCTGTCAATGCTTGTACTTTAGATTTTAGTAGCCGTCAAAAAGAGCAAAGGCTGTCAGAAATGAATCATGTTTCTAGCATTTCTAGGGCTTATCAGGGTGTGCAAAACAAATCTAAGGTCTGGCAATAGAACTGTTCTTCTGTTTCTTGGTGAATATAGTGACCATTTGTGGTTGGGAGGTGGCTTTAATGTGAAGCTAATTTTAATGTGTAAAAGAGGTGCTCATATGCATTGCACATGAATGGCAGTTTGCAAATGCAGCAGGAATTCATTTCATTACAGTAATTTAGTTTTCTTTTTATGTCTGTGGTGTTTACAGGACTGTAGGAGCCTTTTGGTGCTTGTAGATTTGTGCTTTACATTACCATTGCGGTTAAAAACGCATAGAAGTGTGGGTGTATTTAACTCCTTTTTAATTCATTGAACTGGGAACATGCAATCCTTTGAGTCTGTGGCCCAGCTATTTACATGTTTGTAAAAAATATGAATGCCTTAGACTGGATCAGCTGCATGCTCTCTTCAGCATGTTTCAGGCTGCATGCCCTGTCCCTTTTCTGTTCCTTCCAGTTTTATAATGTTTCTTTGCTCCCTTCCCCCAGCCTCCCAAGAGGCTTAGCCTCTAGTGATGGTATTCTTGAAGTAATTTCATGTAGTTAAAAACTCAATTACCTCTAATTGGATTGCCCAAATATGCAGCAAAAGAACATAGGTGTCCTCTGGCCTGCTACCACTTGGGAGAGTTTGCCTTTTACGTTTTATACCCAAACACCTCAAAACTAATATAATGCATCATTGACCATTCAATTTCTATCATGGTTTTTGTTTTATTACTTAATAGCAGTGGGAATATTTATTAATAGAAATATTAGTGCAGAGTGGTGTACATGCTTCGTCATTAACGAGATGGTCACTACCCCTCTGAATTTGCAGTTTAAATAGATGTGTCAGGGAGGGAGGGGAGCCAGATGCCAGGAGGGGATGTACTCACCCAGGATTAGACAGCCAAGCAGCGGTGGAAGGAGGAATAGGATCCAGCCCTACTAAATTCCTAGCCTTGTGTCTCTTCTGCTGAGCCAGGCTCCATCTCCTGTCAGCAGCACCCCTGAATGGTAGCAAATTAACAGTGAACTATCTGCTTCAGCTTCTGCTTCTCTGTCCAAATCAGAGCAGCAATGTTACATTTAACTTTCTATGTGTCTGAATATTACCAGGATTTTATTCCAGTTCTTGTAGTTTCAGGCCACTAGTAGCTGAATGCCGGGAAGAGCAATGTGCAGTCTAAAGCAGCCGGGGCTTGCAGGAGGGAGCAGTCGAATCAATATTTCAGAGGAATGGACCTGTGTCAGACACAGGATGTCTAGGGCACCTCAGGAATGCACGTTACCACTAAGCTGAGCATAACAAGTGTTAGGGAATAGATTTTGTGCGGCGTTACACTTGCAATATTATTCTAAGGGAAAGAACGTTTTTATTTTATATTATGTGGAGCTATTTCTTTTAAAACGTTGACCTCATCAGCTCAGGTCAAATTAACTGTTCTTCATTATTGCCTTTTCCTACAATATTGCTTCCTGTGCAAACAACTGCTCAGAGGCTGCTCCTGTTTTTCAGTCTGTTTCTTTTATAGCTTGTGGAGCAATTATCCAAAATCCTGTTCCAAACAGAAAAAAGTCTATCAAACTACCTTTTTAATCAATTGCGCTCCTTCAAATTTGCTTAGACACATGCCAGGTACTCTGAGGTAAGTGAAGTGCATGTCGCACTACGGTTTAGACTACAGCTATTCCGCAGCTCCCGAGAGCACTTTGCCACCCCATCTGTGTGACCGGGAACCGTTTCAACCTTCCAGCCTTGCTTTGCCCGTTCTTACTGCTCTGGTTTGGTTGGTTGGCTTCTTGGTTTCGGTGTGGTGTTGTGTGTGTGGTTTTGTTGGGGTTTTTTGTTTGTTTGTTTGGGAGTTTTTTTTTAAGTGCTTTTAGTATTTGCCTAAAGTTAAATAAATAAATAAATAAATAAATCAAGCCTATTTCCTTCCTTCACTGTTAGCTCAGCTGGTGTATCTTCAGGCTGAAACACTTCAGATGGAATTGATTTCTTGGAGATGTATGCCAGTCTGAGTTTAACTGGTGTTTCATTTTTAATCTTCATTTGGCTCATACTACGCACATTTCTTTTTTGCAGCTGGGTGAAATATTTCCCTTTTCACAACACTTCATAGTTTAGAATCACAACAAAACCGCAACACTTATTTTCAAGAGGAAGTAGTGTGTTCAGGCGTATGGATCCTCTCGGAATAGGTGTGTTTGTTTTAGAGAGTATGCATGTAAAGGTAAAATTTTCAGTGGCCCTGAGCATTATCTAGACCTCCAACAGGAGTCTGGCTAAATCTATACTACAAGGCTGCTGCATTGCCCTTGCAACCTTGGTGTCTTTGTGTGTGATGGCTGGATCCCAGCTCAGTGCTCGGACGGGGTGTCAGTCCCATGAAGCAGAGTCCCATTGCAGAGGAAACCCAAATGGGCCCATGAGAGGGGAGTCGCAGCGCTTTCCAGCAGGTCTCTGGATGAAGATGCTCAGAGCACCAGCACTGCTGGCCAAGCAGCTTCCCTGGAGTGGAGATTCACAGGGGGTGCACGTTTGGAGAGCAGGTGCACGTAGCCCTGTAACACCAACTCTACTAGTGGGATTCTGCAGTTGCTAAGTACCCTCTCATGATTCCTAGTAAAAAAATATTTCCTAATAAGAATTGCATTTTGCTTTGGCTGTGAATTTTTGTCATCAATAACAATATCTTGTTTTTAACAATAAGCATTGCATTGATCTGCTGAGAAGGATATCTGTTTCTGAAAAGCAAAAAGAGAAACGAAATTGCAGCTGCTGGATCTCCACCATCTCTGTCAATATATGGATATGGAATTCAAATGTATGAACTAAGGGACAGCAAAAATGCCAGATGATAGAATTCACTTTAGGGCTAACGTGCTGGATTTTAACAGTGATCTAGGGTCCTGTGATGCACATACTGCTCACTTAAATCTCATAGGATTATATATACAATATGCCTGCAACTTCCGAGTAGCATGATAGAGAATGATTAGAAGTAGTAAATACATTTGTTGTACTAAATCTCTAGCCCTCTATTTAAATAAAGATGTTTTGTTAAGAGTCAAGCACATACATGTGCTTGAAGTTTTTGAACTCTGGTTCTGAAGTATATGCCAAATAAACTTTATTTAAATGATCTATCATCAGAATGCTTCCTGTGTACTCCAGCCCGCAGACTGAAGGCTAAAGCATTTAACTGGGTTCTGGCCTTACTAAGTAATTACTATTATATCAAAGTGCATAAACATTAAGCACATTATGTTGACTTAATGAATTTTTTTCCTAATGTGGGTAAGAAATGTTTTGGGGAAGAAAACCAAAGTAAATGACAGTATTTGTCATTTCTCCTCCCCTCATTTACATAATGCTGGCCTTGGGAAAGGAGACTGGATTTTGAAAATGCAATTCTATCTCTCCCTGTATGTCTTTGCAGGATTTCTGTTTGGAATACTTTAGGAAAGATGCCATCGTTGAAATTAAACTGTTTGGTGGACAGACATAATCAGAACTGCTTGACCTGATTCTGTTTTATGGTTGGGCTCTCTTATACTGCTCTGTTAAAATAAATATTTGTTCATTTTCTTTAAGGCTCCTTTAGGTGGCTAAAGCAGTGCATGTTTATATACACATATTAGTATAAATACAAATTAGGTGCATAAGTTTGCACAGCTGTAATGACTGGAATTTAGTAAATGAAATAGTGCCAACACTGTTAATTGTACAGGAGTGAACAGCAAGACAAATGTACTTGTTAGTAAAGTTGCTGTAGCCAGCAGTGGAGCAGATCTGCCCTTTAGCTGTCGCTTTTTGGAATGTAACTGTTCTTAGGATTTGGGTTTTTGGGGGTTTGTTTGGTGTGTGTGGGTTTTTTTTAAGTTTGTTTTTGTTGTTGTTTGGTTTTTTTAATCTTCTGTTTGATCTGTAGGGTTGTCCAAGAGCTTGCTTGCCTGACTCTTTACCATCAAATTTCAGAAGTACATCTGTGTGTCATGCAGCCTGTTGTTTGGTCCCATGAAAAGGTGCTGAATAGGATGAGGCTCGTCGGGAGAAGGCTGCCAGAAGGGTTCAGCCAGGCTGTTGTCTGCTCTCCTGCCCCTATGGCAGCAGGCACTGGGACAGAGCAGCAGGAATGGGGCTTTAGGTCCTAACGTAGGATGCCTAAATTCCATCCTAAGCAGCAGCCAGACCTGCCACTAGCTACGATAGCACAAAGACACGTTGTAAAGTGATCTAAGGAAAATGCCATTTAAATCAGCCTGAGATCTTCCTATTTCTGAGTGTTACAGCTCTGAATATGCTATTGCTTGAGTAGGTGTTACTGTGAGCAATAAGGAGAGATCTGACTGAAAGAAAGAAGGTGGCTGAGAGGAGAGTCCAAAAAAACAGCTGGCAGGGAAATAAAGAATAATAAAAAATTTCTCAATCATTGTTTGTTTTGGAAAGATCATGCTTTAAGCACATGGAAATACTTTACACATTTGAGAAGTGCTGACTTCCTACATGCCTTGTGAAGGAACAGCAAATCATTCATATAATGTAAACACATTTATAGATTGTTCCAATATAACTTTTTTCAGTGCTGCTGTTCTTTTTAACAAGATACAATTTAGTGCATATATGCTCTTTTGATGCTATACTTTGGCCAAGAGTTGCAAACATCATAAATGTTAAATATTAGAGTTTGTGCTAAATGAGCAGTGCGAAGTTATTGAATCACATTTTTAATGCAAAAAGTTGTTAAATAGTGCTGCTTGATGCACTGTTTAAAAGTAAACATACCAGAAAGTAGTGCTGGGGTGAACCAGAAATAAATAGCTTGTCTAAAAGTGTAAGTATAAGCGGTCTCATTACGTCTTGATAGAGATGATATAAAAAAAATGAGAGCAGACAAAGTTCCTCTGTAAGGGTGGAATTTTAAGTTGGGGAAGAAAAATTAATAAAATGAGAAGCTTTGGTGCCAAAATTGCAGGGGGTATTTGTGGAACTGTATAATCGTAGTGCTGGGCAGTGGTCTCGAGAGCTCATGGGGTCTTTCCCCCTGCTGTGAGGCAGAGTTGGGGCACTTATGACAGGTACCTGTCTAACCTGTTCTTGAAGACCTCTGGAGATGGAGACTTTGCAGTTTCCTGGGCAGCCTCTGGTAGCACTTGCTGCCGTTGCTTTTACACTTTAGGGGAAACTTCGTAACTGTGCATTTCCTTGACCCGACGCAAGTTCATTTTCTGTCTAGGTAGATGGCAAAAGCAGGTTGTTCTCTGTCTCTTTGTAGGAACTTTTTATGTACTTGAAGATGACTATGTAAAGAGGACTCCACAGAACTAAGTATTTTAGAGTTTAGATTAAAAAAATAGTACAGATGCCTTAGTTGTTACTTAACAATAAAAGCATTGATTTCTTCTGCAAATGGTTGATAGACTGTCTCCACTCTACAGACTAGATGTGAAATGACATTCATCAGCTAAGAAGACCCTTCAGAGAGGAAGCTTCTTTTAAAGAGAGCAGTAAGAACATTTAAAGAATTGCAGTAAGAGCAATGAAGGATTTGAAGCCATTTAGGCAAGCTAAAGTAGTAAATTTGTGTATGTGCATAGAAGAATGTGTGATCTTTCTGCCATGATCCCTTTTTCTTAGCACTTGTCTGCATTTGTGAGAACACTATGTGTTTTCTTCTAATCCTTTCTTCTGTTGCTGCTGATCAAAGTAGTTTTGTGTCATTCCTTCATCTTCTCTATTGTTTACCCGGAGGAGGGCTGGTGACCTGGAATGGCAGAGCTGGGCTAATAGCTTCACAGATTCCTCTGAGTCAGCAGTCAGTTGGGTTGTGTCTGTTTGGTTTTGAGAGACTTGCCTGTTAGGCACGTGTGTGCAGACTTCTCACAGACTAGTTTTATTCCTGGTTATTCCATTTCTCAATGAACTAGAGTCTATTTGCTGATGTTGTGGAGTAGGTTCACCTTGCAGCACGGTTAAAAGATCTCCTATATGCCTATATTTTCTTCCTTGCCTGTTCTCAGGGCCTTCTTCAGACAAATTTTGAGTAAGTACAGCTTAGATCTGGCTTTTTCTGAAGTTCTTGCCAGACTTAAAAAGGACAAGAGGGATGGCCGTAGGGGGAGGTAATCGCTGGAAGAAACGTGGCAGGGCAGTCGGTATCAAGTGCTGGCAGCAGCAGCAGTGGTGTCATGGTGGAGCAGGGGGTTGTGGGGATGGGGAAGCATAGGGCAGCAGGTGAGATGGATGGGGGAGGAGGTGGGGACTTGGATGTGAGGCTCTTTGAAGAGAACATTGGGGGACATCGGGCCATCGCTCTGAGGGGGAGATTTGGGGCAGAGTTTGGCAGAAAGGTGGGAATGAATGGGACGGGGATTTCTAGGAAGAAGGGCTAAGAGGCTCCTGCATGGGATTGGGAATTATAGGAGAGTTCTGGGTCAGAACGATTTGGGGAATTGGGGGTTCTGGTACTGATCTGTCTGGGTCAGTTCCTGTGTAAGAAGTCTGGTCTCCGAGGGCAGCAGGGTATGGTGTGTGCACACTTGAGTGGTTTCAAATGTAACACACACACACACACACACACACACACCCCCCGCCACTTGTTAACAAGGGTTCTGGCTATAGGCAGGGGTGTACATGCAGGACTTGTGTTTCCCACAGCATCTTTTGTTTTGCGTTAATCTCTGTTATAAGGTACATCAGCCCTACTAATACATTAATTCCCTACAAGAAAAGAAATCTTCAGCGTGTTGACTGAGGCCATGCTGTGTGTGTATGCGTACCACCTTTCCGCACCTTAACTCATGCCGAAGTGAACACATCAGATAAATGAACGTTTGCTACAGGGTCTTAGAGAAGTTGACTTTGAGCTTTAAAAGAACACACTTGTAGATTAAAAATAGATTTAACAATAAAGATGTATTTCAAAGAAGCTATTGGGGACCTTAGTTTTCAATAGTCAGTACTCATCCAAGATGCACTCGTATTGTGCTAGGGTACTTGCAGCAAAAGATGTTTTGGATCAAAGAGACAATGTTCTGTACCAAGGAGACTTCAAAAGTAATTTTCCTCAAGAATGTTTGTTCAGGTGCAGAGGGTGGGAGAAAGGAATATTGTTTTAGGCAATTGGCGTTGGACATCAAAAGGTGAATTTCCCCCTATGTACCTAGTCTGGACTTGGTGTGTCAGTCAAGGTGTCACTGGAAAGGAATATTGACAGCATTGGCTACTAATGAAAGGGAAATTATCCTCATGAAGAAGTGCCTTGGTCTCTGAAAGTTTGGTTTATCTTTATTCCTCTTAAATGGGGTTTTTTTGGTCTTTTTTTTTTTTTTTTTTTTAAGAAGAAAAACCTGGATAATGGAGTATATCAAAGTAGAGAATTGACTATTTTAGTTTATTGTTCTGCTTTGCCTGAACATAGTTGCCACACAGGTAACTCTTGTATTGTGGGGAAATGTGAAGCTCAGGTCTAGTTTGTGACATGCATTATAATTCAGCAGAATGTGTGGCAGAGCAGTAAAATCCTCTGCCTCTTGCAAAGCAGATAATAGTGTGGTAATAGGTTGTATTTTATGCAGGCTCTTTTTAAAAAATATAAAATACATAAGAATATTATGACTACAAAGAAACCTGCTTTGACTCACTTAGACAAATGTGTGTAGTGGTATGGGCAGGAAATGGAGGGACAGAGAGCACATGTGGAACCATCTATCCAAATTAGCTGGATGGGGACCAGGAAACTGGAACTTGCAACATTTGCAATGATTAGTAGAAAATGAAATGATGGGTTTGTGTAAGAATAATGACTCTTGTATTATTCTGGGATGGTGAGGTAGATCCTGCATGAGACAGACGGTATGTTTAAAGGTGGTGCATGTGGAATTGGAAGACAGTGGAAAGGTAAGTAGGTTGGAGGGAGGAACAATTTAAAACTCTGAGGACTGTGCGCAGGAGGAAAGCAGCATATATTTTTAGGTCTGAAGTCCATTCTCCTGTTTCGTCTCTTGAAAGAGAGGTGTAAATACAGCACTGCTCTCTTCTCCAAAGCATAGAAAGAGAATCACAGAAATGTGATCCTCTGCAAGACTGTCAGAGGCAGCGCTCAAGTAAACAGGAGCTGCTGGTCTGTGCTGTGTAGATGTGCTGACAGATCTAAAAGGGATGGATGTAGGCATCTGATCCTTGCCATGGTTTGGTAGTCTTTGGCACCGGGGCTTAGGGCTGCCTGGTTTTGTGTACCTGTGGGCATGTGTACATGGCTAGCATAGGAAAAAAAAAAAAAGCATACATCCAAGAATATATATAAAGATGTCCAGCTTGTAATCCTTCCCTGCGATAGGCCCTTTGAGGACAGACAAGCAAAGTTTGAATAATCGATTAGTAAATATTTGAAGAATTTTCTGCCTTTCCAAAAAGGTGACAGTTTCTGTAAGAGCGTGATGGTAATGACACTGGGAGTGGCAGCATTTTTCTCCACTTTGATCGGGAGTGGGATTTGAGCCAGATCATGACTACACGTTCAGAAAAGGGATAACCTTTTTCCACCAGCCATACACAAACTCTAATATGGCTAGAGTTGGAGGGCTTCAGTGTTGTCTGCTTGAGAGAGGAGATCTTGGCATAGATCTTCGACATCTAGATCCTGGTGCTCAAGGTCTGTTGGCACTATCTTGGCCATGCCTGCACACCAAGTATTCCCCTTTGTAGTTGTTCCCAGTAAGATATGATTAGGGTTTTCTTTCATTGTGGGGGGGAGATGAAGAGAGCTTGGCTTGAGAGCTGATGGGAGGATGTAGAGGGGATTGCCATAGGAACTTCATGCTTCCTTCATCTTCCCCCTTTCAGTTTTCACTTATTCACCTTAATCTGCCTCTTCGTGGGATGATGCCTTGAGCTTGAATTCCCATTTTAACTTATGTAGGATCTGAAGCATAGACAGGATTAGGCCAAGAATTTATCTCAAATCAGGCGATTCTAAAATCTGTTTGGAATAATGGGTAAAAAAAAAAAAACCCTTAAGGTGCAGTTTATACTAAAGCTTAATGTTGTATCAGTTTAGTTTCATTGATAGTGTTGTATACAGCATCTGCTTTATGCTAATTTTTAACCTGTTTTGTGTCTGGTTAGTTAAGTGAATTTGAAATACAAAATTAAACAGGTATGTCTCTTCTAAAGTAACAAAAATATTCTTGAAGAGTGCTGTACCCATTGAACTGTTGGTTGCTTTTAAACTCTGTGTAACTAACTTCACTTGTAGCTGAGGTGCCAGGTATAACTTTGGCATTAAGTCTGTTTATCTCCTAATTGAAAGCCTTTGGAATTGTTTGTAGAAAAAGGACCCTGAATAAAATAGTGGTGGTATCTGGGTTATTTTGTTTGTTGTGAAGAACAAAGTATAAATGTGGCTGCACTTTTAATTAATTTTTATTTAGTTTATTTTTATTCATGAAGAGGCAAAGTATGCAGCAACTGCAGCTTTTCAAAATGTGAAACCTCTTCTGTAGGAAGAAACCCCCTTTAGAACTCAGGATACTTTATCTTTGTTAAATGCAACATGACATGACCATGTTGGTTTACCTTCTATTATCTTCAGCCCATCTCTGCTGCATCTCACTGGTAGCATCAGGCTTAGAAATGAAGGAGTGGGCTGTGCTGGAGGTAGCAGGGGAGGACCTACAGGTGGGAAGTGAATTTAGATGGTAAAAACCACTGCTGCATATTCTGTTTGGGGAAACCTCTGTCTGCAGCTCTGGAGCTGTTAAAGTGCAGTATGGACTGGTGAAAGGTGGGAGGAGAGTGTATTTTCATATATTTTTGTATGGGGAAATTTTTGCTATTGTGCATTCTGTTGTCTTTGATTTTGCTGGCAGAGGAGGAGGAGCAGGAAAGCTAAGGAATGGCCAGCTGAGACTTTTAGGAACGGGAGAGAGAACCCATACCTGACATCGCCTGTGGGTGACAGGGAGACACACACACAGCAGTTCTTTATTTTTGCAGTCAGAGGTATGTGTGTGTGCATTGTCAATTGTCGGTGACAGCTGGCATTGGGGGGAGGGAGCTTTTTAGGGGAATTCAGAGGTTTAGATCAGGGAATATCTGCTTCAATCAAAATACTTCATTTCCGGCTAATGCCGAGTGACTATCAGATAAAGCCAGTTGGAACATGATTTTTGGACTGGAGTATCAGTGCAACTTTGGATGTGTTTGTTTTGGTTTCCTCACCTTCCCTAGCAGGGCGTGTTTTGCTGAAGGATCAATTAGAAAACCCGAACGAACGTGGATAATGTTAATGATAGGGTTACTGCTCTGACCACTTTGGCAGATTCATTGAATTTATAAAATCTGCCCCTTTCACAATTCTTTTATGCTTTTATATTTTTTGATTCAATTAATCTTGAATATTTTTTTATTATTATTATATGCATAAGGGCACACAAAGTATTAAGCTAAGGCCACGGAAAATAACTTTGTAAATACTTTCTTACTGTTCTGAAATCTAATTAAAAACCTGCAAACTTCGTCATTCATCATTTTACCATAGGAGTGTATTTCTCATGGAGACAGTCTAATATCCTGCAGCAACTTCATGGCATTACAAAATAATTAATGGACCCTTTTAGGGCAGTGTGTGTTGCTACAATGTGGAATAATACTTCAGTGTTGTAAGTGAATGGTGTGCTAGGAAACACTAATCCCTTGTGTATAGTAACAGGAAGTATGAATATTACTTATTAATAATAACATAAAACACCTTAGCACACATGCTTTTTTTCTGGGCATGTCTACCTTTTCGTAAACAACAGTGAATTTTAATTACAGAAAATTGGTGAGAAACAAGAATGATATGTGTAATTAAGAAGATCTGTTTATTTAAAAGCCTTCAGAAGTTGTAAAAGATGGAACTTAGCTGTGTGCAAGGGATGAATGTTGTGCAATAATGCCCCTTCATTCCCCTTTCATAATAAATCTCCACAGAGTATTCATCTAAAGGGCTGGATGCCAAAAAGAACAGGTTCGACTTGTCTGTGAGGATTTACACCACAGTAAAATGCACAACTGCTTTTGTAGAGGTCATTGTGAAGGTCACGGAGCCAGTATGCACCGCTGAATGAGAGAAGCCTGCAACAATGGTGTGAGAGGTTGGACTGGGTGAAATCAATATTTAAAACCTCATATGAAATGTAGCAATAAGCTAGAATTGTTAAAACACATGACTTCAAAGCATGTATGCTGTTTTGCAAGAAATGAATGGCCTCTTTTCCAGAAGTTTGCATCTCATACCCTCTGCTGAATGTAGCTCCTAGGTCAAAATGCAAGAGTTTGCTCGATTCCTGACAATTAACACTGAAATAACTTCGAGTATCTAATATAAACGCCCTCAAACTATTAATGATCGCCTCTGTCCAGTTTAAAAAAAAACCCTCATTGATGTTGAAGCGGATTTAATTACCTGAAATTTGGCACACCTTTTTTTACAAATAAGGTCTGAGTTTGACCATAGGGTCACTATGTCTTTAAATAAAAGATGATGATCACTTCAAATGGCAACCAGCCATTGGTGGGGTTTAGTGCAGAGATTAATTAGTAAACTTTGGAATGCGCTACAGCAAATGCAACTGATTGGCAATAGCATGTGGAGCAGCAACTGGTGGAAAGCTAGTGCTGCTGAGCGGCAGAGGTATTTCCAAAAAGACTTAAGAGTGCTGTGATGTGCTATGCTTTAAATGGCACTGTGCTGATTGCATCAAACCACCAGTTTTCTATTCATGCAGTTTAATAAATGCACAGATTAAAGAAATCTGATGTGCATTTGGAAAGAAAGCAAGTTGTCTTTTATTGTTTTGATGTGATTAGGTGCACCCCTTCAATAAACAGTGATGCCCCTGAACATCCGTTGACAGAGGATTGTGGTTTGTGTGCAGTGCATTTTGCAATTTTTTTAACTAAGACAACAAATGACAAGTGTACTGTCAAATGCTGAGACAGGAATTATTCGAAAAAGATACTGAAATAAATATGATTCATTCAATGGCTGTTGCAGTAAGCCGTTTTGTAGAATTCTAGTCTACTTTTTAAAATTATATGGATTACTGAGTATGTGTGTTTGCATGCTTTGTAATTGCTTACTGTCTTCCTTTTAAGGTTTTGAATATGTGATTAGAGAAGTTTGGAAACTTTCTCTGTAAATTGGCTTTCTAAGGATGCTTGATCTGTTGGTGTGAGTAATGGACCCCATTACATATAGTCCCTATTGGGACTATTTTCTCAATTTGTGTAGGCCGTGGGATTGGGGCCCAGATAATAAAATTAAGATGATTTATGTAATAAATAACTACTCTTGAGAGATTACTTGGAAGCCCTATCTACTTCTTAAAATCTCTCTTAATATTATTGCATTAGTCTCTTGATTCCCACCTTCAGTTAGAGAGGCAGGGTTAAGCATCCATTTAAATCGGTAAAACTCACACCAATACCAGTGGGTCTTTGCTTCAGAAGCGGCCCATGCAACTTGACTAGCCTGGTAAAATTCATCTTACTATACGTATCCTGAGTATTGAGCAAAAGTCTGCCATTGTGGACTAGTTAATGGTATCACTGAAATAGTCATATAAAATTTTTGATCTAAGACTGGCAGAGTTGTTTGATGATATGGATCATCCTGACCTAAAAAACCCTTAAGCATGTGCTTTAAAATTAAGCGAGTGTGTACACCTCTTGGCTTAACTCTCAGCTCTGTTACTTTGTCCTTGTTGCGTTTCGGTCCCTAGGGCCCACTGATGTATCGTGGCGGATCTGTGGACCAGGCAATAGGAGATGCTGGTGTCTAATACCTGGTTGTGAGCTGCTCGGCTTCTGAGCTGTTGGAAATGATCTACAGAAGGCTGAGGAGTGGAGGCTGGAGTCGTCAGGGTGCTGGTTGTTTCTCTGGAGGCCTGTTTCTGCAAGCCTCTGCTTCCTAGACCGTTGTGTTTATTGCCATAGGTAATTGCAGGGAAGCGGATGGGCTCAGTTTACTCAATCAGGTTTAGGCTTGCTTGGCTTTGGTGGACTGGACTTGTAGGCCACGATCCAGACAAAGTAATCGGTATGCGACTGCTACTTTGACTTTGCAAGGTTCTTTGTGTGCTTAAAGCTAAATCATTTGTAGTTTTCTAAGCTGAATCAGTGTTGCTGAAGCTGGGTCTAAGCCCCAAGGAAGTGTATGATAAAATTTCCTGATAGCAAATAGATTTGTTAGCTTGATGTGCCTTTAAGTGAATCCTGTGTGTAAATCTGAATGGGATTGGGGCATTACAGGGTTTTGCATTCTCATTTAAAAACATAGTATTTGAGCACAGCAATCAGCTCTCTGATTACGGAGACTTAGTTATTTTTTTTAAAACAAAATCTGCTGTGTGTATGTACAATATACACATACAAATACATTACAAAGCAGCATGAAAAATTAAAAGCAAACTGTAGCCCTTGACAGAAACAAATGTAGGTACGTTCAGCGATGCATTATCCTGGCTGGGCCGCTGGTTTGCTGTGACTCAACTACTTGAATTACAGAGCGCTCTTTGTAGCACTTGAGGGTTGCCTTTTAGTATTGGTGTAAATCTAAGATACGAAAGATTAAACAGAGTCTGAATTTCCCTGACTTGATAGCAGCAAACAGTCACTGCAACTCCCGGAGCGGACCAGCATAGCTGCTGGGACACCTGAGGCTGGGTGTTAGGTGATTTCATAAGATGAGCTGCTTTTAGGCTCTGGCAGGCTTTTTTTCCTTGTGGGTCTTATAGGCACGCTGGCTATCAATGCTTGGTCCTAGCAATGAATGTTTCAGCTGACACAGCAACGGCTGTGAAAAGGAGATGGGGGGAGAAAAGTTGATGCAGTGTTGTGTTTTAACTGTGACACACTATTAATGTGAAACCAAGGGAGAAAACACGTTTTTCTCAGTATATTGCCGGTTGATAAAAGTTCAAGTTCATGTCCAGAGCTAGGACAAAGCTATTTAGGCTGGTGGTGATTTAAAGTGTTTGGTCGATTGTTAAAGCTTTTGGATGTGGCCTTGCCATCTTTTGCTGAAAATACAATTTTCCTGAGAGTTGCACATCTTACCTGCATTTTCTTTTTCTTGTCAAATCTTGGACAGTTCAAAACAAAACCCAAAAAACCCACCCTGGATTATTAAGCCAAACATGCTGTGAAAGCTTCTTGAACAGCTTGCCTTAGCATGATGAAATTAATGTGATTATAGTCCAGCAATGGGGGGGTGGGGAGGGAATATCCCTCCAAACTGTCAGCACTTGGGAAAGGAAACACAAAAAACCTCTTATTATTCATATGTACTCTAGAGTTTCTGACTCGCTCCCATTGACTTCAGTGATATAGTATCAGTTACCCCGATGCCTGTAGCGACCGGTTTGTGTTTCGTGTAATGAAGTGGAACAGCGATGCAGATGCACAGTAGCCCAGTGTTGCTGGATGGATGGCTTCCAGGTAGATGGAGACTTGGGCTGACCGGCTTAGGAGGCAATTTTTCGTGGTCAGCCAAAAATCAGCTCTTGCTGGTGAGTGTAGAAGTGTGTCTGTGTGTGTGCACTTAGTCTCTTGTATACCTGTATGATTGTACCACTGATTAGACTCAAAAGGTTTGGCAAGCCCTATTTGTGTGGGAAGCTTGAGTGCAAAATTGCCTAATTTACTTTATTTAAATCAATATAATCCTGCTTAAGGCCTTTTGGAAAGCACATCTAAGTGAACGGTGTTTTAAGTTAACACAGTGTCTTTCGTGTTCACAATAAAAGCTAGTTTCATTTTAAAAGGGTGTGCTTATGGTTACCTTATACAAACTTTTTGCCATATTAGACGTGGAAGGACTCAATTCTCCTGCATGCACACATCGTCTTCTGTGAAATTTGTACTTGGAAGATTTAATATCTTCAAGTTTGCTTTATGATCAGTAATTCTTTGAACTCACAAACAAGAAAGTGTGGATAACTTCAAATATCTATTTGAAGTCTGATTCTAAGGAATGCGTGTGTTGGTTTTGACCTTGCAATGTGAAGTTTGATCTCTGTCTCAAAACTGCAGTATTCTAGCAGAAATGTAAATACAGTCTGAACTTTTTTTAGATATCTTTAAAATATGCTCTGTCTCTTAAAGACAGGGACTTTATTCCAGAGATCCTGGATATTCAAACCATGGAAATGTATTTCTGTTCACAAGAGCCCTGATTCAGCAGCTGATCTCTAATGAGCAAAGCTCACTTACGTGTGCTTTTGTTCAGAAGACACTGATCTGTGGTGGTTTAGACTTGAATATAACATTTTTGGTAATTGTGAAGCTTCATAGAACAGAGAAGGGCTAAGGGTGGAAGCTGACTGAGATGATTCAGAGTTTTATATAAGCACATAAAGCTGCAAGTTGTCTTGTTGTGTTTGGTTTTGAAAAGGTCTTGTTAACTACTTTGACATCTTGCTTTTATTCTCGAACATCTGCTTTAGATTGTTTGCCATAAAAGTGTAAGAATTAATTTTGCCCTCATTTTTGTTATTGCTACCAGAAACCAAACTATTTTTACTACTACTTGTATAGGGATTTGGACCCTGAACTATTTTCAGAGTTGAGGAGAAAATGAGTTTGTATTTTTTTTTCTCCCTCACGCTCCCCCCAAGCTTACAGGTAAAGTTAATTAACTTATAGTTAAGTGCACAAAGATGTTAGGCATGGCTTGTTAAACTGTATAGTAAGCTCTACTTTGCTTTATTTGGCCCAATATTATGAATTTTAAGGGAATTCAAATGATCAGCTCATTTTGGTTTGTTTCTCAGAACAGCAGCTGCCCTGAGCCAGGGTAAGACATTTCCATCATCTGTGGAGAGCTTAGTACATATTTTACTGTATGGAAATAATATATGAAAGTCAAAGAAATGAAAACCTTGCTATATGTTTAGTCCTTTGATTAACAAATGTTCTTAATACTTGTTTTTGGGCCTCCTGTTTCTTGGATTACAGCTTGTTTGTGTTGTTTCCCAAGAAGCAGTAAGTAGCTATGGCATGCGATGTCAGTAGAAGCCTTGATCTTCAGCACACCGCATTTGAGTGATTTCTTTCTCTATGTTGTGTGTTATTAAATTTCAGGGCATTCTGCTGATGTGGGTTCATCCAGTACTTATGTCAGAGCATATAGTAATCTTCCTTTCTACAATGGAAGTGTTGTTTTTAAGGCAAAACTGTCTTGTTATAAGGCTATAGCAGGAAATACTCAGGCAGTCTCTTTAACTTGCTCGAAATCTGATGTTTGTGCTGCAGTTGCTTTCACAGCAGTCTCCTCTTTCAGAACCTGTGGTGACAGTTGCCTTTTTTTATTTGAATACAAGTGTTTTAGCAAAAGGGTTCACAAAGGAGCCAGCGAACAAGATAAAACAGACGAGGCATCTCTTCATAAATAGATAAATAGGATTTTTCTGGGACTAAGTGAAATTACCATGAGATTGTATTGCTGTTTTGCTGCCAGCTTCTATTTTCTCTAAGTGAGATTGTAGATTTTTTTCATGGCAGGAACCATTCCTTTTTCTTTGTACTCAGGATGCCTTAAATGTTTCTGGTTATTGTGCTTCAAGGAGCTACAATGTTGTAGCCACTGAAACCAGAGTAATGCAGTAGGCCATGGTAGTTCTTGGGTATGTGCAGGGACTCTTTCTGCAATGCTCTCAGGATCAGCCAGGACTTACAAATAGACTTTCTGATCCTGTGAAGTTCTGTGAATCCTGTCCAAAGTACTTCTAAAGTTCAGGTGCCATTGTACGCTGCTTTGAAAGCTGTCATGTGTCTGTGGGTTTAAGCATCATTTTGATATAGCCATTTAAAACATAGACGGAAACTTGGGTGGAAAGAAGCTAAATCTATCTGGAAGGACAAAAGAGTATGTATGTTGCAGATTAAAAATACAGTTGCTTCTGCCCCAGGGAGTTTTTTTGTTTAGTTTGACAAAATTAATGTGCATTTTCAAAGCAGTTCTGTGAACTGTGTGTTACATTTGCAGTGCGTGTCTTCCTGTCCCCAGACTAATCAGCTAATGTCTGCTTGTGCGCTCTGCGTGCAAATGAGGAAAAAAGCCTAGAAATAAACTACTTTCCACTTTGTTAAAAGCAGTAATTTCTAAATATATTGCTAGCAGGTTTCAGTTTTCATTTAAAATTTGTCCACAAGTGTAAATGTCATCCACAAATACTATGAAGGCGTCTCGCATACTGCTAATGCCTGATGACACTTTCTTCATTTTTCTACTTTAAACTTCAGTTTTTCTAAATTTCTCCTTTTTATCTTTTTGCCTGTTTCTAATAATTCACTCTGATGTTCTTTCTTCCTGTTTTTCCTATTCTGTTCATACTCTTCCTTTCATCTGCCTTTATTGTCCTTTACTTCATATTTTATTTCTTTTTTTTTGTCCCCGTTCCTATAAAAACTTACCTGCTTTCTTTTGCCAGACAGTTATCAACCTTTAGCAGTCCCTCCTTTAAAATCTAGCTATTCAAGGAATCTCACTTTATTTCTTCTCTTTATCAGGCAGACATAAGCCATGCTGAATGTGGTGTTCTGCATCTTTATCAACATTTGTCTGGGTCTAGGCGGAATGCTCAGTAAAACAGGGAATATGTCTCTGATTTTCACACACGCACGGAGTTTCTCATCTTCTACAGACTGAGGTCAGCTTTCTGTTTGGTTTTGTTATTTTAAGCAGTCTTTACATCATCCATCAGACTTTCTTTAAAAGCAATACTGTATAGCTGTGCCTATTTGAATGGGGGGGAGCTGCTTTAGAGGATCCCAGGAAAGAGCAGATAGTGGAGTACAGTGATGTATGGTTCTTTATGAGCTTCTGTTCTACTAATAAAGCAGCTAATTTTTGCAGGTACCACTGTTTTCCAGGAAATCCTACATAATTTTCTTGCATAATCGAAGGATCATATCCGTGTAACGTTCAGCTTTACTGCAGCAAAATAGGAACACCAGTAGATTCAGCTGTACCAAGACTCAAACAATTGTCACTGGTCGGTATGACCTCCGCTGGTGTGTCTGTCCCTCTCTCAATGTTATGCATCATGATACATAAAGTGGCATTTGTCAAATTGATTTCTGCTTCACATCCCTTGAAAAATTAGGCCCTTAATGTGGGTATTTAAAACAATATTATATTAAAGCCTTTAATCCTGTGGTTAGATTGGCTACTGCAGAGCTTGTGCTGTGTTGATAGCCAAATCAAAATGATCAAGGCTCCAGAAGTCTGATGGTAGAGATGCAAGAAAAGTTTGCTTAATTCTGCTTAATGCTGTGTTACTAGCATAGCACATTGGGAATTGGTGTAACAAGCTAAACAGAACATTGACTTTGAGTCACCTGTAGTGAAATGTTGTCTCTGAAAAATGGGAAGAACCTGCGGATGTACCCTGAGAAGGGCCATGTCAAGCCCTGTGAAAGCCACAGTAGGAAGAAGAATGCGTGAGCTGATAGTGGGGTTTGCAAATGTAACTGGCACTCCCAAGGTGTCCAAATACCACACAGCAGCCAGTTCGTGGCACGGCTCTTCATTCTAGCTGAAAGTGGCCAAACAGACATTGTGTGCAGGGCACAGCCTTTGGGAACCAGAGCAAAAGATGCAGAAGCAGTTGAACTTCTGCATACAGCACGGCAGATTGCGCAAAAGCGAGTAAGCGCTTAGGAGCTGAGACTGAGTTAGGAGCCAGATTGAGAAACAAGTGTGGAAGACCAGGAGGGTGACCTGTGGGCTTGTTACATGAAAATGCTGTTATGTTTTAATTCTTTGTTTCCAAAACCGATGCTGTCTTGTGTACCGGGCTGTCCTTTGAACAGTGCCTGAGATTTTGAGGAAAGCTTGGCGGTTCCTGCCAGAACTCTGGAGTCCCTGCTGAAAACAAGCAAGTGACTCGTTGCAGCAAACATCCAGACTATCTCCTGAATCCTAACTGGGCTTCAGCAGCCAGCGCTGGGGAAGACAGTACCAAACAGGCGCTGCAATCCATTGATGTGAAGAAAGGGCACCAGGCTTTTCTGCGAAGAGAGTAGTCACTAAATCCTCGTACTGGTGCTGACCCAGAAAAATTGAATTTCAGCATGTTAGATGGATGTGGGCTTTCTTCTGAGAGATTAGAGAAATGGGGCTTTTTGGCAGGAGCTTAAAGATAAGTCTGGTCAGGTAATTACTTATGTCAGAAAGTTGTAAAGGAAAATCTTGGAGGCAAGTAGAACTGATGGTGTGATTTAGTCCATGTCGCTCCATGGTTAATTTCCCAGGTACCTGTTTCTGTGTAACAAATCACATATATGTGACCGTCTTTGTTAATAGTTTCTTCAGTGCTGTTGATCTCTTGCTTTATTTCTGCCATTCCTAAAGAAAGCACACATTTTAAATCTGTTTTGGCATTCAAAAATCAATTAAGTTACTGTGGAGGGAAAAAAAAGTCTAATTTTAGTCAGATTGTTACTAGGCATCTGAAATCGTCTGCCTCAGAGAGAAGGGGCAGCGGGGGGGGGGGGCGACCATCTTATATCTCTTGTCCTGCCATGTGTGGTCAGATTCTGGTTTTGAGATGAACAGGAAAGCTTACGTTGATTTTGTTGGTTTCTGGCAGATCACTTATTCTCTTTCTGTTTCGCTGCTGGGATATCCCCATAGCACTTTTCATAATTGAGTAAAGAAATTAGATTTACTGTTGGTTTTCAAGAGCAGAGGAGTGAGCAGTTGGTTTCAGATATTTAAGTCTTTGGAAAAGCCTCACTGGCATAGGAATTTTAGGCAAAGGAATGGAATTATGCATTTTAGTTTGACATTCTTTGTGTTTATTTAAAAAAGCTGTGGAAGACAGGGAGGGTAAAGGTTAAAATAATATTAACTGAGCCCTCCAAAATCTATCAGTTTCATTCTCCTTTTCCTGAGTATTACTGTAGTCAAAGTAAGTAGTTAATCAGAATCAGAAAGCCATATTAGCATTGCTGACATGGATTTGTCAATAGTGAATTGGGAGGGTGGAAACTGGGGGGTAAAAAAACCCCTAACCCAGCTTTCGGCTCAGACCACATTGCCTAAGATATTTGCATTAATATTGTTCTGTAAGAAATTCTGTTAACATGAAGTCTTTCCAAAACCTGAATTCTGTTGTGAGCTTAACAGTAAAATAGTTTCCTAAGACTGCTTATACTGAAAAATTCAAGGAATTTATAGTTTCGTTTTAACATTCACTTGAAAGCATTTGGATAATTACATACTCAGATGATGGTGTATCAGAAGGGGTCTTTGTTAACCTTTCTGTTGTGCCGCATACAATCGAAGCAATGCTCAGGATGTGTTTTAGCAGTGTCATGCCCTGGCATCCCACAGTGCTTCGTTTCTTTTCGACTAGCCGTGCGCTCCTTACGCCAGGCTGGCTGCACCGGGGAGGGTGACCCGATGGTGAAAAGAGTAAAATAAAAATAACATTGCTGCAAACTGACTTAATGAGACTTAGCACATAAATATTACTATTTCTGTTATCTGACGTGTGCTGTGTTCTGGTAGTGTGGTGATAGCAGACCTGAGTAAGTTCCTAAGCAGAGAGAAATTAAAAAAGCAAAAAAATTGGCTACATCATCTAGTCCAGCCACTTCTAGTACAGAAACATGCTTTGTCTGGACAAGTTTTACTGACCCCAATCTCTGGCTTCTGTCTCTTGCCTGGGGATGTTTTTGTGGCATAGCTGTTCCTCCTCTTTCCCCTACTAGTGCATTTTTGGTGTCAGTCTCCTTTCTCCTCCTCCTTGGCACTTGAAAGGTTTCTGAGAAGGCTGTCAGTTGTTATTTCTTTTTGCTGCGGAGGGAAGGAGGTGAAGGAAGGCAATGTTGTTTTGGAGACAGGGGAAGGGAGAGGCGACAGGATGGGAAGAAGTGTGAACGCTGCACCTTGAGCTGATATTTCTGGACTCTGTGTGCTAAAATAACCTCTTTCTGCTAGCAGGCAAATACTGATATACCTGGCATTTGCCAAGAGTCCCTCCCCAAGCCCCTGTGTGAAAGGTGCAGTGGTAAACTATAATTTTTAATTTTCCTAAAAGGACATTGTTTTTTGTTTAAGATAAGCTCCTCATCGCTGCAAGGGCAGCTCTTCTCTGTATATAATCCATGGCTTTTTTTTTTTTTCTTAATGCCATGCTGTATCACAGTCTGAAAGAAAAATTGGCTACTGCTTTTGTTTCTTATTATTTAAACTGAGAGATGTCTCAGACAGTGTATCTAGAATAGTAAAAAGTAAATCAGCGAGTCAGTTTTATTTGTAATGCAAAGACATTATATAAACCCCCCTCCCAATTTAATTCTGTATTTCTCTCATCTAAAACCATACTGTACATGAATGGAAAGTCATTTGCTCACAAATCCATTGCTGTGCAGTCTTTTACGTAAACAAAGTCATAAGGATAAGCAAATGCCTTCCTTCTAATTAGTAGCGTGTTTTGTGGTTCCATACATTCCAAAATATAATAGACAGCTATGGTGCCTAAAATAATCCCAGAGAAAAAAACCTCATATGCTGTGAAGATAGGGATGGGAAGGCGAGAAGGCAGGAAAACCTGTTGTCTGTGTTCTTGGAAGCCTTTTCTATCTCCACTTGGATACTGTTAGCTTTTTTTTTACACAAACATTACAGCATCCAAGGGGAATTAGAAATACTTACCCATGACCACAACATCAGATCTTAGGTTTGTCAGGAAAAAGCAATGCGAAAGCAGGATCTTGGATCCACCGCTTTCATTTTAGTTTTAGCATGCTGATAAATGCCTCCTAACGCTGGAAAGAGGTAAGGCTGGCTGTCTACGTGGAATACAGGAAATTTAAAAATCTTACCTCATAGATGTGAAATGTTTTTTGGATCTGTAAAAGTGCTGTGTAAGTCCTAAGTAACAGCTATTGACTCTTGTGATGTCTCTGAAGTTACACAACAGCTTCCCTTTTATACCAGTCTTTTATGAAATGGCTAGGGACCACTCAGGACAGAGAGGCAAAACTGAGATACTACTGGTCAAATGCCTTTTAATTGAGATAATATTTGTCAAATTGAGCCTTTTAACTTCAACAAGATTTTGTGTAAATGCACCTTATCCCAGCATCAGTGGAAATAGGAAAGGCAGCACTTTTCACTGGTAAGTTTTCATAGGTTTCAGTCCCAACCGTTTTGCACCGATCTGTACCATATCCAGTATTGAGACCATGCTGTCATCTGCACAGGGCTAAACAAGTTGGAAGCCTGTGAGCTCAGGAGCCTGCATGGCCACGCCGCTGTACTTGCATTGCAAGGAGTCGGTAGTGTAGATACAGCCTGTTCATATCCAAAACATCCACAGAGCTGATGTGGTTGCAGGGCTTGACCAGGCTTCAGCCCCTTTCAGATGGGAATGTATGTTGTAACTCTTATGCTTCCATCTAAGCCTTTCCCTAATGGAGGCAGACTAAAATCCAACTTATAGGAAAAAGCCTTTACCTAAAGGCCAGACAGCTATAGGGCAGGAACAACAGCTGGTCGTGGGTTTTTTTTTTTTCCCATTGCTAAGTGGAATGTAATCCATGTTGCCAAAGCCCATCAGCAAAAGTTGTGATTTTGGGAAATGAAAACAAATGAGCTGTGTCATACAGCTGTGCAGTCTTCTTGAGGTGCAGATCTGCTGGCTGGACACAAACCAACGCAGTCGTTTTGCCATGCAAAAGTACGTACCGGTTCCTAACACTTGCACCTGGCCCAGTATGTAGGTGAGAAAGATGTAGGAGAGAGCCAGTGCTTTGAAATTGATCTTGGTGAACCAGAAATGAGCTGCCAGTATTTAATGGTGAAGATAATTAACTATTGGAACAACTTACCTAGAGGATGTGTCTGGACCTTTATGGTCTGAAATCTTTAAGTCTAGATTGGACGCCTTTCGAAAGAAGGTGCTTTGGCTGAACTGCCAGTCCTTGGACTTCGTACAGGAACACAAAATGTCCTGGCTTGTGCTGGACATGAGGTCAGACCAGCTCAAGGATGGACAGTTTCTATATGCCGCTCCTCTTCCAATGTTCTACTTCTGCTCTCTGGGCCAGCACAGTGCGTTGTTTTTGCAATACCACACCTCACAGAAAGGTCCTGGCATGGCTTGGTGGCTTCACCACAGCGCATGCACCAGTGCCCACCATACAGCTGGCATGCTGACCAGACAGCCTTCCCACTGTTCATATGTAGCTCCCTTGCAGTTACCAGTTGACCATCATGATCCCTTCTGACCCCTGGCACCTTGGGAATCCCACAGAGAGAGGAAGACAAAGAAAACATTTTCATCCTATCCTCCCAGGAGTCCCCAGACAGAGATGCGCATCTGTAGCAGCATAAATGGTGGTGGGGAAAGAAGCTTGTGATGAGCCTGGTCCGTTTGTCAGGAGCCTTCCCGTGTCTCTTGGCCCATGTTGGCAGAAGTCACTCTTGTTAAAAAAGTGTTAGGAATGCACCAGTGGCAACTCTGCTAACAGTGAGCAGCTGTTCTGGTGATGCCCTCCAGAGATGTGGCTCTTGCAATCTGAGCTGCTCCTTTTTTCCACACACAAGTAATTTCCCAAAATATTTATCATGGTTTTGATCTTTGCCTGAAACTGACTTTTCTTTTCTATGGCTGGAATAAAATTGCTCCGGATTTGAAAAGACTGAGACTTTTTCACTCACCAGATGAGGGTGTACACATGTAAAATGTTGACATGTCTTTCCCTTCGGTTTGGTTAGAGACAAAGATATTGTTAAAAATGTAAATCTAAAAGTCTTGTTTAAGCATTAATCTCTTATAATGGGAGTAACATGCCCACATGAATGTAGTTACAAAGTATAGATTTTCATGAACTTGAATAGATTGTAAATTGACAAATTTTAGCAATATAAAAAGACCCTGCATTTGTGTCTTAAAATATCATGAAGTGGGATGAAAGCTGAAGTTTTAACCTTTCTTTTCCTAGGTTGTTTTTTTCTTTTTTTTTAAATGTGTGGTTGCCTGGTTTTAATGTTGCAGCAATAGTTTGTGGCACAGAAATAACAGTATGCTAACTCTGAAAGTTGGAGTGACTCATGGCTGACTTGAGAACTTTCTTTACCACGTTTCGCCTTCAGGACACTGTCACGGTAACAGTGTTAGCAGCAGCCCCGCCAGGCTCCCAGGCAGTGCAGGAAAAGGCCAGAACTATCTGTTCTCATCACACACACAGAGCTGTTTCGATGGAAAACTTGAGCTGCTGATATTTCCGTAGAGATCGGCCTAGATTCATGATAGTACTTCTCAAGGACTTATGTCTTCAATTTTCGTAGTCATTTTCTGCAACTCTCTAAACAAAAATATCCATGCTCCAAATTCAGAAAGGTCACTGTCCTCAACCACAAATTTAATTAACAGCTTTCCCCTTCTACTGACTTTTTTTTGTCTCTTTAGTTAATTTTAACCCAGTGTCCCACATTAGGAGCCTTTAGTTTCCACTTGAGGGAGCAGATGCTTACATGCGTGGCCCCAGGGAAGTGAAGCTCAGTAAGCGATCACCAATGGGAGCCAGGGTTATACACGGCATTACAGCGTGGAAAGCTTCCGATCTCCTGTTGCAGACAAAATGTCTACAAAAACAATACTACTACTTTCCCAAATTCCTGTGTTTTGCAGATGTGAATCTCAGTTTCTACAGGGGAAGCCAGGCTGTTTTGGGGGAGCTCATAGTGCTCTGTCTTTTTGCTGCTGCTGCTAATTTTTGTGAGCACCATAGAATACAGTAGAAAATTGAAACTGTGTGAAAGATCAACAAATCAGTGTAGAATGTCACGCAGCAACATCTGTTAACTTTGGCTCTATCTCGTATCCTTTCCAGCCACAAGTCTCCTGTTTTGTGAGAGCTTGGAGTGATAGGGACTTCGAGGAGGGGGGAAAATGTCTAGCTGTTTCTCAGTGGTCTGAAGGGCTTGCAAAAGTACCATGTGGAATGAAAATTTTATGTTTGTGTGTTTCTATATTTTTTGTTACGAAACAAAAGGGAGTTTGCTGAATGAATTAATTGTAGTGCGCTGTAAAAGTCTTTCTTCAGAGCCGTTATATATGGGAGCTTACAAAGCCTGCAGAGAGAAATCAAAGCGGCTTCCCTTTCTAATTACATCTTTCAGGAAATCGTTGATTACAGAATCAAATAGGGTTGCTCAGAGACATTTGTTTGATATTACTTCTGATAAATGAAATTTTTACCTAATAATAATTTTACTAGTGACACTGGGAGCAGCTGCACTCTCTAATGGTAAGCCTGCCTTCAATAAAACTTTCCCCTTTCCTTCCTACCTTGTCCAAGCAGTTATAGCTAATGAAACATTACTTCCAAACTGTAGATCCCACTAAAAAATTTAAATAATGAAGAAATGAGTGATATAGTAGATAGTACTTAATGGTATGGTCTTTGTCTGGACCAGGTTAATGGTATAAGCTTGTTCTTGCATTGTATTTTTAAAAAAAGTCAAAACAAAACCTTGACCTGGTGTGTAGAAATGTTTTGGTTTTTTCTCTTTTTTCTTTTTTTTTTTTTTTTAAACAGGGTCAGCATATTTCACTAGCTCCTATTCAAAAGCTAGAGGAAGCTTTGTATGAGTATCAGCCTCTGCAAGTGGAGACATATGGACCACAAGTTCCAGACCTTGAAATGCTGGGAAGGCTGGGGTAAGTAACACAGCAAATTTTAACTCTCATTTCGTGGCATTATAGCTGGGACTGTTACCATCTTCAGTTTTCCAGCACGTAGGGGTGTGTTTTCTTTATTTTTTTCTTTCTTTTTTTTTTTTTTTAAGGATCTTAACGAAATATTAGACTTCCTGCCCAACCAACATTTTGTTTGGGTGGATAAGCTGAAATTTTTGGTCCTCTAGCCTTTATAGATCTATTGAGAGCTGGACTGGATTACATTAGTGTTTTTAAGGTTGTCCTTGGCAGTCATAGTGAAGTAGCTGTTCATTTTCAGTTGCACAGTATTAAAAAATAAATAAATAAAAATCTGGGGCTTAATTTACCCAGCTGTAAGCCAGTAAAAATATTAAAGTTGGGCTGTTTGCCATGGAAAAGGGTAGATTTACTTGTCGACTGCTGTCTACAGTCAAACTGTGTTTGTGAGAAATGAAGCACAGAGCTTAACTTTGTCAAAAAATATAATACAGGGCTGGTCCAGCAGCTTGGCGGCATCGTGGTGTGCAGCCATGTTTGGAAGGGAGTTTGGGAGCCTGCTGTGCCTGGGTACTGGAGGCTGGGAAGTCCAAAAGTGATGTGTCTGCTCTCTAGAGATGTGTTTGTAGCTGAAACGCCACCTGAAAATGTGTAGCTACTGGGATAGTGAGTGTCGCCCAACTCATCATGGCTTAACTTTCAAGGTCACCAGCACTTACAGTGGCTGGAAAAATTACATGGCAGAATGAACGTGCAGACTGACAAGGCAAGAAAGAGTTTAAAAAAATAACAGTTTACGTTTGACTGCGCAATATGGGAAAACTGAAGCCACAAAGTACTGAACAAAGTTGGGACACTTTAGTATGCAATTTCAGAGACCACTGAAATCCAAACAGGAATCCCATCTAGTTCACTGGCACAGGAGAAATTGTATCTCATCCAGAAAATGATAAGAGGTAGATAGACTTTTTTAAGTAAGCAAGCAACCTAATGGTGCTTCAGAAAATTCAAGGCTGTCTGGAATTGAGGTTGTCTCCATTTTTATTGTTTCTGTGTCCTCCTGATGCCTGTAATTTTTATTTTCTGATATCGAGCTTCTGCGACCAAATATTAATTAGCAGTTTAAACTTGGGCAGAGCCAGACTCAGCCTTCACCACCTGTTTGGATGGAGCACAGCTGTGAGGGACCTCCAATGCAAGGGGAGCTTTGAGGCCCTCTCAACCGTAAGCCTCATCACAAATGAAAATGCTTGGGGGAAAAAAAGATGACTTGTGTAGGGAGGACTCCCTGTCCCTTCGCATGTGTCCCCCTAAGGTGAGTGCTGGTGTCCAGATCCGGCAGGAACCCTGTACTTACTGTCTGTGTCCGTGCCATCTAATTGCCTGTGACACTGGTTTAAAGGCAACCCAACACCTTGCAAAACAAAATCCTTTAAATACTGCAGTTGCGTTGCAACGTCTGCATGCGACTGTATTTGGAGCAGGGTTTACAAACAACCGTCACAGTCTTTTCTTGGAGACACATTGACACACATGTCATTTTACTCCTGCAAGCATGACCAGCCAGGGTTGTTTGACTTGGCTCTGGAGGTGATGAAAGAGTTAAGAGCAGCAGGGGTGCTGGGTGGCTGTGGTAGCAAGGGGAGGTGCGTGGGTGGGTCCATGGTGCCCACCAGAAGAGCTCTGCTGAGTCCTGAGGCTGTTTGCAATTCCAAACCAAATATATCGATGCTGTGGGTTCCCAGCCGGTACAACTCTAACCCTATTCCGTGGGGTGTCTGAAATACCTTAAACCATGCAAGGCTATTTGTTTATATATTTATGTTTCTGTGTTTATATGAACTCATGCGCATTTCCTGTTGATGAATGCTTAACTAATGTGCCTTGGTCCCTGCTTTGGGTTTTTTCAGGCAGCTGCATACAGCTGCCTGGGTGAGGCAGAAGAGCTGGGCACAATGTTATCCACTCCTGCTAAAGACTTTTAGTTTCCTCTTCATTTGGACTCATAAGGACAGGTTAAATCTAAACGTATTTGATTTTTTTTGTTTGTTCCTCTCTTCACGTTCTTGTTAATAATTTTGCAGTCTGGCTATTTACTGCTGCTAAATAGTTCCGTCACATGTGCAGGCTGTTATCTTCTGAGTTTCTGGAGCCAGAATTATTACAAAGACACCGCCAACCTGGAGACTTTGAATTCACTTCTGGTAGCATAATTTATTGACTTTTTTTTTTTTGAAAGGTAGAGTTTATTGTCTTCAAAACAGTAGAATGGGCTTTTTGAATGTTCACATCTTAACCTCTTATCTTCTGCAAGACTTACTTTAGGTTTCAGTATCAGTGTTGGTTTTCTTTCTTAGTAAACTGCTGTAATGAAGGAGACAGCTGGCAAGAAGGTTTCTAGCAAAGAACAAGAAAAAGGGCGAATCCTTAAGGGATCATTTAGAACATTTGTTAGGGATCTTTTATAATTAAAAAAAAATTGCTTTTTAAGATGACTTGTAGAATTTGCTCATTAGGCTTTACAAAAAACTTTGCATGCAGTCCAATAAACTTGATTCTGCATCCTCCCACTGCTCTTCTGTATGGATTTTGCATGTTTTGCAAAAAAGGAAATTTATGTTCAAACTGTTTTTAGAAATTTGTTTTCAGTTTCTCTTGGGGCTGTAAATTTTCTTTTTTTCTGCGTACTGCACAAAAGCATTAACATCCTTATGATGCATTTTTTGCTCTTGTCTTGGAAGTCTGAGAATAATGAAGAAATAGATTTTTTTGGGGGGGTCCCCCGCCCCCCCCATTATTGGTATAATGTGTAGGTGTTTGTGTCCTTCCCAGGGCCCCCCCAATATTTTTTAATGGAGGAAAATTTTCTGGAAGTAATGAAATATAGGCAATAATCCTGAATTACATGGCTTTCTGGGAGCAATATATATTACACTAACCTGTAGACAGTATGTAACCTTCTGGCAGGGGGAGCAAAGCTTTCTCAGAGCCAGCCTCTTGATAGAGGTGCCCTTGACTACATGTCTATGGGATTCCTGCAAGGAAGTCTCAGTGGCTGATAGTCCCATGAATACACACTGAACATGCCAGGTTGGTGATGGTTTGATCTGGGTGGCAAAGGTCACTTTGGGTGTTGAGCCTGTGAGGCCAGCTCATGTCTGTCTCAGCTGTCAAATGGAAATGTGGCTTGGAAGGAAGAAGGGGAGAAGACATGTATGAGAGCGTCTCCCAAACCTGTAGTGCTGTCCTTGGAGAAAAGTGGGGTCTTGGATGACTGTAACGTACCCGTCCCGGAGGCAGGCTCTATAGCTGCCTGTCCCTCCATGATGACTAATAGTCCTGGGTCTATGTGACTTGGTCACCACTCTAAATTACTGAAGTGTTCAGTGATGTGCGTTGGGAAATTGTTGGTTTCTGGGTGGAGTTGAAGGCAACCTGCTGGTGGGAGTCCCTGCCTTATCAAAGGCCCTGCTGGCACTTCTGTGGTCACCAGAGGCGGTTAGGTTGGTGTAGTTTGAGTAAAGTGGGGAGTGTCATCTTCTGGTTCAAATCAGTCCATATCTGTTGAACTGCCAAAGTCATTGCAAGGCTGTGTGACCTATAATGGCTTTCGGGGAGAGGAGGTGTGTGGTTGAGAGAAAGAGCGTGAGTGCGTGGATGCTTGGGCACTCACTGCCATCAGTTTACTTTGAGGTTTTCTTAAAGGGGTAAAAAAGGCCTGTGTCTCTTTTTTTTCTTTCTTCCTTTTTTTCCTTCTGATGTTTTAGCTGAGCACACTGAATTTGTGTGGTTGGAGGTCTGGATTTTTTTTACTGCGAAAGAAAAGAAATGAAAAACATAACAAACTCTGACATGCCAAGTAGGGAAAGACCAAAACAGGATGGGGATGGAAATTAGTTTGTTGTTTTAAAAATGTATGTTTGTTATGTAGTTTTGATTAAAAAAAAAAAAACCAAAAACAAAAAACCCCTGAGGATCAAAGTGATGTTTGTTTGAGGTCCTGAAAAATGTAAAGACATTCTTGGCATTAATTTTAAATGTGTATGACTAGCAGGAGCGGCCACACAGTGTTCTCACACCAAGTATTTACAGCTGTGAAAGAGCCATACACAAGCTACTTAAGCAGATATTCGATTTATAGTCAGTTTTTATGGGATTAACATTTTGAGTAAAGATGTGTGAACTTCATGTCTCAAAGTTTAGAAACAGTGTCTTGTAAGTCAAAGTGGATTATACTCTTAACACAGTGCCAGTCCTATTCTCGCCATTCTCACAAAACAGAGGTAATTTACAAGTAAGATTAAAAATTTCTGTTTGCACACCACTTAAAAATTCTCTGCCTTAACAGAGAACTTTTGTGCAGATCTTGTAATCAAGTCAAGCTTGGGCTGCTTAAAAGAAAATTGTTTGCCTACTTAACTTTGTCTGGAGAGATACATCCTGAATATATACATGTGTATATTAAAAAAAAATCAAGTTTGCTCCAAAACTCTTTGCTTTTCTTTAGGGAAAAATGTGACTTCCCTTTGATCTATCAACCTGTTTTCAAGTATAACCACATTGTTAGGAGCACTCCAGTTAATTAGTGTTTTGTTTAAATATCATGTGAACATAAAGTTCACTGGTGAACACTAATCTAATGAGGATAGGTAATATATTTTGATAATTTCAAAGTTAAATCTAAGCAAAATGTCATTTTAAGAGTTGAGGGTAAATACTGGAGCGAAATCAGTGTTGTGGAAGTCTGTACGTACAACAAAGGTGTTTAGCCCGTTGTGCTTTTTATAATGAACAACTGGATTGATTCATTCCTTTTTTTTTCCTAGCGTAGGACAGCTCAGTCATTTTAAATTTTGAATTAAGATGAGGAGGTTGGATTTCATATCTATTAGAGCTATGTTAGCATTTAATTTTTAACCTTCATTTCAAGTGGAAAATTTCTGCATATTTCTTTGTTGTACAGTGTTGTACTGTAATTTGAAACACATGTAGAGTTCTGGCACTTAATCTAGAAATGACTTGTGTAACTTCTTTGCTGTCAGTCATAGTGATTTTTTTCTTTCCTTTTTTTTTTTTTTTTTTTTTTTTTTAAAGTGAGGCAATAGTAAGGATGCTCTCCAAACTATTCTTAAACCATAGTTGATCTGGTCTTTGGCTGGCTTAGTTTTTGCTAAAACACTGTCAGTATCTGTGTTGGGTTCAACACAGTGAAAGAACTGAGAATTGATTTTGAATGGGTGACAGGACCGCTGGCCTGTAAAAGTTGTAGCAGGTGATTTTTCACATCTGCTCTTTTCGTCATTGGGGTATGCAGATATTTTTTGAATCTTGGAAAAGGAGAAAGGCTGGAAATGAAGGGCTTATTTGATCTGCTTTGGCCCATTGATTTTGAACACTGAATTCATTCTGCTCCTTTGAATAGAATATAGTTTCTCAATAAGCCCAGTAGTCAGAGTCAAAAGATTGAGTAAGAGCAAGGAAAGCTTGTCTTGCTTTGGAGAGCATGTAGACGGCTGCACTCCTCCTTGCAGGAATTCTCTTGACTACCAAGGCATATGGTCTGAATTTCCCAGTGTCTCCTGTTGCAGGGCCTGATCCTCAGTAGAAAGATTTCTGTCGGCTGCAATGCATTTTGAATCAGGCACCTAATGAATGAGAATTGGCAGGTAGGCAGTGATGATTGCTTTAAACACACAGCTACATTTTCATACACCCTTTTAAAGTGAAGTATTTTTTTCTTCATTTTATCACAAAGAATTGAAGAAAAACCTATGAATGACAATAGAAGTCCTAGGTGGGTACACTTTTTTGGAATAGTGGATATGGCCAAGTGTACTGTCTTTTTCAAGAGAGGACGGAACAAGGAAACAGAACTGTGTGTAATCCATCTTAATTTGGTTGGATGTAGAAACTGTCTTGTATTGCTTTAGCGTACTACAGAAATCCTGTAGGTTTTGTCTTAGGATTTTGGAAGGATGCAAATTTAATATAGAAGAGGTAGATTAGCACCAATTTTTCCAGCTGAATGGAAATCGAGGAAAGGAGCGCAGCCTTTAGTAAGTCTGAAATCTTACTCTTTAAGAAATCAGCTTTCTGGCAAAAAAGTCTATGAACATTTCAAATGACACCCTGTAGTATATGGTGTTTTGCATGCAGCTCTTCTGTCAAGGTCATTAGCAATTGAATATATTAAAAGTGGACTGCTTATGAAATGGAGAGCTTAGCTTCCTGCCCGCCCACCTGTGGGTATAGTGTGGGTTCTGTAACTGTAAAAGGTCTCGGGAGGGTTATAAAAGCAGAGAATATGGAAAATATATAAAGAAACAAAGAAGGAAGCCTGCATACACCGTGTTTCTTATATGTGAAGTTGGCTGTAGTTGTATATGTACCACTAAATTAACCTCAAAAGCTGGCCATGACAGCAGAATGTCCATAGTAATTGTTTTTGTTGGCGTTTGGCTTCAAAATTAACTCATCGATCTAACATGAGTCTCTGTACTCAGAATACTGATCTGGTAATGTTTTTTTACTTTTTCATGCAATCATGGAAAAAATATGTTTCTGCTCGAAGCAGTTGTCAAACAAGCTTCTTTCATCGACAATCAGACACAGGGCAGCTGAGTAAGGCTGTTTAGTCTAGAATAAATACTCGGGAGATTACAAGGTCGCTGTAGGAAATGTAATTATACCATTTATTCCAGAATAGTCTTTTTGTAGTGTGGGCTTGCAGAATAGTAAATCATGCATTTATTAAAATACATATAATATGAAGAAAAAAAAAATCAGAGTCTTAACATAAGGAATGGAGAATTGTCTGGCAAACTGTACTACAGGATTAACCAGGAAATATTTAAAATCTCTTCAAAATATCAGGATGGTAATATTGTCTCCATTATTGAAAATTGGTAGGAGGCAAACCCTGAACTGTCTCTGCAGGTGTAGAGGCAATGCTGCTAAGTAGGCAGCTGAAACAGCATCAGGCAAAGCTGTCTGCTGATGGATTATAATGTGACAGGAGGCATCCGGCAATTGTGTAGGCCAAATGCCCTATTTTCTGCAGTCTTTTGTGTCTCACCAAATCAAAGCCTTGTTACTACGAGCCACTTAAAAATATCTGATCGTCTGTGATAGTTCTTATCCGTTATTGAAAGTGTTTCTTGGCTTTCATCCTTCCCTTCATCCCCTGCATTGATATAACCATTGATGTATGGTTCTCCTGTGACTTTGTATGTCTGCAGACTTTACTCCCTAGCTGTCCTCCATCAGCTTAGAAAAATGTATTTTTGTAGAAGTTAAGTTTTAGATCTTCTGTTGCTTCTCT
This sequence comes from Fregata magnificens, assembly GCA_013389945.1. Classification (NCBI taxonomy): domain Eukaryota; kingdom Metazoa; phylum Chordata; class Aves; order Suliformes; family Fregatidae; genus Fregata; species Fregata magnificens. Next base: position 62,343 of record WAAD01041419.1, on the reverse strand, counting down.
GAAATTATGTGGTAAGTTTGAGGTCAGTAGTTTTTGCACTCGGTGTTTTCTTTTCCTTTACTTTCTTTTTTTCTCCCTTTCCTTGCTTCTCCTGCACTCCATTGTATTGCCCTTTTTGAGTCTTTCTCTGACTCCTCAGCCAGATGTATAATTGCATTGGGAATTGGGAAGAAAAACGATACGTTTTGCACGTGCAGGAGTGATCTTTCCTGCTTATCTTTCACTTCAGCAACAGAAGGGCCTCAGTGTCCTCAGCTTTTGTAGTTCTTCCCGGGACAGAGTCCCAAAATGCCTTCTTTAAGCCCCATGTTAGACTACAGAGGCAGAAACACCTCTGTCCGACGACGGTCGTGGAGAATATGGGAGCTCATTGAGGAGCACTGCTGAGAGGAAGAGCTCCTCCTCTCGATCAACATCTGAGCATCACTCATGCTTTGTACTTGGCTGTAAGGATCAGCCGAGAGATGTCATGACACGGAGTTGCTCTGGGGCAGTCTAGGCAAATGCTATCATGGTTTTCTGAAGGGTCTGTTTGGATGGACTGATCTTTTACATTATTTATTTAGTCTCAGATGTAGTTGAAGTAGAAAGGTGAGGAGCATCCTGTTTTGAATTTGCCCTCTAAGGCATTTGTAAAAATCCATTGTAATAAAAATGCAAGAAGGAAGTCTGAAGAGAGGGAGAGAGTGTGGCTTCCTAGACCCTTCAACACTATTGTTTCAAGAAGGGGGAGTTATGTATAATGAAAATATTTAGACTGAGTGGCACAGCCAGCAAAATAAACCCCTAAAGAGGAAAATAAAACCAGAAATTATGCATCTTCTTGACTCTGACACTGGCAAACATAGTTGTAAAGCAGCCTTCCAAATGAAGATTGATTGTTCAGGTATCACATCGCTGAGAAGGCGAATTGCAAGTTTCCTGAAATGGCAGAGGGAAGCTTTATGCCGCTTATCAAGCTGTTGCTCGTGATTCTTTAACACCCTTCAGAGAGCTTTGTTGCAGCTTTATTCTTGATGAGTAGTAGTTCTCACAGTGATCAGGAGTCAACAATGTTTAAAGCCTCTCTGAAGAGTGCTAAGTGGTGGGAGTGAGGGATCTTTTCTTGGAGGTGCCATTTGCCAAAGTCAGTAATTCCATTCATAAATTTGATGCTATGTATGTAAATGATCTCACACCTCATATGATGGATGGCAAGATTTTTAAGGGTTGGGCTGGTAGTCCCTGTTTTCTTATTTTGGTAATGACTGTGATGTCTGCCAGATTAGATCACACTGGAGGAACTTTTTGGAAAAGTGCAACTAGCGAACTTCCTTGAGAGTTAATGGTATCTGATCACATGTGTTCATGTATTTATTTTTTTCTAGTTTCCTTTTTAAAAAAAAAAAAAAAAATCCAAGTCTTACCCACCCACCAGAACTGGAGCTTATAGCTCCTTCCATTCCAGCAGTGTGTTCATCTGTTCGCTGATTGCAGTCACACTTCATGGAGTGGCAGAGATTTTAGGGGTAACTAAGACCCTAGCTGCTGCATGAAGAAGAGTGGTTGGATATGGAGGGGGACCCTAAAAGTACCTTGACTGACAAAAAAGGCTGCCTGGTAAGCTTATGACTTACTAGCCACCAGAGAAGCTGCATGGGAGTGAGACACCTCATACATGTCCTAACTGCCTGAGAAAAGCTTCAGTCAGAGCTTGCAAGCACCCGCAAGACCAAGCCGTGGGAAGCCAGGCTGCATTATAGTTCTGGTGCTTATGGCAATACTTAAAAAGAAAGGAGAGGAAAACTGAAGCTCTTTTTGATGTTGGAAATTGGAAGATGTCCAAGGACAGGTAAAAGGTTATTAGCTCAGGTGTGTTTTCTAGTTAGAGACTTGTGCATGTTGGGTCAAGGGGGCAAAACAGGAACCTAAGCCCTTTGAAAACAAACAAGCAAAACCCAAAATAGCACAGCTGTGCTTCAGTTTGTGTGTTCCAGACACCTTTTATTCATCATGAACACTAACAACATGAGGTGCTTTTAATTCAGAGTCTCTTAAACGTCAGGATGGGGGTATAATCAATGAGTTCTCTACATACGGGTCATTTATAAGCATCTAATGCTTTCATTTCACCTCAGCCTCTGTATCAAATGAGTGGGATGTTACCCGGTTGCTTGACACCCACAATAAGGTTGCTGGCAATGCCGAAGCTGGCTTGCGGTGCCGTCTGCGCAGTGCTTTGCCTCAGCCAGTACACCCCACAGCAAGACCAGTAAACCTGTCCATTTACACACGCAGCACATGCGGCAGCACCCGCTTGAGCTGAGAAAGGGAGGACTGGCCTCGGAACGGACAGTGGTCTTATGAAGATTGGTGGCACTAAACGTACAGCTGCAGAGGCAATTATTAATTCAGCATTTTAAAAAATATGCCTCTCTTTTTTTTTTCCTCTCGCTTGGATTAGGGACATATGTGTCTCCTATCATGCTCTATGGCTTTGATTTTCTTTTGTGAGTGGGGCTGCTTACAGGGGGTTGAGGAAAGTACCTGCAGTTAAGTTGGTTGGCTGGAGATTATATATACACATTTAGGAACTGATTTTCATGGCTTTGGTTTTAAAGCCTTGCTAATAGTTAGTTGAAAACTGTTCTAGGTAAACAACTGTGTAGTGCCAGACTTCCAGAAAGAATTGAATTGTTCACTTCTCTCTCTTCCAAATTGGGGCATTTGAGTTAGGCCACATTTCTAATAACAAAATAGGGGTTTGAACATAATCGGACTTCACAGATGAGCTATTACTCAGGCTTGAAGGTAACGCCACCATATTTTTGTTTCTGTACCTAACTGGTATTAAATGTAAAAACATAAATCCTTTTCGGTGGGAGAGGAGAAGGGGAGATGGTTTTCATTTGGCATAATTTCCTGTGAGACATAGTTCTAAACAAGGCCCATATTTACACAAGACAACACAGTTTTACGTGTACTAGTATATCCAGCACATTTTAAAATTGTTTAGCCAGCCCCGGGTATTAAATGCCTTCACAATAAATGTGTTTAATAAAAGTAGATGAAGTTTGAAATAATTTTTGAATAATTTTACAGTAGAAACACCAGTTAAATCAACCCCATTGCAGTAATAAATGTCACAAAAACAATTAATTATACTTGCTTGCCACTGCAAAATCAATTGTGTAACTGTTCTTCTAAAACTGACTTTTACATTACTAAATCCTAAACACTACACTTCTGTAACTTGTCAGAATCAGGTTTTGGTTAATAGATATTTTCAGTGATGTAATGGGAACTTCTGGCATGGAGTCAGAATATAATGGACTGTGATTAATGTTTTAATAAGCACTTTTCTTCTACTTATGATGCAGCAGTGAAATGGTTTCCTGCTTAGATTGATAGAACAGCAGGTGTGCGTACATACTTTTTTCTTTAAGTAAGAATAAGTTTTTCAGTTCTTCTGCTTGAAAATATTTAACGTTTTTCCTTGAGTCAAATGCTGCTGATTTGGAGTTTTCAGTTTGTTTGTTTTAAATCCAGTTATTGCTGATATTTGTCATTTGGAAGTGGAAGGTGTCATGGAAGCCTTTTCAGTACTTAAAATAATTGCTTTGCAAAAGAGGAAACTCATTAGTTTAAAAAATAGGTTTGATATATTGATGTTTTCTTCAGTGAAAGGATTTGTTTAAAAATAGTGTTAGAGTAATTCAAAAGTGTGCGAGAACAAAGTACGGTGTTGAAAATATTAGCAGCTTAGATTTATTGTTTAAGTTGATGTAATATACTTGCTACATGCTTGGTTACTTTTGTACTGGAAGTGGCCATGTNTTTTTAATGACCCATCAATCCAGATTTGTTGCAGGGATAGGTTTTTGCTTAGGGATCCAGTCAGCTGCTGTCCTGATGGAGAGGTGGTGTTTCTTCTAAGATGCTGCTTAAGGTGAGCACATTCTCTATGCTTTTAATGCCCTACTAATATCAGGTGGTGGTTGCTCACTTGCTCTCGGCTATTCCTCCGCGTAACTGCAGAGCATGAGGACTACCTTCTGTTGAAGACAAAGTTGTCTCTTTTCTTTCCTTCTCCTCTGCCCTTGTAAGCTGGATAGTAGCAATGCATATACCTGTGAGGAGGAGGAGAGGGCAAACCCTGTAGACAGAGGAGGTCCCATGTCTTGGCTATTGCTGGCATTAGTCCACCAGGCATGTGTCCAGGTACCTCTGCTCTGTCATTACAAAAAGTCAGGTGAGCCTTTCTGGGAGGATAGAAAAGGTGCTGTGGTCCTGGCTCCAGCGCAGGTACTCTTCTCTGGAATCTGTTGACATTAATAGAGATTCAAGATAACAGGTAGTTTCTCGGTAGTTTCTCCATCTCTTTGTTCTTTCCCCTAAACCTGGGAATCTTACTGACTCCTCTGTTCTCAGGAGCATCAGCCCATGCTTTAATTTTTCCATAAACTTTGGAGAAAATGCAGATATTGGCATACTCGTGTTTCTGATGTTTATTGAGAATTTCCCAAACAACCTCTATACCATGGTTTTATGCCTACTCTGTGTACCGTGGTAGCATCTACCTTGCATAGAGAAGGTTACTTGTGTCTTTCCTATATTTGCTACCGCTGCATTTGTCTAGTTCTCCCTTAAAAAGACGCAGAAGGTGAGTTCTGGCTGCTATCTTTATTTCCTGACTCTCTTCCAGAATTCATGAGGAAATGCTCATGAATAGAGCCAAAAAAAAAAAAAAAAATCTACACCTCTTCTCCCCTTCCTGTCGTTAGAAGGTTCCCTCTCTCCTCCTCCTCTTTTCACATTTAGGCCCTGATGGATTGGGCAGACTTCTTGCTCTGAGGTCATTGATTCTGTTAATTGTCAAAAAGTATTCCAGAAATGAGGGAAGAGAGGAGGTCTGCACTCTGAGGCCATCTCAAAACTTGGAAGCATAAAGGCTCTGCTGTTCCAGATTCTCTTCAGCACACAGTTAATTTTGGAATGAAAAGTCCCACAGATACAGAGTCTGCAAACAATGTGAAATATGGAAAGAAAATCTTGCCTTTTTTTTCCCCTTATTCCATGATGTAGGTGGATCCTTCTTTTTTTCTCACCAGAAGAGAAGCAAGTATTGTTGGGAAGGTGTGAGTAGAATAGGGGAGTTTGCTTTCAAGAGCCTGCTGTGAATGAGTGGTGCTCTGCCTCGAGGAGTCTAGGCCACAGGATCCTCCTTCTTGATCTTTTGGCTTTTGTCTAAGAGCGGTCACTGAGGCAACTATTTTTGTGAGACTGCTCTCTCATTCTTGCTTACCCAGAAGTGATCTGTAGACTTCTTAGGTCTACTGAATTAATTCCATTTATCCAGCCATTAAATCTGCTTGGAGAAGCACAGACTAGCAGAACAACATATAAAACTGGACACCAGTTTTATAACCATCTGAGCAATCAATAGTGTTGTAACAGCTGGTACTGACTCTGGAGATGACAGCAATGATAATTCAGTGGAAACCCCCTCTTCCCCATTTTCGTGAGGTCTCGCAGCTAATGCCGCCAGACTCGTTCCCTGCCTTCTCTGACGAGCTCTAGGAAGTTCACATATTCCCCAACTTGTTTTTGGCTCTAGTGTCAAAACATCACTCTGAAAAATTCCCATTGAACTTGCTTGGGTGCTGAGGGCGGCAAGTTTAAAAAGAAATAAAAGCTCAACATAGGTCCAGTTCTGCTCCTGGCCCTGGCAGAAGGGGATTTGTAGTGACTTCAGTGGGAACAGAATTAGGCCTACAGAAGTGCCTTTAATGTTCCTACCCTTGGGCAGTATGTGCGGATACTACTTTCTTTTCAAATACAGTGGATGAACTGTGTGTGCTCACAGGCACTTTCATATAATTGAGGAGTGTGCTCGACAGGGCTCAGGGATGTTTGCAAATGGAGCAAAGGAATGTGGCTACCCGTATGACAGAGAGCTGTGGCGGTGAAGTGGTGTGTTAGTACTGCAGGCTGTTCGTTGGGGTAATAGCTTGGCCGAGTTAGTAGGTATTTGACTTTACTGGGAGCTACTGGCTGCTAGCTGACTTTCCTGTATTTCAAAACAGAAATGCTGAAAAAACGTCTGGAGCTATCTGCTAAGATCAACTGCCCATATGTACTATGGTAGCAGGTTTTACAGGCTGTCTGCCCTAAGAATTTAAGATCAGAAAAGAAAAGAAAAACAATGTCTTTTAATGCTATTTTTATCCTCTTAGAAAAATACTTTGTGAATGGGGAATGCAAATACATGAGATTTCAGTACTCATATATGGGTCTATTTCATGCCTTCCTCATGCACGTGTGCACCCCTTGTTTCTGTGGGAGTAGTGGAGCAGTAATGGAGTTTAATGTATGTGTCAGCATCTGCCCAGCAGCGCTGCTGAGGGATGAGAGGTCAGTACAGCAGGGCTCTGGTCTAGACCTCCGGAGAGGGAGCTGGTTTCTCCACTATGTTGCTGTCTTTGGGTGAGCTTGGGAAGGCTAGTAAGGTCAGATTTCTGTAGTTATACATCTAAGCTCCTTATGGGCCTGTCTGTTGAGATCCCTCCCCCTCCCCCGTGCTTTGGTTCATTATCTGCAAAATGGGATTATCTGTTTTGAAATATCAATGTTAGGCACTGGGAAGTACTTGCTACTACAGTGGAGAGGACCACATAAGCTGGAATGGCTGGGTGGAGGTGATAATACAGGCTACTGGTGTTTTCAACAAATAGTGCATCCTCTATTTTGGGCTGCTTTGAAGGATGGTTATTTGGGCTGCTTTGAAGGATGGTTATATCCCAGAGTTTTTGTTGACTCATGACTTACATTTTGGTTTTATTCAGCATTTTTTGCCCTTTCTGAGGGCTCCAACAGCTGAAACAGCATCGTCTTGCCACATGGCAGTTTCAGCTGACTCTGGTGTTTGAAATGGCAACACTGCTAAATGTTTGTGACTTGTTTTTAGAACAGCATTTCAGCTGCCAGTTTCCTTAAGAAAGCAAAAACAATATGAAAAGCAAGAAATACAAATAAAGGAGAGGCTTTAAAATACTTCTGATTTAAACAAAAATAAACTAAACAGAAAAGGTTCAGAAGACATGCTAAATTTAGCAAAATTTCTAGGAAAAAGGCATTGAAATAAGCATGTGTGCTCCTTGAGTCCCTTCACCTTCTTTCCTCTCCCCTTTTCTCCAACCCACACATAAATTCATTGATTATATTTTCTCTTAATGAGCTCTTTCCAAAAATTTTGCTTTTCCTCTGGTAAAAGGTTTGGGTGCTCCCAGAAGAATAGCTGCCACATGGTGGGGGCAAATGTAGGGGGGAATGAGAGCTCTCAAAAACTCTCTACTTCCTTGCAAAGTGGTGAAGAAACTGCAGTGGTACCATTAATTCTTTTAAGAAGAGGTTAGGACTTTGGGCATCAAGAATAACTGCTTCGAGGGCGTGCTCTGTGCACCCAGAAAAGCTGTAATTTCTACGGGAATGATTTCATTGATACATATGTTTCTCTGTGTGTCTGTCCATATGTGTATATGCGTATATCATTATATATAATTTTACATTTACAATGTAATAACTCCTTGTTGTTATTGCTGTCGTATTATTAGGTGTTTCTGTAGGCATGTCAATGCATTGATTGTTTCAGCAACTACAGCTGAAGATAGGTGTTTTGCCCCAGAAGAGAGAAGCTAATGCTCAGAGAACTTCCTGCAGAAAAACAGGTTGAATACTGAATAGACAAAGGTAACATTTACTGGAGCAACTAATTGAATGAAGAGTCTGTCTTGCTAGTTTTAATGAACTGTAGGCTCTGAATTGATTAAAAACACATACTAGCTTAGGATAATCAGGCTAGAGAAGGAAAGGTGTTGGAAACACGGCATTAGTGTAAAAGGACATATCGGCACATGGGGCAGTGTGTGCTGTTTGGAAAGGTGCTTGCAGAGCCGCAGAGGAAGAGACCAACCATGCACAGAGATGGATCAGATGTGATCCTATCACAGATTCCTCTATAGCCTTTGTTAAATCAGGTAGACTAAAATCCTCAAAGGCAGTTAAGCAAAAAATACCTGTGGAGTTTGGCTTCAGTCCATATGTAATCTTTTTTCTTTTTTTTCCCCTCCTCCCCGTTCCCTTGCTTGATATTACTTTGTGTATGTATCCACCTCCTTAGGTATAGAAGTAACCAGAGCTCCCGTTTTGTGAGTTGGCCACCATTATCTCTGTTGTTTCCAGTATTAATTTATGTAGTGCTGTGTCTTGTGTGACCTGTGTTCTTTGCTCCTAGCTGCATGACCTTTGCTATTAAGCTGTCTCTAGTTGGAAGAAGTCCGTATGAGTAAGTGCTACAGATTAGCCTGAATAATTGATCTATTTTCCCAGCCCCCTCAGATTTTTTGACAGCTGTGCATTTTACAAGGAATGAATTTTATATTTTCTTTTAAATCATAGATGAAAGTTGTTGAGTATCACTGGGATAAAATGAGATCCCTGCAGGGAAAATACTTCATCGGATGATGAATCCCCATTTACACTTACTTCTTGAGATCTATCAGGGTAAATTGTGCTTCAATATTTTTTGGTGTAGCTCTTATGAACTAATTTAAATGTGGTACTCTAAGAAAAAAAATTACTGCCTGTTTTTATTACAAACCTAAAGGTGAGCTTGATCTTTCCTTTTCATTGAGGTGAATCACTGAGGGATGTGTTAGTTCTTGGGGGGAAGACATCTGAGAGCAGTGTTGGTTAAACAAATCCATAGGTCAGTGTGGAATATATTCAGCAGCAGTGCATTAAATGGACAGAGCATATAGTGGGAGCTTTTGCACTCTAGTGGGATTAAATGATAATAACTCCCATGCAAAAAGATAACTAACTCGGGAAGAAGAGCCATGGCATTCCTGTGGAAATCTTACCAAATCTTTTTTTCCTTGAAAAAATGGAATGTACTTTTTGTTAAAAAAAAAAAAAAAAAAAAAAAAAAAAAGAGGAATTTGCATTGATACAGCTTTAACCGCCATAAAGAGTTACAGGGAAATTGTGTAAAACCTGCACTCATGGTAAAGTGTGTGTGGGGGTTACGTTTGAGAGGGCTTCTAGGGCAGCTTGGACTGGCATGTGCTCCAGCGTGTGTTGGAATCGCACAGAGGTGGTCTGGGAAGAGTGGGCTCTGCTTCTGCTGTGAGTGGGCTCTGCTTCTGCTGTGATATTTGCTCTTCCATGGATTCAGCTGATAGAATCTTTGTAGTACAAGAAGTTCTCAGTCACGAAGGGCATCTCTTTAGCCCATAGTAGATTTATGTACCAAAATATTATTTAAGTCTTTGAAAACCTCCTTAACACTTGTGTGGCAGATAATGCAATACTTCGATGTAGCTACTTTAAAGTCAACTTACTAGAGTGCTTGTCCTACTGATGGGAGAAATCAATATGGTCCTTTGCTCTCTTCCCTTAAATCACATCAGCAACCTGTCAGATGTGGTGCACTGTGCTTGACCAACTCATTAGAAATTATTAGCTTCATTTTAGTTAGTAAAGAAATTTTATTTGACCAAACCCCCTTTCTCACCAGAATGTCAGAGTGCCTTGGGTGAGTAGAATATAGCTTTTTACTTCAGAATAGATCCATGCCCAAATAAAAGTGACTGTTTTTCTTCTGTGATGTGCTCTTCTATGCTGCTTGAGGACTTAAAAACTGAGAAGTATCGGTCCACAGAGACCCTGACGTTGTTTCCCAATTATGCATCCAGTGAGTGCTCCCAGCTCCTGGCTGCCATCTGGGAGAGCTGGAGTACTGGTCCAGTTGCTTTTAACGGTCGATTACGAGGAAATGAATTTCAATAGAGAAGTTTTTTCAACACCTGCATTATCCACCATGCTGCTATGTGTTCATTTACGTTTTAACTGAAGAACTGCATTAAGCAGATTGTATGCGTTATCTTTCTCTGCTCTGCTGCCTTTAATTAGGAGGTTTATTCACTGATGTACAACAAACACAAACATTAAATTGGGGCTAATGGGAAATGAGTTTGGACTTGAGTTATAGTGACCATAAAATGTGATGAGATCTGGCACTTGGTTTAATGATGCCAAAGAGTGGTGTGACATGTAATCTAATGACATCACATTGTATGGTGTTGCATAAAGCACTAATATTTTATGTAGTCTTAAAAAAAGAAAAAAGCTTGGTTATAACATTCAGTGCATGTTTGTGCACAAACATGCATATACCTGTTTATGGCTGTGTGTTAAAGCAGTGGCCCACACTGTTTCTTAAATTTCTTGTTACAGCAAGGAGTTTTTATATCTTAATATGAGAAATTAAGCAGTTCAAGAGCACAAAGCAGGAAAATTACCTTCTTTAATTTTCTACAGATGTTTATGATGATTGAAGGGTAAAGGAGTTTCATAATGAAATAGCAAATTGCATGAAAGAAGTTAAACTTCAGTACAAAGATACACTGTATTTCAATATTCTAGGGGAGTTTATCATGTACTAATATAATAATCACTCACCTCTTGTCTTGCAGCTTTTTGACTTGACGTAGCCATGGAACTTCCCTTTAAAGCACAGTAATTTCTTTAAAACCCCTTTGATCTGTCAAGTAGGTGTAGAAGCTTGTGTCAGACACGAAGAAGATAGCAGATTTGGCTCTGACAGATGATACAAATACAGTGAAGTTAATTGACTTCGCCAGGGGAGAAAATTCTTCCTCCCAATTATGTCAAATGCCAGACAACTTTTCAGAGGTGGGGAGGGAAACATGCCTAAACGACAATACTGACAGTGCTTTTCTAGTACGTGCTTTCTTTGCTTTATTTTTATTCTTGGGGTTTTTTTTTTATTTAAGCTTTCGGGGATAAAATAATGAAATCAGCTAGCTCAATTGCATTTTTGTTTTGGGATTCTCAGACCTCATAAATCCATTGCCCTTCTGTGGTCCTCTAGGATTTTCTGCCTATTTTTGTGAAGATAGAAACTTGCAGGAGACTCTGTGAGGCAATGAAGTTGTAGATTTTTTTATTTTTCTGCCAGTTTTAACTGTTCTGCTTCTTTGACTTCATATTGGTATAACGTAAACCCTGTCAAAGTCAACAGGTTTCTGTCACATTCTAAGTTTTTAGTATTTGGAAGGCAAAGGAGAAAGGACTGGGCTTTTTACTTTGTTCGTTAATCCCTGGTCAGGACTATAGCCTGTCTCATATATGAACACCGTTTTGTGTTCCAGCACCACATGATTCTTTTACAGAAATTTCCTGTCAGTGGAGAAGGAGCCAGCAAGGCTGTCATGGTAGGGGTTATTGTTTTGAGGAATAAAACTCCATTTTCTCCACTCTGACACCTTTTCCTCCCTCAGCTCAGGTTTTGTTTTTAGTTCGTGGGTTTTTCCACTGCAACTCATGATAAGTGTTATTGCCAAGAAATGATAAAGACAATAAAAAATGATTGTAGTAGGCAACTTTTTATTCTATATCACCTGCTTCTGAGATTGGGATGTGTGACAGAGCACAGTGGTGGGCAGTACATGCACAGGCATGTTTGTGTATGCACACATTTACACAATCACTTAGCGTGCCCAACAGGGTATCTGTACTACGATTAAAAGGGTTTATGTCTTTATGATATATTAAAGTTCATCTGTAGTGAGACTGGGTAACCAGACTGCATTCCCTCTCTCTGGTAAGTACTACAGGTGGTCGCATGTTGCAACAGAACAAAGATAAAACTGTTCCAGGAGTTAGTTTTTACAGTCTAGGAAGACCTGCCTGGTTGGCAAATGTTACGTTTCTGTCCACTGGATGGGTTTCTTTCTCACTGGATTAGCCCTTTAAGTCATCAAGGCTGAGGATGGTTGCTGTTAATTAAGGCTGCAAGGTGATCAGCATTTTTTGGGGGGGAAAAAAGAAAAAAAGAAATCACAACCCTGTCTTCAGTAGAATCTGTTTCCAGTGTCCTTTTCTGTTGTAGGACAACTCTACTATAGGTAGCTGGCCTTTTTGAGTCTTACTGTTCAGTAACTCTTACGGCTTTTTTGAGAGTATGTTGGTAAATCTGACAGTGTTTATATTTTATGTGGTTGGGGTTATTTATTGCTGCTGTTTGCTTTACAAAAGTGCCTAGGAACATGTAATGCAAGTCCATCGTACTAGACACTGTACAGTGATTTAGAAGTAGTGGAGGAAGAGTCCATGCCCCAAACTGCCTAAAAGTGGAGGATGCCATTTTTAAAAGAAAAAAATTAAATAACATGCAACAGTAACAAACTAGCTCCCTTTTATTTCTCCTGCACTTGACTCTCTTCTTGCTAAATGTGGCAATACTATCAAAACTTTTCATTCTTTTGGCTTCCCCCCGTCAGTATAACTATTCCAGACCTTTCAGTGGCAAAGAACTCCATTCAGTTTGTGGATTCCAACTTTTTACTCATCCTTGCATCTGGTTTTGTTGCCTTAAAACCCAGATATTTTCAGATTGACACAATATTGATCACAGTTGCATTTGGTTAAATTTGAGGTTAGTTTACATGAGTCAATGATGAAATTTCACGTGACGCTCTTTTGGACATCAGGCATTCATTATCTTTAAAATAATTTTTTGAGAAACTTTATTTATCCACTAAATGTACTTTTATTAAAACAAGCTTAGGCATAATTTAGATTTGGAATCATGTTAAGTTTGTTTTTTCACATTTCTTGGTACGTGCTTTCGGTTTAGCTAAACAACATTCTGTTTAGGGCATAATTTTAAGAATAATTTTTGTAATTCTGGCAGCAAATGCTGTAACTTTATAATTATGCCATAAGCATTCAATGTTTTTCCATCATAAACTGGCTATAATCCCAGTTCTGGAATACAGCTTTCTTGTTGCTCTCGTCTCTTCAAGTGAAGGTGCAATTTTGTCCACAGAAATGATTTTGTAATAAAGTCCATCATTTGGGTTAGTTACATACTAAAGCAGTTCAAAAAGAAAAGTCTGTCTTTCCCTCTGATTTTTGAACTTTTCTTAAAGGAAGTTCACTTTTAAGAATTAGTTAAGCCAGCAGGTACTGTTCAGAAACAGACTTGATTCTTGCATATATTAAAATATTGCTCTCATTTAACCATCTTAATTTAAAAATAGGATCTAGTGATCCTAAAACACAATCTAGTGATGTTAATATACCTGTTATGTATTGTAGATTTCAAAGCAAAACAGGACCTAGTGGTATACCCCAGGGGTCAATATTGGGACCAGTACTGCTTAGCCTCTTCATTACTGCCTGGCTGATGGGAAAGAGTGCACCCTCAGCAAGTTTGCAGGCAATATAAAGTTCAGAGGAGCAGCTCGTGCACCAGGTGGTTGTGCTGCCCTTCAAAGGGACCTTGACAGGCTGGAGAAATGGTCCAACAGCAATCTCATGAAGTTCAACAAAGAGAAATGTCAAGTCCTGTATCTGTGGAGGAATAACCCCATGCACCAGTGCAGGCTGGGGACCCACGAGCTGGAAAGCAGCTTTGCACAGGAGGCCTTGGAGCACACCAAGTTGACCGTGAGCCAGCAATGTGTCCTTGTGGGAAATTAGGCCAGCAACCTCCTGGGCTGCATTAGGCAGAGCGTTGCCAGCAGGTCGAGGGAGGTGGTCCTTCCCCTCTGCTCATCACTGGTGAGACACACATCTGGAGTGCTGGGTCCAGTCCTGGGCTCCCCAGTGCAAGAGACATGGACACAGCAGAGTGAGTAAGGACTTGGGGTGTCTGTTGTGTGAGGTGAGATTAAGGGAGCTGTAGCTGTTTAATCCGGAGAAGGGAAGGCTCAGAAGGATCTTGTCAAGGTGTGTAAATACCTGATGGAGGGCAGGGAGTAAAGGGGACAGAGCCAGACTGTTCTCAGTGCTGCCCAGTGAGAGGACAAGAGGCACAAACCAAAATACAGGGAATTCCATTAAAAAATGTTTACTGTGAGAGAGGTGTCAATCACTGGAACAGGTTGTCCAGAGAGTTTGTGAAGTCTTCCTCCTTGGAGATGTTCAAAACTTGACTTGGACGTGGCCCTGAGCAACCTGCTTGAGCTGACCCTGCTTTGAGCAGGGGGGCTGGACTGAATGGTCTCCAGATGTGCCTCAACACTTCTGTGCTTTATGGCCTTTATGTCCATCTGCTCTGACTCTGCATGACAAGATGATAAAATTTCATCAAATAATCTCAGCATCAAGATATGGCAAATAAATCTATATATAAAAAAGAGGGAGATTATTTCTTTCAGATTGAGAACTTCTAAACCAGAATCCACTAGAAAGTGTCTGTTCATCAGCAGGCTACCTTTATCATCTTAGTTACTTTTTGCTGAGGTCTCAGAGGTTGTCCGTGAGGGTAGTCCACAAGTTTCTAAAGTGGTGTCTCAGATGCTGAGGCTTGAGTCGCCATCAGGTGTGGGCTTGCTAACATGAAATCAGTGGAGTTGCACTGGTGTAAGGCATGATGAGTAATACATCTATGAGTCAACCTGAGGTTTCAAAGAGATGATCTAGTTTTAAATTGGCTTTCTGTTCATATATTGCCCTGTCAATTACATACTTTCACTACTGAGTTTAAACATTTCAGGAAGAAGCAAGTACTGAAATGAAAAGCAACATGTGTTCATAGAATAGGAGCAAACTGTTATATTGTCCTGCTGGTCTCACTGATGTGGTCAGTCCCATGTGCTCCCTTTTCTGCTCCTGGAGAGGGACTGCTGGGGTGGAGGGAGTGTTGGTGGGACCCAGTGCAGCTTTCCTTACGTTAAATGCCTTTCTCTAGTTCTTATTTAGGGTACGATACTGAACTAGGATAATGCCAACCAGGTAATTAATCCAATTGTCTGTAGCAAAGCGAATGGCATTTGCTTCTTTGTAGCAAAAAGTGATAGTGTTTGTTGTGCCTTTAACCTCTGTGAAATGTTCTGGCGTGGTGAGATCATCTTGAGGAAGCGCTAACAAGGTCTTTCATTGACTTCCGTATTCAACTCAATGTAAAAGGAGGAAGGAAGAATGGAATTGAATAGGTGCTTATTGTGATAATTCATGTCAGTCAACAATTAGCTTGTTTTTCAAAGTTGCTGTACAGGACTTGGTGCTGGAATGGGGTATTGGTGAATGACTTTATTAATTTTCACTGAAAATTAATATGTCTGTCACCGTTTCACTATGGGGCTAGTTTTGCTTTCCAGATCAGTAAGACTGTGCTGGCTTCCCTTTCAAAACTAATTTTCTTTATCAGTGTATTTGCTTACGTGTCTTGATAATCCTTCCAGTTACTGCTTCAGAAGATGTGGGAAGGGGAAGAATACTTGTTCCCTGAAGATTGCTGTAAACCAGTTATTGCTCGTATAATACTCGATGAATGAAATATTTCCATATGCCATAAAACTTCATCTCAAAGAAAGTCCTGAGAAGTTAAAATAATGGCAAATATTCTGTAGACTAACTCTTGCAAGGGCTAAATAGCCTGGCCTTGATCCAGGAAGGCACTTAACAATGTGCTTAACTTTAAGCGCATTGAATATTCTTACTGGCATGAGTGAAAAATCAATGAGTCTACTCACATGCTTAAAATAAGACATGTGCTTAAGTGTCTTTCTGGACCCCAGCCAGAGCGTTCGGCCTGCGAGATGGGCTGAATTCTAATTGTGGGCAAAAGCCAGTAGTGTTTCATTTTGCTTGTCTTGTGTGTTTCTGAAGAATTCATTGATATTGTCTGTGTTTATTTTAATTGGCCTCCATTTCCCATCTAAGCTCTACCAACTCCAAAGCCCTGGGAGTAAAATAGATGTGCAACTTAGGGTTGTCAAACAGCTTGTCAGGGATAGTACTTAGACTGTATATATTGCTACAGAGCAGGAACTGAACTTCAGAAAAGCTGGGAAAAGATGAGGTGAAACATGATTGTTTTCTTTGGTAGCCAAGGTTTTAATATAGAGAGAAAATGAAGAGGAGAGAAGAGAAGGGCTGGTGACACATCGCACCTTTTCAGTTAACATAGTTGCTTCTTAGGAAACATTAAAGAATGCAGACAGATGCATTAATAATCTGCTGGCAGTGGCTGTAGCCTTGGCAAGTAGGCTTTCCTACCTACTATTGATTTTTCTGACTCTCAGGCAGCAATTTGCAATGGGTGGCTTGATCCCTTACCCTCAAAATGGGCAGTGATATGAGTTGTCACGGCCAAAATAATTTTTCCTTTCTAACCAATCCCTCCTGTTTCTTCAACAGCATCTTTTACTGCTTAGATGACAATTTCCACTGCTGACAACTGTGAATGATAAAATATACTATTTTTAAACACAAAGAACCTCCATGTCTAGGGGTGCAAAATAACCCACCACAAGGCTACTGAGCTCTTTGGCACCAGCTACACTTGTAGAACCCAACCTTCAAGCACTGTAAATCTGTGACATTACTGGTTGGCAAGTGTAAAAGCAGTGGAGCCACAGTGATCTAGAAGAAAACTTTGCTGTCAACTCTAACTTATTTGTCTAAGGAAACAGTGTGTTGTTCTCCTCCCCATCCCCTTTTGTTTTTCAACATCTAGACATTGCTTGTCTTCTACTTTTCCTCTCTGCCTATGGCTTCCTCCTTACATCTGACATTGCTGTTTGCTTTCTTTTCTGTCCAGGTTGCTAGAGCCCATTGCAGCAAATTCTTCTTTGAGGTGGGATTGCTGATACTTCTTCACTTACCTTTTTTACTGGAAGTTAAACGTTTTGTTTCCTTATTTTAATTTGATGTAGACTAGATGAGAGAGAAACTTAGAGTAGTTGAAAATAGAGTGGCCAGACTAGAAGAATCATAGAATCATTAAGGTTGGAAAAGACCTCTAAGATCATCAAGTCCAACCATCACCCCAACACCACCATGCCTCCTAAACCAGGCCCTGGAGTGCCACGTCTACACCTTTTTTGAACGCCTCCAGGGATGGTGACTCCACCACCTCTCTGGGCAGCCTGTTCCAATGTTTAACCACTCTTTCGGTAAAGACATTTTTCCCAATATCCAATCTAAACCTCCCCTGGTGCAACTTGAGGCCATTTCCTCTCATCCTATCACTAGTTACTTGGGAGAAGAGACCAACACCCACTTCACTACAACCTCCTTTCAGGTAGTTGTAGAGAGCGATAAGGTCTCCCCTCAGCCTCCTCTTCTCCAGACTAAACAAACCCAGGTCCCTCAGCCGCTCCTCATAAGTCTTGTTCTCCAGACCCTTCACCAGCTTCATTGCCCTTCTCTGGACATGCTCCAGCACAAGAAAATCACGCATAAACACTTTTTAAAGGGTTAAATATGTAAAACTAGAAGAAACCAGTTGACACCATGGAATTTTATATGTAATTATAAAAGCATCTCCTGAAAATGCATCTTCATGAAGGAGCAGCTGCCATTTTTAGGAGACCCCTTCCACAGTGAGTCTTGAGGAGTTTTGAATGAGTTTTGCTTGTAGGTTGTTGGTTTTCTTTCAGCTGCAGAATTGTGCTTGCCATAGCACTCCAAGCTTGGTTTCAAGTATCTTGCAAGGTAATTAACAGTGTATGTTTTTATTGTGTACTTGCTGTAATGGCCACTTATTTCTTTAAACTGTGAATTCCTCTCTTACTTAAATAAAAGCTTGATAGAATCACCTGTCACATACAGAATTTCACCTGAATTGAATAAGAGGTGATTTAAGGTTCAAGTTTAGAAGGTGTGTTCAGATTCAGGGATAGCCAATGATCTTTTAAACAGTGAAATGGTGTGTGCTAAAGCAGTCAGAGCCAGAATTAGAACTGGAAGAGTGGATGGAAAGTGGTATTTTATAGCTATTTTGCTTTTAACTTTTTCCCTTAGCTTTTCTAAAATCAGCTATCAAGCTTAAGTCTAGGTCTATGAGTGTATTTGTTTGCAGGTGTCTTCAATGTGACAGAGCCTTCTGCCACCTAGTGTTAATGTGAGTTCTCTCCTCAGCAGGGTATCACCAGAAAATTAATTAAATGTCATTATTTATTAATGATAATTCCCCCCCCACCCTTGCTAGGCACTCTGTGAACATTTAAAAATGCAGTTTCTGCACCAGAGGATTTCGGAATCAATTCAATCAGTAGGCACAACTTCTTTGGATATGTTTATTGAGGATGCAGTTTGCAAGGTGGGTTAAGTTGTTATACAACTAATCCATGGAGAATTTCAGTAACTGTGAATGTCACTGCTCTGTAACAACTCCATTAGTGCTTTTCTCCCCCAGGTGAAACTAAGGGATTCTGCCTAACTCAGCACAGTTCTGCTTTGATATCTGTGCTCCTGCTGGTTCAGGAAATTGTATTAGACTGAAAGCAGCAGAGAATAAAAATTAATTCAACAAAAATTATATAAAATAAAGAACAATTCCATTTAGACACTTAACTCATTGTCTTTTTAGAAGAGTAAAATGAAAATCTCCCATCATCACTGCTTTTTCCCCTCTAGAAATTCCACCAGGGCACAATAGAGAAGGACAATAAAATCCAGAGAATTACACCCAGATTTCACAACAGAAATGTCAAACTGTTAAAATAGAAAAATAGGCTTAAAAAGATACTTTATATTTAGGCCAAATAATAATAGCTCCTACCGTATGTTGACAGATAGGAGGAAACTTCTTAGGATTGAAGGAGTGGGGTTTTTTTCCTTCATTCCCCTATGAAAATATTTTCAAGAGAACAGAGCAACTCTTTCCCCTTCTCTCCTCCACCTCTGCGAGCTGACTTTGCTCTGTGATACAGAGTGGGGCTAAACGGTTCCTTTGCAGGTTGGTGTTTGAGAGCTCAGCCAAAAGGCTGTACATGACTTGGGCAGATGCTTCTAATTCTTAGCCCAGCCATGGTTTTGAGGAGAAGCCCTGACTCCTAGTTCCGGCCCTCCTCTCTTTTCTCCCTCCCATCTCTTCCAGGCCTTCCTGAAAAGCAAATGCCAGCATGGCTGAGAGCTGTAAACTTGATCCTCAACATCAGACTGAAATGCTGACCTGACCAGCAGCAACCAGAACCTGAAGAAGTGGAGGGTCTAATGCATTAGGTTGTTAGTCAGCTGCGATACCAGGCAGGCTGTTTTGTTCCCCTTGTTTTGACCTGAACAGTCTCATCTTCTTTAAATACTGTCGTTCAAACTGCAATCTTTTTGCTTTTGACAATTATGCTTTCCCAATACTGTCTAAAGAAAATAACTTCGGGTTCTTATTATCTCAAATGAATAACTACGAGCACAGAGCAAGTTAAAAACTATTAGGTTTGGCAGCTTATTTATCTGATCAGTATCAGAAGTTAAAAACCCTCTACAAATTCTTGTGCATCTTGTGCTGTTTTGGTTCCGAGTCATATTAAACTGGAATTACCATACAACATGAATTCATTGCTACTCTGTCAGAGTGGAGGATGCTGCATCACATTGAAAACAGAATAGGCCGGCTGACCTGGGGAGACAGTATTTTCAAAGCTGAGGTTATATACAGCTTTTTTTTTTTTTGTTCAGATGATGTTCTTTCCATCAGAAGTGATTTGGGGGCAAAGCCTGGGGCTGTGGTAAATGCATTTCTGGTGTTACTTTCCTGCTCTGTCCTTTATGTTGTGGCAGCGGGGGAGAAAGTGACGTTCCTTTCCCCTTAGGTCTAGCCTCATCGTTCTTACTGAGATCGGTGCCCTGCAATAGCATTTCAGAGCTGTGCAGCAGGGCAAGTAGGTGGAGGAAGCAAACTGGGGGAGGGCGTACGGGCGAAGGAGACTGTTAACCTTCATTAGTCTGCAGCCTGGCTGTGACCATGTCTGACACCTGAGTCACCCAGGGGCTCTGTTCTCCCCTGCTGGGACGAAAACACAGTCCTTCAATGCGAAAAAAACCTCTAAAAGTGTGCCAGCCAGTCCATTTTCCAGCCTGGGGCCCAAAGTCAAGGTCCTTACCAGAGCTTCTGGGGCAAAAATATCTCCTCTCTGCTTGTGGCAGGCCATCCTGTACTCTGCAGTTGTGGTACAGCCATGACTGCCCTTGTGGTCGGTTGCCACAGAACTGCGCATCAAGCAAAATGTACTGAAAAAGGGTGAAAAAAGTCTCGTGCATCTCCATCCTCTTTCTGTAGGTGTTCCTGGCTGAGCGCTCTGTTCAGAAAGGGCTCCATTTGCTTCACAGCTGCATAATTTACATGGAAGCTGGTCCAGGAGGAATCTCTTTCATGTAGCTTGCTCAAAGCCCCAGTTCATCAATATGGATTGCTTGCTGTGCACTGGGGGATTTATGGTACGCAGTGGGGTGTGCGGAAGTCGGACAAAAAGGCAGAGGGTGAGGAACTGTGGAAGAATTTGTGTGTCCAAAGGAACTGTCTTTCAGAATAAAAGTTGTGTTCTCTCTTTTTGCCTACAGAAGAGGGGCGGTATTCCTGAGTCAAACCCAGGGAAACATTCCCCTAGCCATGGGGAAAGACACAGCAATGTCTTTAAGACTGAACTTGCCCTATCCTTAAAAAAAATAAGCCTGTGAAAACAATCCTGACTCAAGTAGTAAGTTACAAAACAATGGTTAACTTCCTCAGAGTAATAATAATTATTTAAACATATCCACGTTCTTCTGGTGACCTTTGTCCTAAACGTAGCATACGGGAGGAAGAGTGGAGTTGGAGGGCAAGGGAAAAGATGAAAAATGTGAAGATCAAGCCATGCCAAAACATTTCTACAACATGTTAGAGAGCGCTACTTTGCAATTACAGAAATGATGGCTTAATGGTCTTTTTAGCCATTGAAAAGAAAAAAATGCGAGATCATAGCTGAGAAAAGGCCCTTGCGTTCAATGACATTCTTTTCAGGGTCAAGTACTAGTGGAGCCTGATTTAGTCATAGACTAAATGTAGCTGCAGTTCTGCAGTCCTCCAAAGTGTAATCTATACTAGTCATGCAGAGCGAGTGCTTTGCTGGATTCCAGCTAGGACTGCAGTGTCCTTGTTACGCAGCGAGGCTGCTCAAGGGTGCTAAAATGCTTACTTGCAGTTGTTTGAGCAGTTTCTGTGATGGCTGATTGATTTACTGTATCTGGAAGTTCAGACCTGGAAACCTGAGTGAGGGAGAATGCCTTTGCTGCGGTGGTGAGGCTGGGTGTTGAGAGGACAGACAGCTGGCGGGTGACCTCAGGAAGATGACGAATGGGGGACCAGGTGCCCCTGCTCATCCAAGAGTGCTCCCAACCCCTCTGCTCCCAGAGGCATGAGTTACGGAAGTCACTTGCGCTGAAGGAAGGCTTCCTGTGAGCAAGGTTTCTAGAAATAAACGTTAACCTTTTGTTACCAGCTAAGTACATGGGGATAATGAATTCAAGCAGCTATTTGGGAAAGAGTTTAAGGAGAAATCCTTTCAGTTTGAGGGGGCGGGGGGGAGGATCATCCAAATAGCAGTGGTTGTGCATATTTTGGAGACAGTGTCTGGAACACTGGCAGGAATGTGTGGTGCCAAGATGTGCAGTGAAGCAAGCTGTTTACACAGCATAATGGTGATGGTTCTTGACTGACATGTATGGAGCCATTAAAATGACCAAATATATTACTGGGAGGAAAGTGGGACATGAGGAAGCCCCCCAACAATTGAAGAAAAAAAAAGTCAGCCTAGAACTTGTATCCTTTATAGAGTTGAAACACATGAACAAAAAGAAATTGGTTAGCCTTTAGTCTTCCTTTGTTTGCAAAGGATTGATGTGTTTGCAGGTTCCGCTTTCCATTTCCCATTTTTATTTTAAAACAGGCAGTCGCCTGCTAAAATGATGAGAACTTTAAGATAATAATTGTCTTGAATCTGCCCTGTAACAGCACAGAAATCTATAAACCATGTTGACTTAGACCAGCTGAGAATATGCCTCCTTTCTCTGAAGTTTGACTATTGGGGATTATGGTGTACTCTAGCAGCTTCAGGGTTNCACAAAACCAAAACAATATGACCTCTGTCATTGCTTTAACTTTTGAAAGTGCATTCAAGATATCCTGCATTAGCTCAGATCACTGAATCTGCTGGAAAGGCAGTAGATGCTGCTGTCTTGCACTGCTATTTACATTTTCTAAGGTTGAAACTATTATACCTCATCTGAAATGATGCTGCCTGGTCAAATGTTAAGAGAACCTGATTAAATGTAGCATTTGATTATTATCAAAGGAAATATGCAGACACCCATGGTGAATTCTGGGCTGATGTGAGGTGCAAAATGTGTTTATCAAACATGCACTGGATTTACACATGTGAATTCTTGTTGAATGTAGTTCTCTAGCTTGCATAACTCCTCAGTGGAAAGAAGTGGTTTGTCTAACTTGTTAACATTTTTAACATATAGTCTATAGCTGTAATTGGATTTGCAGTTCCTTCAAAGATGGGTGTAGGTCAGTTTGCACCATTTAAGGGGTTTATGTCCCATTTCAGAGTGCTTTAAGTCTGTAGTCTTTACAGCTATAGTCTACGGTGCTTTATGTTGATAGTCTTTAAGTCTATAGTCCATAGTACTTTGAGTCTGTAGCCTTTCTTCGCGTGAAATAATTGTATCGAGGCCGGTGCCTTCTTGAGTAGGACCCTGCAGCGGGACTGGAGTTGTCTCAAAATCGTTGTTACAGCAGTACCTGCAGAAACCTGTATGCACAGCCTGCAAGTGGTATCCCAGGACTGTCATTCAGCCTGCAGCATAGAAAATGCATATTAGGTCAGAGTAATACAAAGCTTCCTTTATTCTGTAAAACCTTTTTCATCATTAGTTTCCTGTCTTTACACTTTAAAACATGCACTTCTTTTAAAATTATATCAGACAGTTTCTGTGGGGCAGAAGGCATTTCTCCTTGTTCTTTGATGTTCATTTCTCCACACTTTTTCATCTTACCTTTAGGCAATAGCATTGGCTTCTCAATTACTCCAAAGGCAAATGTTTATCTATGTGTTAAATAAATGTGGGTACCTGATTCTGGTCTCATGTCTATTTAAAAACTAGAGCAGGAGTAGAATTGCAGTGCTAGGAAAAAGCTGGAGAACGAGGTGCTCTCTAAAACTTTTCTTCCTTTAAACTTTTTTTACCAGTAGAAGAGTTGGGGTTTTTTATGACGCATTCACTTAGGGGCACTGAAGATGTATTTTGAGATAGCTGTCACAAGAAAATTTCCCTCCGTTCCATCCCCCAATGTACTAGCTTTTCAGTGGAAATGTTTGGTTTCTGGAGTCTGGATTTCATCACAAAAAGAGGAAGTTTTCAGGGAAAGTAGTATGGGAAAATTTGATTCTGTTCTCTTCCCCCCACCAAGGATGGCTTCTTTGCCTTTGTGTCTTTGCGTTTAAAGATTTTTCTACTGTAAGGTTCACAACTGTACTCAACAATGTCATAGGTAATTTGTAATAAAATATCTGATATAGGTAATTAGCTATATCTTACAGTTTATCTATGTGTTTCACCATTAAAAGAGGAAACAGCTTATGTGAAACATCAAATAAAAGTGCCTTAGTCTTTATGTTAAACACTCTGGAGATTCTTTTATTGGTCACTGCTGCTTTCAGAGCAGGAGCACTGAGCCTCGAGATGCTGCCGGGTTGCTGTTGCAGCAGGGCACGTGTGGCTTTGAGCTGCCAGGATCCGAAATGTTTGCCCTCTGATATAAGGGAGAAGAGGAATGGGGGAAGAGAGGGAGGAATAACTCATCGCTGATTTCTACCTTTGGAGTCAGAACTGGCTTTATCAGAGACAGCTGTTTCATGGCTAATATTACTTTTCTAGGCTTTTTTTTTTTCCTCCTTCAGTGTCCAGTAGCAGACCTCTGTGCTGTTCTATCTTAGCTGAGGTGTGCTGTGGCAGACCTGTTTTATTTTAAAGAACTTTGTTTCACCACATGCAGTTGATGTGTACTCCTGCCCAGAGAGACTCTGACAGCATTTGAAACAAGTTGCTATTTAGAAAGAGCAGATGGAAGAGGCTAAAAAGAATCACTAGAGGTCCTGGATTTCTTTTATTGATTTGGTGGGTTGGGTTTTCATGACTTTTTAACTGGGAAAAGTTATTTCTGATAGAACAGAGTTCTTCACTTAGACCTAAAGCTGAGAAATAAGTTGTAGGAGCCATGAACTCAAACTCCCAATTAAGAAGTTTTTTCTTAAATCTTCATTGTGATAAATAGAGATCCTTTAGAGTCAGTAGGCATCTGATTTTGAAGAATTTATTGCAAGGTGAAGACTTTAACTTTTCTTCATTGGAAAGTTGGTTA
>WAAD01041419.1:22143-38104 GCA_013389945.1 Fregata magnificens | reverse complement strand
TCTCTCTGAAGTAAAAGGGGGGGGGGGGGAATACTCCAACGTCATGTAAGTATAGATATGTTTATTTCCAAGCAATTCAAGCAAGCCCCTGGACATGTCATCAAAGGCAAAGTCAGTTGGAATCAGAGGGTTTGCTCGTAATACCAACTGGGCATTCAGCAGTCAATTCTGGCAGCTTCAGCCCCTAAATAAGAGAGTCGCTACTGCGTGTCCTGCATTGGAGGCATAGGTGGTGGTTTTACAAGCATGCTGTAAGCTTCTACACCTGATCACATGCTGGTTTGAATGAGAGAAACTCCAGGCACAGCTCTGCGAATCGTAATGAGTGACAGTTCTGTGGCAATTTCTTGGGGCATGGGTATGTGAAATGGGCTGAGTAAGTTTGTGGCACAGAGAAGGCTGGGGTCTGGCACTCATCTGACACCTTGGTGAGCAATTTCTTCTCACTAAGCCCTCAGAAAACTAGCATAGCTAAACAGTATTATTAACAATAAAAAAATGGATTGGCTTGCTGAGCTGAATCTGAAGTGGTGGATCTGCTGTCTGCAAGTGGGATTGCTGGGTGGTGGTTATGTTAACTCCCTTGTTGTCTTCAGCAGGATTTTTCGGTAGCTAAAACTGTATTGTGGTATTTAGAGTGACTATTCCTTGTACCCGTGCACTATGGGCTGTATTTGGTTTTGTCCTGCTGCAAGACTAACAGGTGACATAATCTGGTTAAAAATACATTCTTTTTCTGTCTGCCTTGGGATCTGTCATATTTGGACTTCATCGTGCTTAGCAGTTTTTTGACAGTCACATTGATTGCTGCAATTGTATACCCAGAGGCATAATATGCAGGGGCATTAAAAAAAAAAAAAAACAAACCAAACAAACAAATAACAGAACCCCCTCAGCTATTGCAGTGGGTACGTGCCTGCCCGTTTGCTGGTGCTTGCAGCAAACCCCACGCTGCAATCATTTGTTGTCCTTTTTTTTTTTCTTTTTTTTTTTACTTCCTGGTCACATTCAAACGAAAGTAAGTAAAACTTGCGCTCTGTTAAGGAACCAAGACATCATTTGGTTGATAGAGGCAGCCATGGACCTATTCCTTTCCAGGGAACAATTTTCCCCATTCAACTGTTAAATAGATTTCTCCCATTTAGTCCTTGTTGTCCTGGAGGGTGAAGGAGAAGAATGGCTGATGGTAGGTGCCTCACTGCCATCGGGGCTGGAAGTGTGACCTTGGGCGTGGTGCAAGGCCTGCAAGAGGTACTGAGTTGGGCTCTTGAGGAGCCTTTGCTGAGTTCATGGTTGTGTAGAAGTTGCATTATATGTTGGAACAGGCTGTGCTGGCTGGTGTTCAGCAGGAATTTCTGATACCGATAATAGCTGGTTTGTTTGTTAAGATCTGAATACTATGATAGTGCCCAAAGAGTGTCTGCTAAAATAGATGAAAGAATGCTTTTTTGACTTCTGAGGACATGGGATCAGGCTTGTAGCTAGTCTGTGGAAGGATGAATTGCTATTCTGGATGACTTCTTTGATTACCAGCTTTCTGTGTGTTGTGTTTTTGTCCTAACAGTCTCTGAGAAGGGGAGAGCCACACTGCAGCTGAATAACACGTAGCAAAGACCTGTTCCCAAATGAATTTCCCAGGGCTGTTTAATGAAGAACAGCAATGAACTTCAGCCCATTTTATAAGCAAATTCTGCTTTGGCTGCATGGACCGACTGTGTAGTAGAACTGGTTCAAACAAAAACACAGTTGCTTGGAGGAGCTGTTTTTACCTGCTATGGGGCTATATAGAGTAGCCCAGGCCACACATTCCTCAACAAAAAACAGGCCAGAGAAAATCCAGATTCTTATGTGCCTCTCTCATCTGATATGACCCAGTCTCTGCAAGGATGCACTGAATAATGCATCAATAGTTCATCTTAGAGACTTGGTAAATCTAATGAAAATATTGTCTCCAGAAACATTCAGGAATGCAGCGTATGCTACTGCATTACTAATGCTTTACACAGTTTTCCAGACTGGAGTATTTTGCTTGCTTTCATGCAACCACTATTTATTATTTAAATGATGAATCTGGAAAATTTCCCAGATCTAATGTCTGCCCCATTACTTTCTGTCTTGGATACTGCGGATAATCAGATAGCAGTAAATCTATTCTGTGGAATAGAATTACATTATCTTTTTTTTTTTTCTGTCAAACAACTTGTGAATGATTTTTCTTTTCTTCACTCCCATAAAATACCTAATAGATCAAAAAAAGTAAAATCTGTATGCCAAATATGCAGTATTCCACATGTACCTCCAATGACGCATCTGCAGAAACACCAGTGGAACTGTATTTATCTTGGGTAGACGGGGGGAAGATTGAGTGAAATAATCCCAAGCACTGATGCTTTCAGTTGGGTGGGTGGAGGGAAATACTGTGGGGTTTTTTTGGCTTGTTGGTTGGATGTTTTGGGGTTTGTTGGGGTTTTTTTGGGGGTTGGTGTTTTGTTTTGGGTTTTTTTTTAGCCTGGTTTTATTGTGCTTTTTCTCCATCCTCTCTGATTATTTCTGAAGTCTTTCCTGAATTTCTCTGAAACGAGACTGCCCTGTCGAGGAGTGAGGGGAGATTTGCCAAGGGTCTCGGGTGTTACCGTCTGACGAGCTGGTGTTGGGTCCTCTGGCTCTCAGAAGCGGCAATGCCACATGGTGCTGAGGCTGCCTGGGCAGCGGGTGGAAAGGCACGGGGGATCGTGCCCACTGCCACACTGAACACCACCGCATGGTTCTCCAGCGGTCCCAGTCATTCCTGATGAAGTGATGGTGACACAGCCTTTGGAAAAGAGAAAACATGAAGGAAGCCCATCCCCAGGAATGACCGGCTTGATTTTGAGCCTCTGCACCAGTGTGAATTACCCTCTTTCCTCAAAAACAGGAGGCTTCCCCCCCACACACATGGTGATGAGAAACTAAAGGTCAGGAATGAGCCCCCTGAAGGCTCATGAAGAACAAAATACGATGTGTTTTAACTGACGTGAAAGGTTAATGGGGAAGATCAACATCCAATGGCTGCAGCGAAGGGAAGGGGGCTTGTTTGGGCAGAGCCTGAAGTGGAGCATAGGCATTATGGTGAATGGGGAGTGTGAAACTGTGGGGCAGAGAACACACAGCCCTTTAGCCCTGCTCAAAAATAATAATGCAGGCTTTTTTTAACTTCAGAGTTTAGTCTGCCCTCAGTAAAAACAAGTTACACTAAAAAGCTGTGCACCAGAAAAAGCAAACCTCTTTTTCCTGGTTTCTGCTTATAAGATTTACAGGTACTTAAAATAAACCTATGAAAAACAGACCTAGTGTGCTGGAATTTGCTAACTAGTGAGAGCAATTACCTCCAGGTCCCAAGACCTAACGGAGCTTGACTTTTTGGAAATAAGACTTGGCAAGCACTTCTTCCTGCTGCTGTTGTAAAGGTGTACATGAAAAGATGTGCTGACCTCTGCCAGAAACCCCAGGAATCCAGTTCAGAGAGATACTCATGCAAAGGGCATGGCCGGATTCAGGCAGCACAGATGGGGATTGGTGTGGAAAAGCCGGCGAAACATTCGCTTCTCATTGTGTGGCTTCAGCGTGGCAGATTCTTTGCAATTGCCTGGTGTACCACAGTAATTAAATGGGTCAAGAGCAGTAAGTTTAGATACTTAACAAGAAAATAAAGACCTCACTTGACAGCCAGCAGTGTGTCATGCTTGTTTCACAGGAGTAAGGAGAATTAATGCAGGTTGCTGTAGTAAAAGTTGATCTGAGCCTTTTTGGCAATGATTTTGTGCTGCTTCAGAGATCACATACCAATTAACTATAAATGCTGTAGTAGCTGTAAATCAGGCCTTCTTATGAAACTAATGCCCCAATTTCAGATGACCTAAAAAAGGGAAACGATAGACTCTTCCTCTCTCCTTTAGTGATATAAGTAACAAAAGATAAGAAAAGTAATGAAGAAGACACAACCAACCTTTGTTAATATAGAAATGTAAAATAATACCCTGTTTTCTCTGGACTGTTCCATGCAGGAGTGGAAAATGAAGCTTGTGCAATGAAATAAACATGATAGAAGTAAAATCTGAGATGGGAGTTGATTTTTATAAGACCCTTTGGTTTGGAGGGTGGAGGTAGTTTCACACCAGAGTTTTGAAGGAAATTATTTGTTGTTGTCAGTATCCCTTCATAATTTCTGGCTGGGGGAAGGAGCTCCTGTCTCCCACAGCAGTTGTAAAAGGCCTTTGGGAAGGATGAGATTTTCCTCCTAAAATGTTAAGGGACAAGTAACAAGAATGTTAAAAAAAAAAAAAAAAAAATATTAAAAATCTGTTAAATACATTTTGCCACAAAACAGGAGCTCTCTGCAGACTGACTGTCTTTGCAAATTAAGAGATGGGACCAGCTTTGCTGCTGTGTTGGTAGATTCCCTTTGAACTAAACACTATTAAAAGGGTTTGTGCCCTAACGTCTGTGCCTGTGCTGATGAGAACCAGTGTCCAGCAGTAAGGACTGGACTCCATCACAAGTTGGTACAAAGCAGCAGAGCTCACCTCAACTCGGCCACAGGAGGCAGATTCAGTCTCTTAACTTTAGCATCTCACCAACAATCACTCAGAAATGTTGCTCATGTCTGTGCATTGTGGTTATTAGGTGCAAGAAATACAGTTTAAAAACTGTAATTAATAATTTCTAAGTAACCTCTTTTTCTACACATTTATGGCATCAATGGGTATGACTGTTTATTATGTCTTACCTATAAAATCTGACCTGTTTTATATACTCTTTATGGAAACAGTGTACAGTCATAAATTAAAAGATGCAACTGTTTTGGATATTTTACTGGTGGTCCTGTATTTTGCTGCCAAAAGTGCAGCTGTTTTAGGTTTCTCAGGATAACATTATAAAAGGCTGTATGCGTTTTGCAAGTTTATGCTTGAATTGCCAAGCCAGAGGTGGAATGACTCAACCTTCCCAGGAGCAACACATACCAAGTGATGAATCAAAACAGCTAGCTGAAGCTCAGTGGCTTACAGGGCAACAGTGAAAAGCAGTTCTCATTTATGGTATTTTATCTGGTGTTCAGAATTTGAGACGGTCATTGTGCAGATCGTGCTAGGCTACAGCCTGTGTCTGTCTTTGCATTTGGTGGGGTTTGGGTGCACAACTAGCTGAGAATCTGGTCTTATATCTGTCTTATGTGGGGTGCAAGAACTATAGGGTTACAGCACTGAATGGAAACCATTCAAGCCCCACTGAGCAGACACCTTTAATGGGAGCTCTTGGCATGCACGGGTGGGTTTGAGCCCTCAGAAGGAGCTAAGGGGAGCCAAGAGCTTGCGGCAGTGCCAGCGCAGGTAGCGTGTTTCAGTGTCAACTCGTCGGTCTGGCTGGTTTGGTGTAAAATTAGATGGCTCTGCAAATGGGTGATGATGCTTAATTGATAGTGAGATTTAGAGGCTTCTTTAGCCAAAATATTGATCACAGCCTCCTACAGATCTAATTCCCTGGTGTCAGTGGACTTACTCCAGATACAAATAGGCCCGAGAGCAGAAACTTCAGCCCTGTTGTCGTCAGAGCAACTGGCACAGTCAGCTCTTGGGAGCACCCAGCATTAACTGGACAGAGCTGAAACCCTCCGATTCAATGTGGGAGTGCAGGAAAGCCTGTGTAGTCGTTGTCATTGTTGTTGGAAGGAAGGGGGAAAATGCAACCTTCCCCCCAGACCAAGCACAGAAAATACAAACCAGCGAGTGTACTTAACCCTGTGCAACCTATTGCAAAGATGCAGGTTTTTTCAGTGTGCTGGTTGGGCAGCTTGTCTGAAGGTGCATCAGCATTGTCCTTGTTTTAACTAATAGAAGTTTTATACTGATATGTTCATAGGTGGCTGGCAGTAGGCAGCTTGCGTCTCCTTGCTTTCTCCAAAAAAGGAGCCTTGACCTCACTGTACTGTGAACTACGCAGGTGTTTGATGTGTTTATTTCTGCTCTAAAATAATGCTTGTCTTCGTCTCAGGTATCTCAACCATGTACGAGCTGCCTCTCCACAGGATCTTGCTGGGGGCTACACTTCTTCTCTTGCTTGTCACCGAGCCTTACAGGATGCTTTCAGTGGTCTTTTCTGGCACCCCAGTTAGCCAGTGTGCATCGGCCTGTGATCAAGGGACACCAAACAGAGCGAGAAGCAAATCAAGCCAGCAAAGGTTGGGTAAAATTGCTGCCATCTGCACAACAGCTAAGCTGCAGTCACTCTTCTGTGTAAAACCAGCTGTGTTTAAGTGTTAAAAGCAAAAAAAAAAAAAAAAAACAAAAAAAACGCAACCCCAACCCGTCTGCACGAGAGCTTTGTAAAATGGTAGATACATTCTTGTGGAGGGGGAAACTCGTTAGTCATGTGGCACTTTGCTGAGGGAGGCTGAAGCAATAAGCCACATCTAATGGAAGATGTGAATAACTCAGCTGTGTATGTTTGAGGTTTAAAGAAATACACTTGTAAATTTTTTTTAAATAAAGCCAGACTTTTTTATTAAAGTTTGTGGTTTTACTCTTATTGCAGGGTTTTATTTGCACAAGCATTTAAATGCCATTTTGATTATAACATTTAGTGTCAATATTCAAGCCTACATTTTCTTCCCATAAAACTAGTTTCCCCAGTTCAGACAAGTGGGTTTTTCCTCCTGCCAGCTGGATGAGATGAGAAACCCTGGAACTATGCTGACACAACTCTTATGCAGGATCCTTCCTGATGTCACTTGGTTCTTACCTTTGTCTGGAAAATGAATCTTTAGCTGAAAGTCTTTCAACTGAGTTCCTCTAGAAGCAATCTAAGAAGCCTTGATACAAGGCTAGGTCATTAAAGTAGTCAAAACTGGTTTGGGTTTTTTTCCTGTTTAGCTCCATTTGCAACTTTTCTGTCACGTGTTCAGGAGCTTCTTTTGGCAGGAACATCCCTTTGTCTGGCTTTTGGGATGACCCTGGCCACTTGATCTGCTGCTTTTATATATTCCTTCCCCTCTCCTTGTAGTGGAACATGGACTAATTGCAGCAGAGATGGGCTTCCTGTGGTGGGACTGGTCCTTGCCATGAGTGTGTATAAACTGCAGGAGACTGGAAACTGCTCAGGACAGCAAGTGCCTCTAGAGTAAAGCCTGGACCATGTTTTATGGGTCATCCGTTAATAGTTGTTGAATACTGCTCTGAGGAGTGCACTAAATGAATGTATTTTTTCTATGTTGTAATAAAGAGAAGAATAAGCTCTATTCCAGACTCGGTGCTTCCTTTATTAAGGAAAGTGGAGGGAGGTGCCAAAATTTCCATTGCCCTTTTTCTGAAATCCTGTTGTTTGTGCCCAGAATAGTTGCCAAGAGGTAACATTGCAAGGCAGAGGTGTAGAAGAGGTTGTAGCCTGCGGAGTACTGCTCCCTGCCAGGGGCAGGTGGCCTGGCCTTCGACAGAGAGCCTGTGGCTGGGTGTTGTAGGACTCAGCCATGCAGTACACATTAGAGACCACTCATACACTTGTGTTGCAGTCTAGCCCTGAGATGAGGGCTGCTTTCTGCCCGTGGCCCTTCCTCCTTTCCTCTCAGCTGTAAGGCCTGAAAGCAGACATGCCCTTTATTTATCCATTCCCTCGCTCGTGGTAGATGGCTGCCACCACCACTGGGCCTAGCTGATTGTTTTCCTAGCGGCCAGAAGCTGTGGGAGTTCGGTCCCTCTGTCACAGAAGCCTGACAGCCTGTCTCCTGTTCCCAGGACAAGTAAGATAGCAGCGGTCCTTCTGGGATTCAGCTCGGTACCCTGTGGGGGGAGTAGCAGCAACCAGGGGAAGTCTGTACTATTCTGGGCTCGCCCAGACTGGTAAAGATACACCTCACCGATGATCTGGTTTATATTCAGTTTGTAAAGCCTCAGGTCATTGCCCTAATGAATGCAGAACTGCATTTTAGTATGTATCATTTAAATACACTCATGCAACTTGTGTGTACATTGGCTATCATTTGCTATTTCATGTGGAAGGGTTATATGCAAAAGTGGCAACTGCACAGAAATATGGAAAAACCCCTGGTTATGAGTATAGCTACGTATAATCCATTGACTTGCATCTAAAGTTACGTTGCTAAAATAACAATGGCATTTAGTCCTTCAGTGAAAAAAACTTTTACAAACTAAAATCTTTCCCTGCCCTGGGACACTTTAGTCACATGCTGAAAATCAGAGTTACATAGTTGACTTGCTTAGCGCAAAAATGGTGATCAAAGGCAGATTTCTGTTAGTGCAGTAGTGCCAACAAGCCCTAAATTTGGACTGTGAGGCAATGCACACAGTCAAAGGGACCTGCCTGTCTCTGGCAGTACAGGCAGGCGTGTTAGTGTAGATCATAGGGTGACTGCATCGTTCCAGCATGGTCGAGGGCCTTATCGATACAGCAGTGTTTGTGGAGGGCTCTGGAGAACAAGAGCAGCTTTGAAATGTTTATGGGAAACCCACAGGGCAGCAGTAGGAAAGCATGCAGTGGTGTTAGAAAATGTAACAGACAGCAGAGATAGCATCGCAGGCTGGAGGCAGGAGTCCAGCGCTTGCTCTCAGAGGAGCAGTGACTGCTAGGGAGAGGATACGATGTGCCTGTCATTGACAGCAAGGACAAATAGGTTAAAGCTGTTGCGATACCATTTTAAAGGCCAGTGGAGGAATGCTGGGGCTGGAGTGGGGCAGGCCAGGGAAGTAATCTGTACAGCAGCTTTCAGGATAGTACGAGTGAGTCACGATGATGTTTTTTCCCCTGGTTTGATAAATGCAATCTAGCAGTAACCAAGCTGCAAAGGCTTGCTCAAAAGCACTGGCTGTGTAGCCAAGGGAAAGGCTGTAACACAGAGCCATGGAGCAAAACAAATCTATGGGCCTTAGCAGTTGTTTGGGTGAGAACCAAGACATCAGGTTACAGGCCCCAGTGATGGAGCTACAGCAGCAGAGCCAGGGAGGGTGACGGACATCTGGTAACTGAGTTGCTAGGCGTGAGCTCTTGAGCCCAACTGAAGGAAAATATCTGAAACCCAGAGGGTGATTTGAGTTCCTCTGTCCAAATGAACCATTTGTGGTTGACATTGCCCAACAATAGTTTGGATGGGTAAGAAAAGGAAATCAAAGGTAGAGGCTTTTCAAATCCCTGCAGAATACAGGCAGCCGGTCAGAGATCATCCAAGGACTGTAGCAGAGGAGCAGTCAGAGTGGTAAGGGGGGAGCTGGGAGACAGGAGAGGCACAAAAGCCACAGGAGGACATGGTTTCAAGACGAGAGGACTGTTCAGCCAGGTACTGGCTTTCAGTCTAGTGCTTTAATGCAAGCATGTACTTAATTTGCAACTGTGGAAACGGCATCAGTCTTTCCTGCTTTAACAGTAGGCAAACACTAAGTTAGGAGTCAACTAATCCCTAACTAAATCTCAGTGTTAAAAAGCATTTATTACTCAAAAGCCCAGGAACAAGTATATATGGCTGTTTGGGCCTTTTTGTTTCTTGGGTTAAGGTTTTGAAAGATTATCTTGCTTACACAAGAGCTGTTTGTGCATCCGCTAACAGCAATCCAATATTCGTAAACACCAAAACCATTTGTCAAAGAGAAGCCAATGCAAGGGTTATACAAGTCATCTTGCTAGATCCGACAAAATATAAAAATCTGTTTTCGCCACAAACCACATATTATCAAAATGACACAGCAGAAAACCATCCCAGTCTGTGTCACTGAATTATCATGGGGCGCGAAACAATAGAGAGCAGAAAAGTACCAAAACACATTTATTACAAAAAAGCGAAGTTTTATTTTTTTATAGTAACAACTTCGATCTGTTTACTGATCCCACAATTTAAAAAAAAGGTAAATGCAGGAAGCAAGGCTCACAAAGGAAAGCTGCAATGTGCATTACACATCTCGGCACCTGAGATGGGTAACACAGGTGTATTTCAAATAATTCAAGGGGTAAACCAGAGGTAATCTAAGTATATCTTATGCAACCTACTAAGGTAGTTACTGTAATTCTAGTTTTCAGCTCTTCAACTTTTCTTCAGAAAAATCTTTGCTGGTACACAGACGTTTAGAGGCTGGTTTTGCTGGAAGAAGGTTGGAAAAAGTGAGTTATTTAATGTACAGTAAACAGACTGAACTAAACAACAAGCCATGTAACACTTAAGGGATTTAACAGGAAGAGATGAGAGTTAAAATCAGGATTAACGCAGCAGTAACGGGGGTTCTTTACTAAATGCCAAAAAGCACTTTCAAAAAACCTGTATTGAGCTACATTTTGACCTACATCTCAGTGCTACCCAACAACAGCATAAAAGTAAGTTTCATGGCATTAAAGCTTATCAAAACCTCCCTTCCTCCAGTTCATGTAACTGCAGACTGAAAGCCTCCTCTCTCTCCCACCTTGTCATGTAGCACAAAGCACAGGATCACTGAAACCAACTAGCTTCTACAAGTACTTCAAGAAACAAATGACCAATTATTTAAAAAAAAAAAAAATCAAATTCAACATTAAAGATCTCTAAGGATATCTATTTCTCAATTAAGTTGTACAGAACCAGATTCTGCTGATGTAGTGACTCCAGACCTAAACTGAGTCTGTGCAAGTCTAAGGAAGAAGGTCAGAACTGGCACCAGTCACTTGGAAGGACGCCAGTCTATCCTGGGTGAAAATGAAGCTCCAGTTCCTAAGTGTTTAGCTAACAGAAACGTGTGCTTGGCATGAGATACCCCATCCTCCCCCAGTAGGCAATCTAAGGCATAAAGGTCTGGTTTATGGCCTGTGGGATGATCCTATCCAGTCCACCATTTTTTCTGTGGAGGCTCATGCTGGGATCAGAGGAGCGGACTGCTGTTACCAAGACCGCATGAAGCCCTGCAGCTGCTGCACACGTGCAGGCGCTCAGTCCTGCTGGCTACCTCTGCGCTCGCGCCAGCGTGCAACATCACTGTCACGCGGCTGAAGTGGCCCACAGGGCTGACAAGGTGGGACCAGTCTGAGACAGCGAAAGGTGTAGCCTGAAATCCAAGTACTGTGTAGGAAGCTTGTTCCTTACCTTCATCAGGACAGGGCCTCTTGTACAGCACGTCTGCCGGAATCTGGAAACTAATGCACAGCATCTCCTTGTTTGGTGCAACATTTCTAACCAGGTAAGTAGAACAGCGTCCATCTAAGGAGGTTCCCAGCGAAGCTTCAGCTCGTTCTTGAATATCTTTGGCAGGGTTGTCATGTTTGGAGAAACCATAGCAGTGCACTGTGGGAAGGCCAGCAGTGCTGCATGGCTCTCCGACTAAGAGATGCCTGAAAACATCTAAAAATTCAATAGCCAAAGCTGGCAAATTCATGACTATATGAACAGAGGTTTTCTGTTCTTCTTTCGGAAGTGGGAGCTCTTTACTTAGTTCTTCTCTTACTGGCCCCAGGAGGAAGTCCCTGCCATCCATATTGAACGCTTTTATTTTGCTGTCTACTTTGTTTAGTTTGCAGTTGTGCAGGAGCCAGCTGTAGGATTCAGGATTGAGATCGTTTGCAAATACGCGGCACTTTTTCTTTGCTGCTGGAATAGCAAAAGGTCCAATCCCAGCAAAGACATCAAAAAGGACATCACCGGGCTTTAAAAGCTGAACGATACGGCCGTGTTCTGTGGAAAGACGTGGGTTCCAGTAGACTTTAGAAAAGTCCAATTCATACGCAATATTATTTTCTTTGACCTGAAAGTCCAGAGCATTTGGTTAAGCCTCTGTGTTCAAATTCCAGACATGTTTAAGCATTATCAGCAATTAAGACAGCTAAAAAGCAAAGTGCTTTATCAAAGGTAATGTGTACATTGACATTTGTCCCATTAGTACTACACATGACTCTTGTATAAACAGATCTACTCATCAGAAATAGCCATAAGGAATGTTCCAACTGTCAGTCCAGATGGCTGGCTTATGCATGTCTCAATCACCAGGTGGAAATAAAGCAGCAACTTAAAATGACCATAAAAAAAAAAATTCTGAGGCTTTTCAAGAGCTTTGTGGCTGGATGACAACTCCTTTATTGAAAGCAGACCTGGGGAAGATGCCTCAAGCCCTCCTTAGCAGAGTCCACGTAGGAAATAAGCGTCTGAGAATGACAGAGCACAAGAATGGCAACAGTCAGCCAAATTCAAAGCCATTGGAAGCCAGTTCTGCCATTTGAAAAAATACTGTATTTTATCTCTCAAGGTGACAGAGTCTGGAAACTGATCCAAACCCAAACTTTGGGATGACCACTATCTTAAGAACAGACGTAAAAAGAAACAGTATTTATTCAGATGAGAGCAGGATGTGAGATAATACTCACTTTGTACCACCACACTTGAATTGCGTGACTCCGAACTAAAGCAACTTTGGATCCAAATCACTGCATCGTTTGGTTTGCCAGCAAGAAACACACTGAAGTATATCTGCGCTCCTCAGCGCGCAGCTCAGTGGTATGCTAGATGTATGCTTAATGAGCTAATACCATCTGCGTAATATTTGATTGTCACTTCTCCCTTGACGATTCAAATGCCTTCTCTGTGCACGTACAGGATGTTCGACCAAGCCATTCAACTTTTTTATTTGGTAATCTAATGTTTTCTCTTCTAAAAGTATATAAAACTGCTAACAGTTAGGAAAAATACTTTTTGGTCAAACCAGTGGCCAAGTTTCCAGCTAAAGACAGGAAACCCTACATGAAGAATACTTGGCAGTTACATAGTGTTTTACACCTGAAAAATGTCAAAACAGAGGAGAAGTGAGGTTTGTCTTGCTGCTGACAGAAAAGGAAAAAGGCATAGGCAAAATCTTGCCTACGTTGCAAAGACAGTGAGATTTAAAAACACGGTCTTATGTTCTGTACCAGCCACTGTACAAGGCTTGGTGAAATTAAGAAAGAGCATTTTCTTAGGTCAAATCCACTAAATATTTTGGCTTTAGAGTGAGAAATACCCCTCGCTACAAGTGTGTAATTAGTATCTCTGTAAGAAACCTTTACTTCAGCTGCTTTTACATATCATTAAAATCTAGGCTGTGAACGTGAAAGAATATGTATCTTCATGATCCCTATGGTTGTCAGTTTGCTTTTGGCAGACCAGGATAAATGAACGTAGAAGTAACTGCCAACTCTTACACTCTAAAACAAGTGTCAGGAAGGGCAGAGGAATGGTCTTAACAGCATCTCTTCCTCACATCTTTCCAGTAGATGTCTTTGGGTTTTAGCATATTAAATCTAAAATAACAGGGGAAAAAAACCCTGTACCTTGGTTACTAGTTTGCTCTCTCCAGCGAGCACTTCCATTTCAAAATTTCTGTATGTGCTGTCAATAATACTGGTTTTATTCACTACACAGGTGATTCCCGGATTCTTGTCAATTATAACCTGGCCTGAAAGAGAGGGCAAAAGATATTCTGGTTAAGGGACGACAACCTCTTAACGTTCTACAAGACATACAAATGCTGCTGTTTACAGTTAAATTCACAAAAGTAAGCATGGATTAGAACAACCTTCCTCTAATGATTCAGGGTTGCAGATGTGGCATCTCTCTAAGGCACATACTTTACCCTGGCCCGATGCTCAGTGAAATGAGACCACAATTACTGTGAGAGGAGAGAACCGTGCCTTCTGTGCACAGCTACAGCACCAGCACAAGGCTATTTAAAGTCAAAATATAAAGCAATGAAAAGCGCCCAAAAGTCTTCCATGTACAAGTAATAATTTATCGGTAGAATAATTGTTAAAATATCTTTTAAACAACATACAAAATACACAAATTACTTTTTTGAGAAGAGTTGTTTTACCTACCAATCAAATGTCTGTACAGTAGCTGATGATCTCTAAGATTCAAATGAGCTATGTGACCAACACGGCTAAATCCAGAGGTGACTTCCTGACCTTCAGGAAGGACTGCTCGTAGGATCTCCTCCAACTTGAAATTCTCGTAAGTCAGCTCTAAGTTATACTTGGACACCTCCGGACGAACATTAAGCTGTTTTAATACCTCTTGCTCTGGTTCTCCCAATGAGAATTCTGGTATTTTATGAGGATCCAAAATAACAAGTCTACTGTCCTCATCTTCGGGATCCTCAACCACTCGCTTTAGACCAGGACGCTGCAGTACCGTATGTTTTAGGGACTTTAGCAAAGTATTTACAATTTCTTTCCTGACTTTAAGAACTGGAACAACAACTGTCCTTTTAAAAGCTTCTCTGTTGAGCAGTGTCATCCCACGCACTTCAGGATGCGGCGAATACAGTTCTAGATTAGCTTTATCCTCCACAGTTTCAGGCATTGTAAAAAAACTATTTTTTTTTACTACTACAAGGAGCCCAGGTATTCTGCCAGAATATTGCGCCAATAGCATCCAAACTGCTGGAAATGATGTATTTGATGCAGCTGTCCTAAAATGATTAGTTTTCAGTAGTCTGGCAGAGTATCCAAATCTCCATAAAGTCCTAGAAGAGAAATTATTCATTTTATAGACATTATGTAATCATTCCATTAAAAAGGCTGCAAATGACATGGATTTGCTGTTCTCTCATACTAGAATTTCCATCTGTACCAAATAATCCACAATAGTTTAGTAAAGCTCTTTATTATGAATTATATACTACAAATGTCTGTCCTTTTGCAAATGTATTTTTAGACTTGAACATTAACTAACTTTAAGCAGTGAGATAATCCCCCCCTGCCAAAATACAATGACCTCTCTTTGTTCTAATAAACTTGATATTAATCCCAGTAAGCCAAATGAAAAAAATTCTACTGTCTTGATCCTACTGCTGGATCCCTTCTGTCTCTGATAAAATTCATTACCAAGCAGTGGTTGCTAGAAAACAGTTATTAGCAATAGTGGTCATAATCACACTTCAGCAATTTCTGCCTCCTATATCCCAGTGGTAAGGGGTTACACACTCTAGGGTCTTTGCTCCACGTGCTGCGTGCCAGAAAGACCATGAATTAAATGCAGAATTCCCCTGAAGGCCCAAGGAGGCATTAGTAACGTCTGTTCAAGCGACTGAACCCCTCTCCACAGTTCATTCATAGGACAGGGACTTGAAAAGTAGCTTTATGCTTCTCTAAATGGTTTCCTCCACTAAAGATGGTCCAAAGGGGCCCAACTTTTCTGACTCTGCATCGGCTGCTCCTAGGCAGGGACCGATGGTTTAGCTAGCGTGTGAGGCTGACATTTCTCCTGCCTTCTTGGGAAGTTTGTTTTAAGATTGGGGGTTGATAGGAGAGGTGCAAACTAGCTCTGAAAGGAAACCGGTTTTCTTGCCTGCTTCAGACATCTACACCCTGACGTGCAGGGCTGCTGCCCTCATCCAGGGTAACAAGCCATGCGGTCTCTTCTTCAAAAGAGGAGCTGTGCCCAAGCCCCAGCAAAGCTGGCCCTGCTCCCATCCTCCCTTCCCCACAAATCCCAGCTCCTCGCTGGGACTCCCTACTTCTCCAAGCCAGCTCATTTCCCTAAGCCAAGTTTTTGGCAAAGCACACCTGCTTTCCCTGTTGACTCAAAAATAAACATCACATTCTTCACGTCTGCTACAGAGGAGAAAGACTTCATCCAGAGGCCAGAGCATCCCAGCGGGTTTTTTAGGCATTCCCCTTCTCCCTAGCTGGAAACTGCTGGCCTAGTTGCATGGGCTTCTCGGTTTTATCAGATAAGCCCGCAAGATAAAAGCCCCCACGCTGGGCCTGGCTGCAGGACTAGCACCTTCCCAGCGTTGTCCCCGGGCAGACCTGCCCTTCCCCCGTAACCCAGGGCCCGCCAAGGTCCTCTCCCGCTCGCCCCGTGCTTCCCTCGGAGTAACGTGAGGTGAACCGGGGGTGCTGCTGGAGGGCCGCTACCGCCCCGCCCGGCCCCGGCTCCACCAGCCACACCGAGCACAGAGGCCCCCGGGCGGAGGCCAGGCCGCACCCGGGGAAG
>WAAD01041419.1:7523-21365 GCA_013389945.1 Fregata magnificens | reverse complement strand
CAGCACCGGGCCTGTGAAGCTGAACGTCTGGTCCTGGGGCTTCTGATCCGTTTGATGCTTTGATTGCACAAGTCTTGGGAGTGCTGCCGCTTCCTCTGCCCCTGGCTCCTGTTGCGAGCACGCAGGGACAGGCTGCTTCTAAGCCAAAGTCTTGCTGCACTCTTCTTGCCCTCTGCTATCACCGAACTCAAAGGCTGTAGTCGTCTTGAGATCCTTATGGGACAGCATCGTGTCATTTTATATGCACGAGGGTTTGCGTGGTCTTAGAATGAAAAAAGAGATTTTCTGATTTAGATTAGGGAAGGAAAAGTTGACTGGCCCTCCCCCTCCCTTAAATTTCCTCCTATGAAAGACCAAAACACCTCTCGCGCTAATTGTACTTTGTTTTGCCCTTTTCACAGAACCCTCCAAATCGTGGCTCTTCCTTTGGTTTCTCAGTATTTAATTTAATGAATGCAATCATGGGAAGTGGCATACTTGGCTTATCCTATGCTATGGCCAACACAGGGATCATGGGGTTTAGGTAAGTTGTCAGTTTTTATGTACACTTATTTTTAAACTCAGCTTGTAGTTGTAAATGGAACAAAACTTGATTACTAAGACTCCTGTGCAAAAACTGAGGAAGAAAAATAGCTTGTGCTTTTCAGCATTGTTGAATAAGATCTTCCTTCTTTGGTTTAGTCATTCATATCTGGCCTAACATAAGTACTGCCCAGAAATTGCATTAAATTGCCACATGGTGGCAATTTCTTGGCCAGTATTCCTAATAGATTGATATGTACATTTCAAAGCTGCTGTCTCCTTTAGTTCCAGAAATGGGCCTTCTGAAGTAGGATGGCTATGTATCTGAAAAACGCGCATCAGCTTGTGCTTTTGTTTGCACTTCTGCTTCTTGTGCATACTAAGCTATGGATAACGGGGCCAAAGTTGCCAGAATTGTCACTTTTACCATTTTCTAAGCATTCGATTCACTTTATTAGAAGATAAATATTTGTCTGTGTACAGGCACTCTGATGCTTATGTCCTCTTTGTAATTCATATATCAGGTCTTTGCGCTGGATAGTATGTGATATGCTTTGGTGGACAATATAAGAAGCAGGGGAACTTAGCAAGTATTGGGAAGGTCAGAGACCGTATGAACCATAGTCAGCAGATATAAGCCATAAAATGAGGAAATCTTGTCTTGTGGTAGCTTACTTCTTGCAGAAGTAGCATTCTTAAAGATAGAAAGTGCACTGTACTCTAAAAGTGCTTTAATCATAAATATTTTGTGTTTTTTTAGTATCTTGTTGCTGATTGTTGCCAGCCTTGCTTCTTACTCTGTGTTTCTTCTGCTCAGTATGTGCACTCAGACTGGTAAGTGAAAAGGATTTAGCTAACAGTGATCTCTGAAATACTTCCTCACCAATATCACAAAGACATGACCCAGTATAATTATTACAATTAACAGCATGTTAACAGATAGCTGTGTCTGATTCAGTGATGTTGAAATATTTAACATTTTTAATGATTGCTATTTGCTGTTTAAAAATGCAATTTTGAAACTTCTTATGAAAAGTAAATGCCAAACTGACTGGTTTCTAGATTTTCAGTTTTAATTTTTTCAAAATGCCTCTCTCATCTTTCCAAAAAGATAGATCCTGTATTTCTGGAGCAAAATTATTTTGGTGCTGGCTGGACCACGCTAGTTCAGTGTGTACTGTTGCTTTCAGTGGACTTTCATTCTTCTACTTGTAATATATATTTTGTTTACGGTTTGAAATGGATACCTTTCAGGTTTTGTAATCATACTGGATTATCATAATTCTCATGGCACTTTATAGATGCAGGTATTTACAGCATTTTTGATACTGAATGAGAAGTCGCATTGCAGTCCTTAGAAATTACACTGCTTTGAGAATGTTCAAACAGTGGATTCTAATATTTGCAATCTATTCTGCTAATGTTTTAATTCTTACTGCTTTTAATTGTTACTGAAACAACTTACTAGTTCCTTGAGTTCTCGTACACAAAGATCATGTTGTAGCAGGAAGTCTCCATCTCTTTCAGTCACCTGTTTTCCTCTCATCTGTTTTCCTCTCTTTTCAAAGGTGGTGGGAGAAAGCTTCTGTTTCTTTCCTTATTGGCTTTGTTTTCTGTAGCTAGCTTTGGTCTCTCGGATGATTGCTTCCTGATTCTTCTTAGATCTGCTGCTCCTGTCTTCACCTGTTGAGTGATCTTCTTCATACAGTCTTAAAAAATACTCTTCAGAGGTAGGGTTACTTTTATGGTTGATATTGTTGGCTGCTTGATGATTTGCGACTAAGTCTTTGGTATTTTTTTTCTCCTCCTGGAGCTCTGCTTATTAGAAAGGAATCAGAACCTGAAATAAGTCGCTAGAAAGATTCATAAGAAGCAGAAAAGGGGGAACTTGAGATAATTTTTGATCTTTGTTCATCTCTTACTTGAGGCTAAAAAGTTCTGTATGATATAGGCACTAGGTGGTATTATGTTGTTGTCTGGTAAAATAATAATTAAAGAGATCCTTGCAAAAAGAACTACTGGGGAGATGGGAAAACTAAGGATTTAAGCTTTTTGAAGTAAGAAAAGTTTCCACGTTATTAACTTAGAGACATAATATACAAGAATGGTTTAACTCCTCAGTTATTGTCCAAAGGCAACATTCCACCTCAAGAAAGCATTTTTTTAAATACGGACAACTGAAAGCAAGGAATACTACTGAATGACAGGATGAAGTATTTCTCTTGTCTGAAACTAGTGCTTTACAGTTAATATTTAGTTATCACGTAATGTTGACAGATAGTACTAGCATCAGAACTATGTCCAGATAAGTTTGCTGGATTTACGGCCTTCTGTGTTTTGATTTTTAAATTTTTTTTAAAATAAGATTTCTCTCAGATTATATTTACTATAATTCCTGTAAACTATTGAAGTAATTTCATGTTAGATAGCATTCCAAGTTTTTCCTTGGAGCGTTGTCTTTTAAAGTGAGAAATATGACCTGTTGTGCCTTGACAAAGCAAAATCTGGGTACGTTTGCTTCCAAAGTAGATAATTGAACATTTTTCTTTATAAAACCTACATGCATTTGTGAACAAAGTTACAGTGTTAAGCTTAATCCGTGGCAAGGAATTGGAAAGAAATTTTAGTAGTTTTATATTTAAAAATGAGCTAGAAAAATTTAAAGGGTGGAGAAGAAAAACCTTTGAAAGTGCTTGTAAACTATTCATTCAGGTATTCAAATCATAAAAGTAATTCTAGGAAAGAGCTGACCTATAAAATACCTTCTGAAAAGGAAGCTCTAATATTAATTCAGTTTTAAACAGAGACCCGGATTTATTAAGCACAGGAATTTCAGTTGTATTTTAAAAATAAAGAAGTGTCTTCGATTTTTAAATTGCATTGGTCTAGACTTTGGCAAAATCAAATGATTTGTGTAGACCAAAAGGCTTAGCAAGAAAACATTGCTGAGTGTCAAGTGTTAGATTTGGATTAGTTCAGTCAATGTTTTCTCTTAGTGTTAATTCAGTACGACCTATTTTGTTTTGGGGTTTGGGCTGAGAAAGGCTAAGCTTACTCTGTAAAGCAGAGGGATTGGGACTTTAAGTGGGATGTACTTTGAAGTTTCGTGGCTTTTTTTCTTTTTCATTTTATGAGTTAGTCATGAGTATTGTGCGTACTATACTTGCCAATTTCACTTTGCATTTAAATGAATAATTTCCATTTAGTGTTAGTAACATAATAGAAATCAAGCCAATCAGGCAGAACTTGTTTATCTTTATATCAATCGTGCTTAATATTTTGTACCATATATTCTTGAAATCACAAAAGTAATGTGATTAAGTATTAGGGCTTCCCAGTGTTCACAAGGCTAAATTGATTACAGAAACAGAGTTACTATAGAAAATATTCTAAGGTTTCATATTGCTGTTTTGGAATTGCGTGGAAAATTTTGTTCCCTTTGTTGGTAACTCCTCATATGTGTGTGCTGTATATTTGTTCCCATGGGGTAAAAACAAATCTCTCCTAAATATGTTTAACATTTTACTGATTTTTTTTTTTTTATGCCATTGGAGATGGCCTTCTAAAATGCTATT
The DNA here is from genome assembly GCA_013389945.1 of Fregata magnificens. NCBI lineage: Eukaryota > Metazoa > Chordata > Aves > Suliformes > Fregatidae > Fregata > Fregata magnificens. Next base: position 17,268 of record WAAD01041419.1, on the reverse strand, counting down.
TTTTTTTTGTTGTGATCAACAACTTTATAAATAGAAATATAAGAAAAATACAAGGTAAAATAGTCTAGTAAGACATGCTTCTTGTTTAATTATATCTGTATATAACTTGTATTAGTGTAATGGCAGATGGAAGAGATTAGTCCAGGTTTATGCTGAGAGCTGACTCTGGCTCATTTAATTTTGTCATTTCATTTATTTTGTCATAGCATATTGGTGTCAGTAGTAGAGCAGAATGTGAAACGTTACCCTTGAGAAAATCATATGAGAAAATTAATGAAGTTTTTTGGAGGTTTTGTGGTGTGGTGTGGTGTGTCCCGTCCCGTCTCCCCCCACCCCCCCTGCTCCCAGCCCCAAGCATTGATCTGATTGCGTGCAGAACTTCAGTGAAATAAAAACGCCTGAGCTCAGGCAGTTGGCAGTCTGAGGCTCCAGTCCTGTCATCAGATCTATGTGAACTGCCTGTGTCTCCCATGTCTTGTTTCATTTACTTCAGTGGGACTTCACTCAGGTGTGAAGGTCTGCCCCCAGCAGCTCAAATTGCAGGGCTGGGCCCTAAATTAAGATGTGACAGGACTAGAAGCAGTAGTGTACCACGTAGAACCAAGGAAGAGAAAGCAAGTGTTGCGACAATAAAATTATGTGGGTTTGAGATTAATTCTACCCTTTGAGGCATTTACAACTGCGGACCGTTTTATTATATACTGAGAAAGTGAGTGGTATTTCTCAGAAAACTTTCATCTTTTTGATATCACTTGAGTTTCTAATAACAAAATACAGAGCAACAATGAAAGACTTTAATATGACTTCCTTCTTTCTGAGAAGGGATTGGTTTGAGTTACCAGCAATATTAGAAGTGAGCTTCAGCTAAAACTCAACAAAACCATACAGGAAACCACAGGCTATTTTAATGTGATTATGTAAGTCAGGTGCAGGTAAGGGCAGGATTTTTGTTTTGGTTTTTTGTTTTGCTTTGGTGTGTTTTGTTTTGTTTTTTTTAATAATAGATTTCAAGCAAGGAAGGTGTTTACCTTCAGCTCTCTTGAAACTAAATAGTGCCGAGTTCTTAAAAGCTGGCAAGACGGTCATTGATGTTTATATTTGTAGAAGATGAAAATGGATCCTCTGTTGTTGTCTTCATTTAAAAAAAAAAGAAGTGTACCCTTTTAACAAATAAAACGTGGGAATGTCTTACATCTAATTGTTGAGGTTAGTTTCAGAATTCCTCACCTATAGTATCACTTGCAAAAATCTTTGGGAGGAGGCAATTTGCCATTAATGTATTACTATTATTTTTAAAATATTACTATTTTTAATATTAAATTGAGTTTCTGGAGAGTCTCTGAATGGTTGCGCATACAGCTGTATTTTGTAGCAGGAGTACAGGTGTATATAAAAGCTGTTTTGTAGATAAAAAAAATACTATAAAGTACTCTTTTAATTCTGTCCTGAATTATGTTTATTTAAAAAGGGGAAAAAGGCAAAGCTAGAGCTTTCAAGTGATTTTGAAGTTAGAAATATTTTAGCTTTTTTTTCTTTACTAACAGCTGTCACTTCTTATGAAGACCTTGGCCTGTTTGCATTTGGATCAGCTGGAAAGGTGAGTATTTATTTTTACCTGTGTATTGCTCTTCTGGGTCTCATGCTTCTGATATACAACTGTTCTTTGCCTAGTAAAGAGAGATAAATGAAATAAGTAGTATAATTACTGATGTCCTAGTATACTGAAAAATCCGTTACATCCTGAAGCTTTTAGCTATGTTTCAGTTGGTGTGTCTGGTCTGTGGAAGCCCAAACTTTCATTAACTGTAAAACAGACATTCCTTAAATGCAAGATTTTGTGCTACTTTCCTGTCAGTGTGTTCGCTTTTTAGTTGTATGTACAAATATTTGCTCACTGGCATTGTTGTCAGGTTAGCTCAGCAATCTGTTTCAGGTTTCTTACAGTCCCATCATACCTCTGCTGTAAGCTGTTAAGAGACAGGTAAGTGATTCACTGTTGGTGTTCTAGCATTTAATAGAGATCTAAGATAAGTGTTTGCCTTTCATGTAGTTTCCACAATAGGAATAAATAAGAGTACGTTTAATGCATGTTAATTTTTTCTTTTGTTTAATAAACTCTTCAGATGAATGTTTCTTCCTTGTTGTTTTATCTCATGATTCAAAAAAAAAAAAAAAAAAAAACCACCAGCAAACTAACCATTTTTGCTGTAAGAGTAATCAATATGTAAGCCATGCCTTTTTAGTAGTGTGTACTGAATCTGTTTTTCCTAATAGACAATGTTGTCCAGTAATACTGCGTGCACAGGAAATACTACTTGTGAATACTGCATTTAATATTATGACTTCTGTGCTCTGTGTTTCAGTTACACGATACTAAAAGCAGATTTTACCATATAGAAGTGCAATTTTAATGGTTTACTGAAACAATGTAAATTTTTTTAAATGAGTTCTGCTTGACAGACTAGAGTCTAATTTCTTCTGTTTTAACGTAACTGAGAATTAAATCTGAGCTATTAGGTGTTTGTAAGACTTCCATTAGCATTAATAGGCAGATAGGAGTGTAGTCTGTGAGGATCAATATTTATCGATCAAGGTTAAGATGTGATCAACCTCAAGAGATAATAAACCTTGATATTAGCAAGCAGAATTATCTTTTACAGGAGCTGTTCTGTACACAATAACCACAAGCCATTAGATGCAGAAGTCATAGAAATGTAGAACTTAAGGAGATATTAAAATGAGATATTAAAATGTGACTTAGTCTGCGTTTGTTCTGAAGCAGGGCTAAACATACATAAGCCATTCTTGGCAGACGTTTGTCTAATCTGTTATTTGAAAGCTTAAATGAAGGAGATTTCACAGCTTCGCTATGTAGTCAACATCAGTAATTATTCTCCCTAATATACTTTTTCATAATTTTCAGTTTAAATAATTTGTGCTAAAAATCATCTGATCTTTTTTTTTCCAGTGTGCATGGAGAGCACCGGAATATTTCTAGGTTGGGAAGCTGTTGTTTTGATAAAATAATTAACCAAAGTTCACCAAGCTTTCCTGATGAACCGATGTTTTCTGGCACACTTACCTTTCTCTCTTGAAGTATCTTTGATATTTATACACCTTTCTTACAACTTGCCTGGAAAATGGAACACAGTGAGCTGGCTGAGAACTTGACAGGACAAGGAATGTAATTGTTACCTATATTTTAGATAGAACATGGGCAGTACTACGTCCCAAAACAAGATTTGCTGTTTCTATGGGTGCTTCATGCTACTGATTGTGTTATCTCAGACTACTTTCTCTATTTGGAATCTAATAACTCTAAGTCATATATTTGAGATCTACTTCCTGAATGCATTGCTTTTTACTGATCTTGTTGATTTTTAGACTTTTCTAGTTTACCACAACCATTCTGAATTCTAATCCTGTCCCTGAACACTCCTCACTTCAGTCAGGCACAGGGGGCTCTTTTTTTTTTTTTTTTTTTTTTTTNAAGTCTGTGTCGGGCTTTTTTTTTTTTTTTTTTTTTCTTTTTTATTTAAAGTAGTACTTAGTCTCCCCTCACCCAAGTCATTTGCTGGTGATACAGACAGACTGCTGTAGGACCTTGCTTGAACTGGCATCTTAGGTTGACAGTAAACTACTGGTTAACTGCTCTTGAAGTGGAGCAGTTATTCAACCTTACGGTGATTTCCTGTCAAACATATTTTTCTGAGATTTGTGAGAATGGAGATTTTCTGCTGTTGGAAGATTGCTGATTCACCCTTTCCAAAGGCATGAAGTATTTGTTTCCATCTGTGGCAAATTCCAAGATACCATACTTTTTTTTTCTTTTTTTTTTTTTTTTTTTCCTTGCCCTGGTGACTTTTGAACTGACTTGGAATTTGTTTAAAATTTGATATGATTTTCTAGCTGATCAATTGAAAAAATGGCAACTCTGCTTTCAGATTTTATTCAAAAGTACAAATTTGTTTTTCTTCTCATAACTGTGGCTAAATTTTTTCCAAGTTGACTTCATGGTAGCACTCACGTACGAAGGTCCTGCTACATCCAGAAGAGCAGTGGGTAAAAAGAAAAACTGTACTAGATGATTGTAATATTTTAGAACTGAACTGAAAAAAAAAACCCTAAAAGTGTCTAAAGTTTTCCCAGTGTTTTTTTTTTTCAGTTGGAAGTTAATTCTGTGGATTCAGACAAATATTTTAATAGCCTGTGATCGTTTCTGCTTCTATATCAGTCCAATATGAATAATCACAAATGCTAAAGAAACGTCTACCTAGTTTGCAAGTTTAAAAGAATAATGGCATTCATGACAGTTAAAAATATTCAGGTTTTGGAGTGAGGAAGTAGCTTGTACAAGTCTCTGCTGTCTGATTGTCTTTTCAGAGGTGAATGATTGTTTTCATTTGTACTCACCTGATGTCAATTAGAATGCACTTACATGTTCTCAATGATTTAAAAACCTCATCTTCTGCGGAACAGGCTTCGCTCTATAACTTCTCTTGTTTTGTCATCTCAGAATGAAAATGCAGTATTTTCAGGGAGATTTTTTGCTTTTATATTCATTTTATATTGCATTGGTTTCCATGTGTTAAACTCTTCAGTAAAGAGAAGATGCCCTTCCTTTCAGTACTAGTTATCGCTTCTACATCTGGTTTGTTTAAGATAATACAGATGTGTTTTATGACTGCTATAGACATACGATTTTAGTTATCCTTACCCTTTCTAAAGAAATCAATTTTTTTTATAGGTCCTTGTTGCAACTACAATAATTATCCAGAATATTGGAGGTAAGAAACTTCATATGCTCAATATTAACCGAGTGGAATATAACGTCTACAGTCTACAAAGCTCCGCAAACACCAAAGGCAATGATTAAATGAAAGTGTCCTTAAGAGACTGATTAAAAGGACAGAAAACTTAAAGAAAAGGCTTATGGGATCATGCTAAGCAGCAGTGCTATAGTCGTGGGGTAGATGGGGGCATTTACGGGGATTGGATTGTATGCCAGATACTGCATCACAGGATGTGGAGCACCTCCATTATAGCTGGCATTGCTAACTGGAAGGGGCTGAGGAAGCATAATCTCCTCTCCGCTGTTCCATACATTTGCATCTGGTAGCTACATTTTATCATATCATGTGTTTTGGTTTTTGCTGTTGGAACTTGCTTAGGCGTTTTAGTGATTTGTCTAACAACTGAATGTTTACTTAGCCATGAAGTTTCATATGTTCTTTATTAATGGTAGCTTTTCGGTTTTTGTTAGTTCAATACCTTGTTTTTTGGGGCGGGGGTGTGTGTGTGTATGTGTGTGTTTACTTTGCTGACTTTCATCATGTGGGCTGATAATTCATGTTGTTGTATGCTGGGCTGTCCAGTTATATTATTCTTATTTTGTCTTCCTTGGTGCATGACATAAGAAAATAACACTAGCTGTCTTTGTATTAAAATAATCACCTAAGCGTTTAAACTCTTACTCGGGTATGTTCCCATACTTGATAGTTACTAAGTAGTAGTGCCCTTAGAAATTAATTGTCTGAAAGTAGACAGTGTTTAACAGAACAATTTTAAATTTTTTTGGCCGTAAATGTTTTGGATGCTTTGAGTGATGAGGGAATTAAGTGAAAGCTCCCTGCTTTCATTCCCCTATCCCCAAGAAGATACACGTGTTCACGTACATTGACAGAAGGAAACAGCATTCTAGCGCTGTTCTTCTTTCCTTTAGGATTACCTGTTGAGTCCAGACAATTCAGTGATTGCTGGTTTTTGTCACTATATAGAGACCTAGAACTAGACCAAGTAACTGCTTTTATGATAAAATTGGGATCTTTTCTTACACTAAAAGCTCCAATAATAAAAACTGCCTAATTGAAATGGCTATAAAACCCCAAGCATTAGTTTTAGGTAGGAGTGAACATATTAATTCCAAGATTAAGGATTATTTATTCATACAGGTTTTAGAGGATGTTCTGTAGCAATGAACAAATTTTTTAATTTCCTTTCCCATTTGAGTGGACCTCTAAATAAACAGTACTAGAGAAGGAGGGATACACAGTACAGGTTCCGGAGACACTGGGATCGTGTACAAGACTCTGTGGTCAAAGGAAATACAGCTCTCATTTTTCCCTCATAGCAGTTCATAACCTTCTCTGTGTCATTTTTAATAAAATTCATCTCAGTAACTCTAGATCCCCAAACTATTGCATGCTGGATATTATCAAACTTCTGCAGTGGTCTTCTATGCCAGCAAGTTGGGTCTCATTTGCCAACCAGTGGTTTTCAGTTTAACTAGTTAAAAAGTAGGTTTTTGCAAGTTGAAACTCTTCTTTCAAATATTTTTAGTGATCTCATTTTGATGGAAGCTTTCAAAACTCTGTTTTGGTTCTTCTGGTTCCAAGGGCAATATCTTTCATGTAAGATAATGGTAGTAGTTCATGCATCCGGTATGTTCGTTTGCAAAGATCACTTAGTTTCAAATGCGCTGAAAAGAGAAAGCTGACTTTCCTTCTCCGAGTTAGTGTTAGTAGTGCCCAAGCATGCCCCTGTCTGTGAGGAAGGGTGGTCTGTGGAAACGTGGGTTGCAAGCTGGGCCTCCTTGGCACCTTCTCCAATGCAGAAGATGTATTGTGCTCTCATTGCAAGGAGCTATCACAGCTTCTGTTTAGTGTTTAGATTTCTCTTTGGGAACAGAGCTCGCAGCTGCATTATTTCTCTCCTTAGCGACTGCCTTTGGCAGAGTCCTGTGATGCTGCAGTCCAAGTCAGCAGAGCAGCACCGTGTCAGGAATCGTCTTTGAAGATGACTATACTGCAGGCTAACGAGCTCTTAAAAATAGGAGGGATGAAGAGCTCTCTTCACCTCTCACTGAGCCTTGACTCTTGAAGAAATGCATAGAAAGAAAGGAAATTTTATTGTCTCTCTGGTCCATCTACAGATTTTAAAAGGGAGTGGTGAAACTGCGTGGTGTAGTTTGTCCTGAATGGGAGCCATGCTGGAATTAAGTGTAAAACTTACCCTTTCCTCTTAGTGCACTTTGGTAGGTGTTNTTTTTTTTTTGTCCATTTGAAGGAACCAGCAGCGCCGTGCCTGTTGGGCAGACATCCAGACTCTGTCAACTTCTTTAATTTCAGAGTAAGGCTAAAAATAAAATTGTTTTCTGTTACCTCCTCCATCATCAGACCTGGGTACATTGCATCATACAGTATCTTCTTTCAAAAGTGATTGGAGAGCGTGAAATAATGAATGATGGTTTGTGATTAAAATACACAACTTTACTAGGGTTATTGTCACTATCAGCATCTAGTCTGGGCTGGTTTAAAGTTTTGTCTGATCGCTTCTAAAAATAATTTAAGTGTGGAAGTGATTTACATTCATTTGTGGTGGAGAGAGCTTTTTAGTAATCATTTTAATATAGTTATGCTCTCTAATTTGTCATCTTGGCTTTTTTAAAAAGAAAGCTTAAGGTGCAAATTTCAATTTGACATCCTAATTGCATACACTTATGGATTTGTGTAGATAGGGGAGCTGATTTTTCTACTAGCAGGATACCCAAAGAAAAAAAAAAAAGATTTTTGTACAGCTACAGGAAAGCACTGGTTGGTCAAATTTGGAATTTAAAAGGTTAAAAAAAAATAGATTTCAAGTACATTGCTTGGAATTTTAACATGTGTATCTAACATGAATGCTCAACTTTCCTGCGGATTTTTAATCCTCTCTTGGAACACTTTGTGTTATGTTAATCCAAGTAACACAAATCAAATACCAAAATCCATTTAAGTACCAAGGATTAGCTAAGGGTGCATCACGATAATGCATTAACTTTGCAATATCCAAATGTAAATTAAGGTCATCTTAAATACAGTGACTTAAAGACTTTATAGAAAATATACAAATTCTTAGCTTAGAGGGATTAAACTTTGAGAATATTTGCTTAGCTTTCCTTATGTCAATATGTACTTGTTCTTGCAATGTAGGTATTTGTTAATAAAGTGAAGCCAAAAGGTTGAATGGGATGGCCAGAGCTACTCATTTTTATATTGTTATATTTGTCAGTGTTTTGGCTCAATCCAGCAGCCCTTTAAATAAGTAGTGATCAGTTACATGGGAACTGCTTTGTTCTTGAAAGAGCCGGTTAGTGTGTCTATGGGGTTGCAAAGTGGACACTAGAAAGAAAGCTATCAAGTTGCATGCTACCAGGCTGTTTTTTTGTTCATCCATTCCTCCCGACCCTTTCCTTTCTCCCCACGTCTTTAAGTGGGGTGATCTTCCAAATGTCCATTTCTTGCCTGCCATGCAGAAGATGATCTTGAAGGATTTCAGACCTCGTCACGTGCCCTCTAAGATGAGAGAGGGCCCTTGGGGAAGTTGTACGCCTGGAGGTGTGGAAGGAGCGAGGGAGGCTGCTATGGAAAACATGGCTCTGCTAGCTCTTTATGTAATCCTTCCCAGGAGCGACTGGAGTTGGACGGAGTCCCCGCTATTGTTTTAATAGCGTTGTGCTTCTAGGAAGTGATGGATGAGGCACAGCGGGCCAAAGCCATGGCTCTGCGTCACGCAGCCCTTCCCCCTCTCCTGCCCGGGAACTTCTGCGAGCTTCCTAGATGCTTTCCAAAGGGGGGAAGGAAGATGGGAATTTTTCCTCCTGGAATTGTCCTGTCTGCGGATGTGACTGAAAAGGAGGACAGTCCACAGCCATGTGTCTGAGAGAAAATTGGTAGGAATCTTAAAGCATGTGTTATGAAGTTAGAGGAGGAATTATTTTAGCAAGGCTGGTGGAAAAATGGAGACAAACACAATAAAGTATTGCACAAGAGCAGCTCTCAGTCTGTTGCCAACACTAACAAATCTTCAGCATTGAGGTCTAGCAGGAAGTATGCGGGGAGTTTTACAGCATACTTCTCTGGGCTGCGGGCTGGTATCAGCTGAAGGTCACTGCTGTAGGGAGATACCACCGGTCCCAGAGGGCCTGGTAGCTGTGATACACAGAAACATATATTGAAACTGCTGAGAACATGAGTTTAATTATGTAAAATTTATTAGCAGTGAGATTAAGTGCAACAGGAGAACCTGCAGTACAGCCATATAGCATAGGTGGTCTGTATGAAGATTTTTTTGCAGCAGACTTTTCTTATTTTTTCAATTTCTTTTGATAGGCTGAGATACACAGGGGAATTCTTGTGCTGAGGATCAGTATGAGTAACTAGCCTGTCTTGGCTTGTACCCAGCGATCATTGCAGGCGCTCTTTGGAACTAAGCTTTCCAGACAGCTATCTTAATATCACAAAGAATTGTTTGCTTTCTAGTATTAATACAGTTTAATTAAGTGTAATTTCTCTGACTGGTGCTTGCAAGATTTTGTTTCAATATTCTGCAATTAACCAGTCCTCAAAGGTAGACGTTTTTCTTCTTTGTCAGAATAAGTAACGAGGAAAAAAAGATTGTTGCATGGCCCTGGAGCGCTCTTTTGTCCTCGGGGTCTGCCTGAAGGCTGTAGGCAGTAAATAGAAGTTACAGGATTAGTTCTGATGGGAGATCCAGTTCTCTCTTCAGTTCGGTCAACGGGATGGACAATACACAGAAACCCTGCTACGAACGTAATACATGCTAAATATGTATTTACAATTGCATAGTTCATATTTTTCGAGCTTCCCGAAGGTAATCAAGAGGCGTAACCACTGGAGAAAAGCACGTACTTCCCGGACGGTGAGCGCGCGGGGCGGTGGGGCCGGCCGGCGGCTGCCCGGGCGGG
>WAAD01041418.1:5827-42064 GCA_013389945.1 Fregata magnificens | reverse complement strand
CCTGGTAGCAGGTTTTATTTCTGGGAACAGAAGATATTTTGTAAAAACTGTTGAATTTTCATCCCAATGCGAGTAAAACAGACTTGAAAAAAGAAAGAAAAAAAAAGAAAGAAAAAAAGAGAAGGGTTACACTGGAAATGCCAGTAACACCCAGTAGGTCAGGACTCCTACCTGAAATGTCTGAGACTGAATATCTGTTCTGAAATTGGTCCCCTTCCCCTCCAGTCTCCCAAGAGAAGCCCACTACCTGCTCTGCTGGGGTTTTGTATATACCCTGGGCCTACATTCTGCAGCTTTCAGAAGCTGTTGTGTCTATATGTCTTAGAGGATGGCCAAGCAGGACTGCTGGTCTTGAACATCAGTAACGTGGTGCAGAGAGGATTCCACCTTCCCAATGAATTCTTTAGCTTTGGGCTGAGACTTTGTTCATTAGTCATTTGCAGGAATAAATACCATTTGTATTACTCTAATTAAAATTATGAGTTAGTTCTTTTTTCCCCTGTACTGATGAAGAACAAGTTTGACTAGCTTAAGAGGTGAGATGATGACCCTTATAATTTCTTTGAAAGGATCCTAACCCTCTGCATGAACTAAAGGAGTAGAAGGGAATCAGATTACTCTGCTAACAGACTTCTTATAGTCAGGGTTGAGCAAGATCAAGGGAACCTGACAATCAGCACAAACCTTACTTGAACAATTCCTCTGGAAACATCAACCCAACTTGATTTTGGTTGGATTTGAGATTCAAATACTTTAGAATAAATGCACTGTCAGAAGAATCATCAACAAGACTTTCAGCTTAGAAGACAGATCATTGCTGGAAATTTGTAAGCATTGGAATTTACACAGCTATGGGTCCCTTGTTTCAGTTATTTAAAAATCCAGTGACCTCAAAAATACCATGCAATCCATACTAATGAATAGGAAATGGGAGCACAAAGCTCCAAGTAACCCTGAACTAAAAAGGCATTATGGGAATTTTTTTTAGGTTAACATGAAGTCTGAGCATGAATTTTATACAAATTGTGCTAAGAGTCAGAAAAAGTAGAAAAAATTTAGGCTGCAACAAAGGAATATATTGCTGGTACCAGGCTACTCATTCAAAAAATAAAATAACCATTCCATTTTTTAAGATCTTCTGGTGCTTTTCCCTTCTGTGAAAATGTTTTGAGTAGTAACACTTGAAAAGAAAGAAAAGACAAGTACGGGGTGCAAGTTAGGTCTGAGTTTTTGTTAGACTTCAGTGAAAACTTGCTTTCCAGATATAGAAGTCTCCATCAGCCCTCAGCTTCAGACACTAATGTTGCCATGTGCTCTGTGTCAATTGCTTAGCATCAATTCGGAGAACACGGACTCATTTTTATTTGATCTCTGTGCAGGTCTATGGCTTGCCCCTCAAAGCCACCTCCTGAACACACTATTTGAGGTGACTGGGCACATTCCAGTTCTTGCAATTTTTTTCAGTGTCAAACAATGGATTTTGCTTTCAAAACACAAAATGATAAGGCCTCTGGAATCTCTTAGTTTTAATATGTCTGAGCTGAAGCTTAAAACTGATTTTTGTAAGACTATTCAGTGTTCTGCCTTGAAAGCTTCTGCCAGTTCATAAGAAGAACAAACGAGACTACTAAGCATTTTAGATGTAACACAAAACCCTAGCTTCAGCAGTCAGTTGTTGAAGAATTTAACTCACTTAATATAACATAGATATATATAAATGCCTTTGAAAACAAAGATAGGAAGCTTTGTTACTAGAGCTGAAACCTCTTAACTTTCATAGTAGACAGTAAAGCTTGAGGTGTATTATTTCCTGCAATTTCCATGATGCTACCACGGAAAGGCAGCATCACACATCGGAGTAATATGTTCTTTTTGATAGAAACCAGGGGCACATATCAGTAAATTTGTCTGCTAGATGCTAGAAGCTCGACAGAATTTACAGACTGATCAGAGATTTTCTACTAGTGAAGTCAATGGGAAGGTTTTCTGGGATTTCTGTGGAGCTATTTTATGAGTAATATCTGGCCTTTGTCCTAGTGCAGAACTGTTCCACCAGGTTCTTGTCTTTGTTCTTCAAGGCACCAAATGCAGCAATCCTCACCTGAAAGACGATTATGCAGAAAATCAGACTGATTCAGGCTGATTGATTATTCCTGAATACTCCCTTGCTCTTCAGAGAACAACGATGGTAGTCCTGATAATGTGGTTAGAACAAAAAGAAAACAATATAGCAAAGTACAGTATAGGAGGCCACATATTCTGATTTTTCCAATGAACATGATATTTACTAACTAAACTCTGTAAGGCTGAGTTGGTTAAACAGCAAACATTATGCTTGGAAAACATGTTATTTGAAGATGAAATACTGAGCACAGAAATTCCTTTCTTTGAAGGAAGAAATATTCATCTTGCTAGCACACCATAATAGTCTATGGATGTACTTCCTGTTGCTATTGCTTCTGGGGAAAAAATCCTTCAAAAAAAGAGATTAACTTTGCAAGTTAGTATGTTTTTCATCAGATCTGCACCCTACTGGAAATTGGTTCTGCTGACAGAAATCAGCACCTGAAAATTGGTTTGGGAGTCAATGCAATCTGGGGTAGAGTACTGTTATGAACTGTTCTCTGCTCATGGTCCAGAAAGAGGGTGGCTATGAAGACAATGGCTGCTTTATATACTGTGTTAGAATTCTAAATGTCTGTATGGCACCAATTTCCAGCTTGTCTTTGAGATGGCAAACACACAAAGAATGTTTTTGAAATAAAAAAATTGTATCCCTTTCAAAAGGTCCAGATAAACTACTCAGAATTTATACAAAGTGGGTATTAATCAACAACGTAAAATCTGGATCAACAAAGCTCCTAAACAAAAACAGCGGGATAGATATAAGACTTTGCTAGATTGCTTTCTAGGATTCTTCAGGGTAATGCGCTTCACCTGACATGGTAGGCTCTTATTGTTCCTGAAAAATATCCAGTCTATGATGTCTGGGACTATCCCTGATTTTCCTATGACATATTTCCATACCTAGGCTACAGATGTTCTACTCAGAGTATCAGGCATCACTCATCTGCTTCTTTCATGTCACTATTCATGGGATAGTAGATATGATGGTAGTGATGATATCACTAGCTTTATGCATCCGCACTGGTCTCACCACAGCAGCACATTATAAGAAGAGGTCATTGTAAGAGTATATCGGTGTGAGAGTAGACAATGGGTCTTGGCAGGCAAAAGGGGCTCTGTATGGCCTTACACGACCCTGGGAAACAGCAACATAACAATTTCAGTTGAGCTAGTTGCTATTTTACAATAGGATCCAGGCAACAATCCTTTTAGAAATGATCAAGAAAGGCAACATTCTTCATGTAAGTCCCACTATCTATGGTACAGTGGTCTGTCTAGTCATTCTCTCTTCTTGGGACATTCTCCAAGGACAGGCTGTTCTGCTTGGGACAAAGGGAACAGCTGTGTTCCTTCTCTCAAGGGTGCATTTCTGAACAGGAGGGAGATGCAATTCCTTCTTCCTCATGTAGTTCATGAGAAATGATAAACTTCAGGTAAGGACTTATGGCCCACTGCCCTAGGTAAGAGAAGTCTGGCTTCAGCTGAATTCTGGTTTCTCAGCCTATGGTCATCTGATGCTAAGAGGTCTGGCTGCCAAATAAGCATTGAAAGGGGCCAAGGGGGCTCCCTGTGAAGATGGAAGTTCAATGTTGTTAAACTGTTGTAACCGTAGCTTTCTGACTTTGGGTAGTGATCTTTGCTCAACCATAGCTGGGTGGTATGACCCAGTCACAGGAAGTTTTCTGCTTGCTGGTCATGTAACAGTGCAAAGAGGATGACCAGCCACAAGTGCCAGCTGTTTCACTGCTGCCTTTCACTTCCCTTTTGCTTCCTTGTAAGCAATGGTTCCCTGTGGTCACCCACAGTCATATGTTATACAGTAACTTGTTTGCTGGGGACCACTTGCAGCATTTTCATTTTTACCCTTAAAAGTTTTCTCTTCTGTCTTATGAAAGCAGTTGTTTCCACCTTGTCCTAAGCATATATGTCCTTTATCTTTTTCACCATAATCTTTCACTGGTCTTCAAGGATAACCATATTGCATAGATAGTGAATATTCTGATCAATAATCTCTGAAGAAAGATGGCTGCAATGCTTTCGAGCCAAGCAACCCCAAGGTTTTGTCTTCAGCGTAACAGCTGCCAAAATTTAGATGCTGTGGATAGCTAAGGAAATTAGTATCAGGTGTTTGGGGCCTTTTAACAGAATAATGTAGATGCAGCCTTCATAGCCCTACCAAGCCACATATCTTGCCAGCAAGTTTGCTTCATGTGAACCATGTCAAAAATACTTTCAGATAAAATGTAATGAAAACAGTTGACCATAATATAGAAGCCTCTAAGAAAGGTCATATCCCAAATATTTGTACCATGCTGTTAGGCTGAAAGCAGACTGGTCAAAGAGTTTTCAGTCTGAAAATGAAAACTTTGTTTAGCTATAAATTTCTTAGTAGCTGTTTGCCACATGACTGGAAAGAGATAAAAGCACACTCAATGAGGGGTAACAGAACACCTTGTTCTGATGTTCACTCACTCCTCTTTTTCTCTAATGTTTTTGATTTAGCAAGACATTTAGGTCCACGGGTCAGTGTTTTGCTGAGCTGAAGCCTATATTTCTGATAATGACAACACACTCCACAAATAAATTCCCTGCAAAACAAAGCAATTGCATGTGCTACCTGGACTCTGGCACTGAGCGTAGCTCCACAGTTTCTCAGCGAGATTATTACTTAGCAATACATTCACAATCACTGTCACCATGAGACCAAGAGGAAAATAACTTTGTATGCACATGGCATATAGTAAGCTCAAAGGGCTAAAACTTCAGACAACTTCTACAGCGAAGTGAAAACTCAGAGCTGCACTGACAAAACAGAAGGCTCCTCATGCCTGAAAAACTAGCCTGATTCCTTAGCCCTGAGTTACTGTCTGCAAAATGCAAACTCCAAATTCAGGCCACTCTTTTTAAAATAGGCACCTAAATGCAGATACCTAGATGATTTAGATCCCCTCATAAAAGCAGAGCATGCTGACCACTTCCAGCTAGCAGCCCACGTCTGCATGGGTGACAGGGGGTTTGTCCCATCGATGCTGAGCCGTGCTGCTGCACGTTGGAACACAGCGCCATCTAGCGAGCCACAAAAACCAGATTCACACAGACTATGGTCTAAAAACCAAATATAAACTATGAAAATTTTAGAGAAATCTAAGTAAAGCCCCCCTTTCTACAGAAAAGGAAAGCTTGTTTATGGAAGATTAGCCTTTATTTTTTCTTCCAGTACAAAGCTCCCAATATCTTAAAGTTGTTAAATGTAATGATCAATCAGCACTTAATTAAATTACAACAAAGGCTTGTCAGGCTGTTATTATTCATTTAGTCACGCACTATCAAAATCAAAAATACTTATTCAAAGAGTAATAATATCCTCCTGAAGATTTTAACATATTTTTACCTTTCGAAGGGAACAAGAAGAGCGGATATGGCTGTCAGAAAAGCTACGACTGCCGTACCTGACCTGGTCCAGTGATTTATTTGCATGAATGTAACAAGACAGATTAAAATAATGCCTTGTATGTTTCATATGCTATATTACTCTGCTCCCTCACTATGGCAACATAAGCTCACATTTTGCTGCGCAATATGCCTTGCTGTACTGAGAGCTATCTGTAAGATGGTATCTAATTCCATCTCTGAACTTTTCCTCTCCTGTTACCTGTGTTGCTCTTACGACATTTCCCTTAGTAAGTCCTCTGTATCTTTTGCTTACTCTTGTATATATGCCTTCTTCCATGTCACCTTTGCCACTCTTTGAAAATCTATACAGGCTACGCACTTTCTCTTGGCTTCAATAGCTTCTTAAAATAATATCCCCTTAGGAACTTTCTCAACAAGGAATCAATTATTTGAAACAAAACAGTGCCAATCAGCTTTGAGACTGCCCAACCACAGTTAGCGGTATACTCAGTATCATGTCTTGAAGAGCATATAATACTTTCAAAAGTAAGCCATCTTCTAAACAAAAAAACAAAACAGGGAAAAATGTAGCCTCAGGTTCAGACACTTGGGTTTTTTTTTTTTTTTCATTTGGTTTTTTTGTTTTATTTTGTTTCATTGTTTGCATGAGAAATTGTTTAGGACAATCCCAAATCTTTTTAAAACACACATCTGTGATGAGTCTCCTTGTTGGCAGCACTGCATTTGAAACATTACAAATGAGAGCGGTTTAGGGACAATATTTCATGATGTGAACCTAGGAGTACCTGACAAACAAACTTATAGCTAGATTGTCATAGATATAGTATGCACAGTTCTCTAATTTATATGACAGGATGTGGATCAAAACTTCCAGAATAATTTGCAAGTTCCTCTATTAGAGCAAAAGATAAACCACAGTAGATTTTCTTAGAGTAGGTTTTGATTTAAAACACATGAACTTGAGGAATCATCACATCTGTATGGAAAGCTTAGTCCCAGGATTACCTGTTTTTTGGAGGCACTCTTTCTACCAAAAAGAGACTTTGCCCCTCTCAGGGGTCTAACTGTACCTTGACAGACTCTCAGTTGGTCTGGGTGGAGAGGCACAGGAGGGAATGCAGGATTCTGACAACAGCCCAGTTCTTGACATTCATGTTCTTATTATTGGCAAACTCCAGAACACTTCTATAGCTTTATTGAAAATAAATTATCCTGATGTAGGTGAGATGCAACAAACAATACAGCCTTTTGCTAGGAACAAGTGTTATAGCTTTTTTCAAAGCCTATAATGTTGATATAAAGACATTTCTAGCTTCTATCTGGACATATCTACCTCCAAACTACAAACTTGTGCATGTTCTTCATCATGGAATATAATCTGTATTTAGGTTATAAAGGGTTATTACATGTCTGTTTTTTCTGTAAAAATATTCTTTTTCACCTGCAAAAAAGTTTGGCTATTTGTCTGTTATTTCTGAACATCTGGAGACATTGTTAGACTCCTGGATGTATCAGGCTTGCACCAGCTATGCTGTTTGATGGATGGGCCTATATTATTTTCAGGCATGTTTTAGTCACAAAAATGGAAGCCCCAAACCAAAAATCTTCTGTAAAACAGAAAAATTACCAAACTTATGAGTTACTAACCAAATAAACAGAACAGTAAAAATAATGCTCATACATAATTTAGAGCAACTTATTTTTGTTAGCATTTCTTTTGTGTCCTTGAAAATGGGCCAGTAAATGTAATGTAATATCAAAGTTCTGTAACAGTAATTGCTTCATAATACCAGGCCATATAGTCATAAGTAAAGGGAGTCAAAGATCTGCTCTGTGAGACCAAGCGAACTTCTGGGCAAATAAAGCATGGTTTGGCTGTACTTTGATCCTGTTTAACAGCTTTGGCACTCACAGAATCACACAGAGTGAGCTAAGAAAAAGTGCTGTTGCACTTCTAATGTACTTTCTCCCGATCTAGACTCATTCGTTAACACATTCTTCTAATGTGGCCAGGCATTGATTCACTGATTCATTGATACCTGTTGTCCTCTTACTACAACGCTTGCTTATGACTGTCCTCTTTTTTTTTTTTTTTTTTACTTCTTCTTGTCATATTTTACACCTACTTAGTAGGTCTCATCCCTAACATCCCTAGGTGTTAGTATAACAACACAATAATAGCATAATGTCCTCCTATTAAATCCAGATACAAATGTAAGAGTGACGAGAAAAAGACGCTAATGAACATATTTAAAACTGTTTTCCTAGGTTTTAGAGTCTGAGATCATATTCTCAATACTGCTGACTGAAATCAGTTTACATGCAAAACTGAAGACTGCAATGAACAGTCATTACAGTGTCTTGGACAATTTTTGTGTGGCTTGATTCAATTTTCCCTCAGTATCTCCTGTACAGTCTGATGGTGTCAGTAAAATGAGATCATATTATACTTTGCCCCCTGATGAGGTGTATGGATTTTACTATTGCAAATTCAACATTTACCCTCTCATATGACATTATACTGAAGTTCTGTATACATTAGCAAGCAATGCAGCACAGTAGGAGTGGATCTGTAGTGTATTTTGGGGGTATTTATTTCAGATTAGCTCTAGTCTAGCCCTAGACTAGTAGACTATAAACTTATTAATAGTTGGAGCACATTAGATGTGGTGCTGAAGGGTATCTTCTTTAATTTAATATGGAAGGAATCCATTGATCACATTGAGAACCCTTCAGGATGTAAGCCCAAGGCATAGCAGGCAGCAACACCCAGGAGATTCACTTTAGAAACACACTGATCTGAACTAGAATGCTAATATCCTCAGAAATATCCTGAGACATTCCAGTTAACTCTTATTCTAAGCCTGTGAGGAAGGTACATTGATTTCATAACTACTTGCAATGGCAAATACTGATAAATATTCTCTTATGCACTTCACCAAACTTTTTTGTATAAAATTCTTGATTTCCATGCTAGATTATTATTCAGAGGATGAAAAAACCATTCCAAAACAGATTTTGTTGAGTGGGACCTGAGCAGCAGAATTGTAATCCAAATTAGGGAAGAAATAAAATTCTGTAGCAAAGAGGGAATTCTGCAAGAGCTACTGAAATGGTAAATTTGTTTTAGGCATATTGTCATTGTATACTCTCCAAAAATGCAGGACTTAGTTTCTAACTAAAATATATCCATGGCAACTCATAACAAAATCTCGTATCTCAGCCAGGTGCAGTAAACAGGACGTAAAGACCATATTTCCAAGAATACATTTTGTGTCTACTCAATTTTCAACTCAATAATGTCAAAATTGTTGAATTTATTTAAATTTGTACAGAATCTTAAAATAGGTAGAAAAACTAGACCTCAACAAGATTTACACCTTCATTTTTTAACTGTTCAGTTCCCAGATTTCTTTTTTTTTGAGGGGTGTGAATACCAATAGATCTGAATGGTACTTTTTTTTCCCCTTTTCAAAGGTATTTTGGTAACTTTTCCTTCAAATCCACACACGTCAGCTCTACATTCCACATCACAGCACATAAAACACAGCACTTTAGAGTATCCGTATCAGACCAGCCTTTTTATCAGAGGATCAAATTCTTTACAGGAAATGTAGAAATGATCTTTGCGTTTCACATCTATTATGCAATCAGCAAAATGCATGAGAAAGAATGTTCCACCTGCTGTCTTGAAAACAGGCTGGTTTCCCTGTGGTACACCCCAGCAATGAGTTGAGGAAATATTATGTTGACAGACCTTGAGAGAAGAAGAAAATGAGCATTGTTCCTCAACGGCTCTCAAATTCAGCTTTGGCAGCAGAGTAAGCAGCTACAATGTAATGGCATCTTGTGTAAGTGAATTTACAAGACATCATTTGTGGGGATCATTTTCCTGTTATAAAACACATATGGTAAGTAAGCATTTTAGGAAGAAAAATTATAATTAGTCTTATGCACAGCTCTTGTGGTTTCTCTGACAAAACAATTTTCATTAGCTTTAACTTTTCTCCTTTTGGAAACATATTCAAAGCTCATAACTGTCATAAGTGGTCTTTGTGAGAGGAATGGGATGGGAATACATCCCTCACAATTTCTAAGAAAACAGCCACTTCGAAAATCTGTCAAATGGACAAATAACTTTTTTTTTTTTTGTCCTTAGACAAGCAATATTCATCATAATTAGTGCTGAAAATTATAAAACAACTTGACACTAGAAACTGCATTAGTTCCTAGCCACAGAGCAGAAAATAGCCCTTATCTGTGGGCCTCTTCTTTCTCATGGCAATTTGGACAGAATGTGAATGGAGTGCTGCGTGTGTGTACTTATTATGAGTTATTGCGTTGTTAGTTTTTCAGTAGCAAAGTGGTGAAAATTAATTTAAAAGCTATTTTCCGTCATGACAATTCTTATTTAAAATACTTCTAGAATATGGAAATTTGTACTAGTAACATTGATATATAGCTTTTCGGGATCTGTGAGGGGATGTGGAAACAGGGTAGTTCATGGATCCTTTTCTTTACATTTTCTTTGTCTATAGCTGGGAATAGAAGTTACATTGATTAGCAAAAAAACTCTGGGAGCTTTTGCCTTGTTTTTGTTGCTAAGGAAACCATTTCCTTGGCATCAATGCATCCAGCAGGTCTGTCTTACTTTCCTCTGAGGTCTAACAGAGGCAGCATTGTGGAATGGCCTTGCGGGGGCAAAAAACCACAGAGATAAACAAGGAGGAAAAGATCAACAAAAGTAGCTGAAAGTTAATACAGGGATATCGCCTAGTTGAATTGAATTAACTCTTGTTTCTGTGTGGGTCAGCTGGGGAGCTCTGTGTAGAGGTAAGAATTTAAGGCTCCAACAAGACTACAGCTAAAAGCCAAAGAGGAACAGAAGCCTCCACATCAGAAAGCCCCAGCCACAACCCCACCCCACCCCCCAAAAAACCCCCCAAAAAACAAAACGAAAAGGGAAATGTGGAACCATGTGGTCTGGATACAAGATCTGAATGCAGAGATGTTGAGTTTCCACTCTACTTTCAACTCTTCTACCAGTCTTAAAATGGGAACCTTATTTTAAATAGAGTCCTTTCTTCTACTGCTCCCACTGCATCATTTACCTGATGCTATGTCAGATGGGGTATTGTGGAATGATTGCTGGAGGTGACCTAGAAATTAAACTTATATTCACATTTCAAAGAAAGGTACAGCATTGAAGAAGCTTCCAGAGTGGAGTGCGGCTGACCTGCAAGGAATCTATTCCATGGAAGTCCCCTAGGCCTGCAACCTTAGACGTTAGCTACACCAGGGGAACTTGGTGTGCCGACTCTAAGAGCAGCTACACGGAGGGTGGAGCGGAGTGGAGACCCCGCGGCCAGGCTCTGTGACACTAGAGGAACTTGAAAGTACCATGGAACAATGATAAGCTGCATAGTTACTACCTTGGGCCAACGGCCTGTCACGCTGTTGACAAAATGCTGTCCTTTTGGTGAACTTTGTTCATTATAATATCATTATAATACCGAAACACACCTCCATCCCAAAAGCTACCCGCCTCTCATTTAGGCGGTAGCTGGGCAACAAGATTCAAGCTATTCAGTTACTAGTAGTAGATGCATTTTGAAACTCGTAACTATAGAACCCTCACCAGGTAATTATTGTTTTGTATTAGGAAACTAATAGAAACCGGATGAAACAATGAAGAATCGAATAGAGAAGTTTTGTTTGAGTCTTGTAACTATAGAAATGTTGCTTGGATATCTCCTTACCATCTTGATTTGAATAATCAATAGATATCAGTAGAAGTGACCAATGATTATTTTGGGACATGAAGATTGAATCAAAGAAACCAATCATAACAAAGATATGTATGACTAGAGTCACTCAAGCTCCACCTGAAAGGTAAAAATAGTATAAATATAGCTTAAGAGAAAGAGGATGTTAGGGAAGATACCATCGTCGTGTACCACTCTGACTTCTGGGATCAGTCGACGGGCTGAGCCTCTCTTCCCCCCCATCGGGACGCCTTTGGGTAAGATTCGAACACTTGGTCATACCAAGTGTCTCCCCGGGAAACTTAGAAATCTCTAGAGTTGCTTTACATCTTCTTAACGCGTTTGTTGCCAAGTAGTATCACTCATAGTCTTGGTATTTGCACGTGCTCTGCAGTGATTTTATCCCCGGCAATCCAAAGAACCTGTGTATCTGTTGCTTTAATAAACTGCACTATTCATTAATCTAGCCGTGAGAGTTCTCATTGAACGTGACCCAACTCTTTAAGGGTGGCTGTGGTAGTTCACGGAACGCGACTGGATTGAAGGTGTAGTACGTTATAAGTGCATCCATAATCGTGATAGTTCAGTGCACCGAATGATGCATATATAATCCTTTAGACATAAACCGTCGACCAAGTCTGGGACTAGGATTGGATCTAGCCGCCCCTAGACTCCTCTCTGAGAAGGAGTTTAGAAAGCAAGGGGATCCTTTCTGAACCTCATGACTCGACGGGAGGGTCTCCCTGACAGTTTTGTATAGTTCCGTGCACTGGGCGCGACCGGACTTATAACGACAACTTGGGCTACTTTAGCCTTTAACGCAACAGGTATTCCATGAAAATGTAGTAATTATGTGTATTTAATATCATAAATGAACTTTTTGTTGGTGTTTCTGCAGCTGTAATTTAATTCTTACTTCATTTCTGCACTGTATATCTCAAAACCAAGTATGGAGAATGAGGAGACAGGTAAGTGACTCCACTATCCACTCTTCCTGGCTGACTGTACAAAACCTCAGCTGTTTCCTTTTCCAGCACTGTTCCTTGCAAATAACTTAAACTCTGCTAAAAATGAAGTGAGTGACAAGCAGGATACACCAAACACCACATTTGGCAGAAAGCTGGGTGACACATGAAAACCTGTCAAACAAGTTATATTAGTAAAACCAAAGGAAACCCCAAGTGGCAAAATGGTTGGCTCCGGGACATAGTAGTGATATACAATCTCTTTAAAAATAAAAGGAAAAATCTCTAAGACAGTGGTATGAATCCAGACAAGAGCAATAGTAAAAACATCATTGTCACCTTACAAATTTACAACAGCCTACCATGTCTGAGGGCCATTAATAGTCTCTGTACCATTTCTTGTTCAAAAGTCAGACACAAAACCCTGCCATCACAGCTAGGACTATTTGCATTCTTAAACTGAAAGGTTCAAAATGTATCGTTGGTGTGGAAGTGGGAAGACACTGAAGCTATTGTCTTCATTAAGTGAAACAAGGAGATCTATTCCCAATTCACTTACCCAGTCCTTTCCCTATTTCTGCACATAAAATATGTATATTTTTCTGTATATTTCAAGGTTATTTTTGTGATTATGAACATGCACTGGTAGATATCATCAAGACATGGACACATTTACCTGGGGACTCTCAGGAGCTGCAAGAGTGAGGCTACTCTACAGGGAAGGTGAGCTGGGAGCCAAGGGTGCCCCCAGTACGGCTGGGTGGTAATCACCCTGACCAGGGCGCAGGGGAGCAGAGCAAGGCAGTGGAGGCAACAGATCCCATCGACAGGCCAGTGTCATCAAACAAAGACAAGGTAACCTCAGAGAAAGGTCCAAGGTCAGTTCAGGAAAGCCAAATGGAAATTTGGGATCAGCAGATGACAGGACTGGAACCAGTGACATCTGCGACACAGCTCAGGCAAGCCCAGCCCTGACCATTGATAGGCC
Source organism: Fregata magnificens (assembly GCA_013389945.1). NCBI lineage: Eukaryota > Metazoa > Chordata > Aves > Suliformes > Fregatidae > Fregata > Fregata magnificens. The sequence continues at coordinate 28,805 of WAAD01041418.1, read as the reverse complement.
TCCTGGACCAAAGAATACATGGGGTGCTGAGGTCAGTCCAGGGAGCTGAGCCTATGGGTGCTCTCAGGCCTCTGGCAGGGACTTACTGTAGAATGATTTGGAAAGTTTCTATTAATTCTGTTAGCATGGGTGGATAACAAAACAGTGTCTTGGATATTATTCGACAATACATCAGAGCTAACCATGATATATGACTTCATTAGAAGAGTTTAATTATACATTTATCCTAGTGCAGGGTCACAAAAAGCTTTGTGGTTTGTCCTCACTGATGGAGGATACAAAGGGACTCTGGGGATTTCTGTTCCGTATGTCAACCTAAGAGCAATAGTGAAGGCATCACTTTGACTTGAGGAGAGCAGAAGCCACAGCGACACTAAACTTCCTCTCACAAACCTGCAAGCTCAGGATTGCCACACCACACAAGAATAAGGTCCATCCCACTGCAAAACATAGATGGATAAGTAAGGCTAGGGAAAATAGTAACAGTCCCTCAAAAGTCATAATAACATTTTTTTTGTTACTTCAAAGTCTTTCCCCTTCTTTTAGTTTTTCACCTTTCTCTGTACTTTCTCTTCCATAACTGGAAATGTAAAAATGAGCAAATTCATCTTACAGCAATTCTTGCGATAGAATAAATTGAAAGAACTGGAAACTGTCATAAAACAAAATATGTTACTGTTATGATGTTCTGATACAACAGAGGACAGCTGGCCTTTCAAAAGTAGTTTCTGATTACTTTAGGATCAGTTATCTTTTTTTAGGGAATATACACTATGGATGGATAATTTTGGAATGTATGATGAGTTTAAATAAGCTGTTGATATCTAAATGGATCACACCACCACAAACACTGAAATGTGTCCACTGCAAGTTTGCAGTCCCTACAGAAGATAATTAATCTTAATGTCCTAGACTTAGACCATCTCTGAATTCAACAACATACACCTTCTGGAACAAATAATTTTTTTTTTTTTTTAAATTTTTGAGATGCCTTTCTTTTCCTCTTGCAGTAGCAAATACAAGTATTGTATATTGCTAGTATGCAATACCAGTTTGTTTAATATGCACAAAATACAGGATTTCCATAGGATATATTGAGAATACAGATTAAATGAATTTAACGGAGCACTTTTGCTTTTAAAGAAAAAGTAAATTGAGAGAAATAGTCTCCAAGATTGCATGAAATTGGCTTGATGATTTCAAAGCCCTAATTATGTCCGGATAGTAAGTCTACAAAGCACATACAGTACAGAAGAAAACCTCCCAGCTTTTTGATGGAAGTTAACATCCTGTGAGTGACTAATGTTTATTGTATGATTAGAGTGCATGAAACCCTTAATGACCAGCAGAGAAATGTTATTTTTTACCTCCTTGTTTTTTGAGAAGAATTTGTGCTTATATAAAATACCACCTGAATTAATGTATATAAGGAAGTCATTTGTCCTTGTTTGCTTGTAGCCTGAATACAGGCTTGTGTTCTATTCTTTAATGTTAATCCTTAGACTCAATTCTACAGGAAAAATAATCTCAGTTTTTCTTCAAAGTTTGATATTAATTTTCTAGAAACAGAATTATACATCTTGAAATTTTATTACTGTTTTAACTAGAACTAGGAGCACACAATAATTCAATATCTGAGTAAATCTATGAGATGATTCTAAAATGGATACATATTTTTTCCATATAATATAGTTCTATGAAATACTACAAAAGTTCATAAAATGAGAATTTTCTCAATCACAAAGTCCGAAACTAAATTTGCCTGCATATATTGTTTAGTTCCCATTGAGAAATGATCTTTGGATATGTAACTGAGGGGAGTTACTTTTTGCATCTCATATAAACAATACTTTACTTCTCTGTAATCTTTTTTTTTTTTTTTTTAAGCTATTAAATTGACCAAAATCAGGCATCTATTTACTGAATTGAGTAGGTCTCAGTTGATAATAATGAGATCTTAAACACCTGATTCATCTTAAACACCTAGATATGTACACTAGAATGACTGAACTAAAATTCCCGATTCTTGAGTCAAGTAAAGTTAGAAGTGACTGGTTTATCTTGGTCTTCATATTGGGACTTATTTCTCCATATCTTTTGCCCTTGTTTGGATAAATTTTTTTCAGCAAGTGAATGCAAAATAGACACAAACCACGGTTTTAAACTTGCACCTTTGACCAGATTTGGACTAAGGTTCAGTGTTGGCTCTTTATCTACAGCAACTGCCCATCTACAGCAACAGTACCTGAGGAAGATGCATTTGAGAAATCAGAACCTATTACTGTTCTCTTTTACCTGTGGGCTTTATCCAAAGCAAACTTACTTCATCGCTTTTTGTTCCGGATTTGTGTGAAGAGATAATAAGAATTTTCTCACACCTTGCATAAATTCACATACAGAGCAAAATGCTGGAGCTGTAGGATTGCTGTAGGATTACTGCTTTACTTCAGTTGGAGGAGTGAGCTTCTCTAAGTAGACAAAAGACCTTAAGCTGAGAAAAATCATCTGCATGAAAGAATGAAACTCACTAGTCACAAAGAAGATCTCTAATGCTTATTTGTTAGGAATTATGAAAAACTCTGAAAACGTATCTAAAAATAAGAGACACTGTTTAGAAAAATAATCCACTTTATTTCACATTTCTGCAAAGCTGTAACAATTCAGGTAAGCGTATTTCATTAAGCCTTCTGTTTATCAGCAATCAGCTTACATTTCTGGTGTCTGGTGTAGTTATTAGTACCAGTGTGTTGTGCATTTTTTATATCGCAGATAAACAATGTAGCACTTATCTTCAGAACAGAAGTTTTTATATGAAAATTAAAAATGTGTAGGACAGTCATTTCTTTACCTGTCACATGAGAATGGGAATAGGCTTAGTGAGAAACAAAAGGCTTGCTGTTGAAGACATTATATGCTGTTGCTTCCAACAAAAAATTCCTGGTATCTCTTTCATGCCACCAACTCTCAGTAATCAAAGAACGTTTCAAGAGGCACAGAACAGAGGTCTTCTTTCATATGGGTGGATTTGCTTAGAAGATTTTTGCTCTATATTCCAAAGCACTCCAATAATCTTTAGCTGAGGGACTCAGTTAAAGAGAATGGACTTTAAATTAAAGAAATGAAGAAAAAATAATCAAATAACTAAGCATTTGGTCTTTAATTCATAGTTCTGATCAGCTTCTTAAAATTTTACTGGAGTCCTCATGAATAGAACTGCAAAATTCAGGAGTGAAAATGTGAAAATGTCATCATCACTAACATGTCCATTCCCACACAGCTTTCAGTTCAAAATGTAAAATGGTTTATCTTGGCAAATATATCGTACCTACAAAACCCAAAAGACTTTCTGTTGTATTCCTTCCATACATATATTCAACATGGTAATCTGCCTAGGTTAGAGCGAATAGTTAGGGATGATTTTGAATTTTACAGAGAAAATTGCAGAGACTGAACTAAACAATAGGAAAACGCTTTATGACCCCTGAACCATTTTCCACTTTTTGAGTACTCTTATTTCTTCCTTTCCCTCATTCCTTTTTTAAAGTAGTTGAGTAGGGAAGGTAGACAAAGAAAATACAAACAATCCCAAGTAATGTTCATAAGAAGTTTACAAAGATGTGAATAATAATTAGTAAAATTCAGAGTCTATTGCAAATAATTTTTATATAGGAAAAAGAATTTAAAAATGGCCTCTCATGCGAAATCCTGATTCTTTGAAAACAAATGGAACATTTTTGCAATTGGCAGCAGGGAATCTGAGAACTCTCTCTTTCTAGCTGAAATATGGGAGGCATGAATCTTTCTGAAGTTGATCTATATTTCTGGAAATATCTAAACCAAACTTCACTATACCTGCAAGAGAGCTTCAGGTCATCACACATTCCAAAACAAATCTTTTGAAAACCAAAACACATCCAATCTCTAGATAAGTATCTTCTCATTCCTTCCTACTATTCATGCTGCCCTGAAGTGAGCCAGAGTGGTGAACTAGTCGTGATGGGCATTAACTGAAGGAAAAGTAATCTATTTCTTTCCATTTGAGTTACCTTCCTGATTCTGCTAACTGAAGGCAAAGAAATCTATTTCTTTCCATTTGAGTTACCTCCTAGATTCTGCTTGATGAAAAGTAGAGACATCAGCCTCATAATAGTGGAGAGATGCAGCCATAATTCGTAGGATTACCAAGGGTATTTCCTAAAGCTGCTGTTCCTAAAGGTGGACATTAGGTGGGAGAACTTCAGTAATAGCTACGAAGTGGCAGCTTGAGGAGCGAGAATCTTACACTCTTCCTGAAGTGTCACTGCTGCAGATGATGCTGAGCTAGATGGGCCATAGGCTCGAAGTAGCCTTGATATCTGTGACCCTCATCTACAACCTCTTTGCTGACTCACCAGAGGATGGAGAGTGAAACCTGTCTCACAAATATTGGAAACTAAATATGCAGCTACAGTTTTGTATGAAATAAAAATTTCTTTCTAAAAGCTTGCTTTGTTCATATAAGCTTCACCCTGGCACATCTCTTATCCATGTAAAGAGAAAAACAGAGAGCAATCATATCACATGACTGCCTGAAAAAGGATAATGTGTCTTAAGTTGGCTGTTTGTTAAGTTCTTATTTGTCTGTGTTTCTGTACATTGTATTGAGGTGGCACTTTTCAAGGAGTAATTACAGAGGCAGGAAGTTATTGCTCTCTTCTGACACCAATATATGTTGGTAAATTTTGCTTCAAGGAGTATTCAGTGGTGACAGCCTCACCACAACTCCAGGGAGATCAAAACTGAAGAAAGAGGGTGGGAAAAAAAGGGAGGAAATCAGTTGTTTTTAAAAATGTTGTGTGGTAACTACATGACTGAGTTATAAAACAGACGATATGATGGGAGAGCAGGTTTGAACGTAGAGAAGTCTTACAGTGAATTGCTCTTTCACAACAGGGTGGTCCCAGTGGGATGAAAAGTTAGTAATCTAAACTATACCTTACTATAAAAACGGCTCAAGCTTTAAATAAGCTGTTGTCTTAAGTCATCAATTAAATCATAAAACCACTAAGTAAACTAATTGACGTATTTGTCAAATAGGAATTTAATTATAAAGCTTTAGTCTTGGCAATGCCACTTGAAAAGAAACTTTAAACTGTGACCAGAAGTGTGTATGTTCTTATCCTTCCCACTTACTAATAACACTTCCCTTACTTAAGGAGTTTCCTTTTCTTAAGTAATTTGCACATTTGACCTTTTATCCATTTTTGTATGCACTTGAGAGAAATATGCACTTATTTGAGGTTGTTCCAAAACTCATGGAAGTCAAAAGCAGTTTTTTCCGTTAGTATATTACCAGTTTATTATGAAATCAAGTAAAATTCTAGCAGATTACTGGCTTTCTAACAGGAGAGAAAATAAAGAACAATAATAAATATTCTTTGTGGCCCATGTAGGTATAGAAATACTTTTTTGTCAAATTTCTCTCAACCCTAAAAAGTCTTCATAAAAAGATCATCCTTTTGCGAAATATATGCGGTAATAGAAATATCATAGCCTTGACAGTATCCATTATCTTTCTTCTCTACCACATTTTTCTATCATTTGCTCTTTCTTTAAAAATTTTATATAATATATTTCGCTATATTATATCTTTATTCAATAAAATAACAGGCAAGATATTGCTATATCTTACAATATATTAATAATTAACAATTAAGGTATTATTTATATATTAATATTATATTACATAATCGCAATCTTTTAAATGTTATTTGCATTATTTATTGGTTTTAGTTCTAAATGAACAAATAAATTTATTAGAAAGGCAAAAATCCAAACCAATGGTACTTTTTCTTGAAAGATATTCTCCTAAGCGTAATAAAGTTTGGCTGTGTCAAAATTCCAGTGTTTCTATGTTACTGTAGTTCTGAATAGAGCTGTGTAAATCATTCATGTTTGTAGATCAATATCCAAATCAAAGAAAACATTTCTACCAGGGAAAGAGTCCACTCCAAATCAAGTGCAGACTACGTCCCTAGCAGAGATTCTCCCCTTTCAGTCTTTCAAGCTTCTTACAAGGAAACAACATTTCTACAGTCTAAAACAGAAACAATCTTCTCACTTTTAGATAAAGGTTGTGTAGGGAGGTGTAATTGCCAGCACTGAGCGGGACCTGCCCCCAGCCTCCTCTGTTACAAGGAGCTGGCTGAGTTTAACCTGTGTCCGAGGGACCTGTGCAACACAACACAGGCCTGAAGGCCACGCTGTGTGTACAGCACAGCACAGCACAGCCTGTGCCTGATGAGGTTAGCTGTGCTGTGGATCACTCACTCCTCCAGGGTCAGGAACACTACAGCAGCTCTATGGCACGGTGCAGCAGTATTTCTATTGGTTTCAGAGCAGGCCCAGAAACTGTGTAGGTTACTCAACTCAGCAGAGCTTCAAAGCATGGACATGTACCATTATTACCACAAAGCAAATCAAATTCAAATTTTCCACCAGTTATCATAGCCAGAAATCAATTTAAATATTTAATTCCTCTGAAGCTTTATAATACCCTCTAGACTTTCCTGATTTAGGAGCTTGTGATGAAGAGTTAGGAAAAATGCTCTCTCTGTTTACTGTAGAAACTCTGAAACTACAGACCCCAAAATTGAGCAAGGAAGAGTTAAGAAATAGCTTGAGGTAAAAATTTTATGGGGATATTCACTTTATTAAAGATATTATTTCTGTCATTCAAAAACCCTTCTCTTAAAAAATCCTTCAATTTAACTAAACTTCACTGAACACTTTTGGCTGAAAAAATAGTACAAGAACACCGCAGTTTTCCCTTTTGCTGAAACTGTTAATAGTTAAAATACTCACTCGGTATCCTAGAAACAAGATCCAGTTCACTCTTCAGCTTATGGGGTAAATCTGCATCTTTCTTTCCTTGAGAAAAATCCCTAGCCACCACAGTAAAAAGTGTTCTGGCTTCTACTGTAAGCTATGTCCCATTTAGTTTAAATACAGATTCAGGACTGGAATCCGTATGCTTCATTAAACTTGGTAAATGGACAGTTTACTTTAAAACTACCAGACATGAGTATCCCTTCCACTTTTGTCCACATTTATTTATTTTGAATAAAGTGCAAACACTCTTGGGACAAGACAGGATTGTTCTACTTCTATAGTCAGTATCGAGGAAAAAGGTCAGTGTCATTATATGGTATAAGATACAGTTCAAAATTTCATTAAGCAGTAGAAGTAATGTGTCTTCAACAGTTTTTTCTTCTTTCTTTCCTTCTCTTTGTTCCTTCCTTCCTTCCCTCTTTTCCACTTATATCCCATTGCAGATTAAATGAAATTTTTGTTAAGCAGAAAAATTTGGGTCAACCGCTGAAAAGAAGAAATCAGTTAATTGAAAAATCAGTTTACACATCTCTAGACCTGTTTTTCAAATGATGAAATCAAGATCAAAAATCCATATTAGTAAACATTACACAAACACAGAAACAGATAGTTATATCTTTTCCAAATGATGTTGTCTGAAATTGTTCAGCCGTGAATGAAAGAATATGTAAACAAGAGGAGATTTTCCATACATATCACTTTACTTGCATAAAATGGGAAACTAAAATATGGTTGTGGTTACTGTACAAATAATACATAGTGTACATCAACATCTATTTCCCATGCTGACTGGCCTGTTTATGAAAATCAGAGGGGAAAAAGTAAAATCAGCACTGGTTCCCCAGGATCCCCATCCTCAAAGCACAGACTCTCTGAGACTCAAAAGAATGGAGATCTGAAAATATCTTTGATATTGCTGTGCCTTTGAAGTTTTGGGCAATGACTAGGTGGCCATTCCGTATCAATGAATAATGGCCTTGACCTGACTTGGACTCCAGATAGGCATCTTTCTTCTTTGGCACAGTTTTCTGAAAACTTACACTTTTCAATGTTTAATGTATCATCTATAGTTTGAGATGTTGGAAGTCTGTCACAGAACATTTTTATTTCAGATCCGAATACTTCCTCTACTATAAATCACTTATTCAATAAGACTTGTAATCCAAATTTCACATTTCCTCTTTCAGTTGTATACCATGTGTATTTCTATGATTCTATAGACTGAGGGGAGACCTCATCGCGATCTACAGCTTCCTCACAAGGGTAAGAGGAGGGGCAGGTGCTGATCTCTTCTCCCTGGCGACCAATGATAGAACGCGAGGGAATGGCAGGAAGATATGCCAGGGGAGGTTTAGGTTAGACGTTAGGAAAAGGTTCTTCACCCAGAGGGTGGTGGAGCACTGGAACAGGCTCCCCAGGGAGGTAGTCATGGCACCAAGCCTGACAATATTCAAGAAGCATTTGGACAACGTCCTCAGACATATGGTGTGAATTTTGGGGTTGTCTTCTACAGGGTCAGGAGTTGGACTCGAATATCCTTGTGGGTCCCTTCCAACTCAGGACATTCTATGATTTATCACCTATCCATCATATTTCTATTTGTGCTCTGCACCGACAACCTGGTTTTGCATCCTCACTTACTTAGAATGCACAAATGTCAATATACCTGAAGTTATGCCCTTGGTTAAATATTTCACAAAGTTGTAGCTTTAACTGATAAATTCCGAGGTCAAATCTTATCTTCTACTTTGATTCCTAATGTAACACAACTGAATCTGTCAGGTCTGGATTTACCTTTTCAGGGTTTTGGGGTTTTTTTTTTTTTTTTTGGCCATTTCTTTCTTCACTTCCTAGCACTTAGTCTTGTAAAGAGATTTGCCAGTATGTGTAAGATTTTCTTTTTCATAAAGTACAATTATTTTGGCATTTTTTTTCCTCAAATATCATTATGAATAAAGTATTGTTCAGGCACCAACTGGAAGGAAGGGAAAAAAAGATAGGAAATATCTTTTGGAATTCCATAAAAAGCACAAGCACTTTAATTAGATATTTTTGAATATCCTATCCAGTTTTAAAGATATAGTTTGTAGACTTATTTTTAGAAGAAGTAGAAGTTTTTCAAACATTTATCATCTTAGTGTACTTTAGAGGTTGTTAATTTTATCAGTGTAGAATTTCTATATAGAAATCTTGCAAATTTGAATTGACTGGTTTTTAAAGCGAGAACATTTACTATAAAAATGCTATATGTAAAACATATAATTTCATAATTCTATGAAATTATTTAGTCATACTTTTTCTGTTATTACACAAAAGTAATTTTAAAAACATAAAACTAGTTTCTCTCACTCTCCTGTAATGAGCTAAGTCAGAGTTGTTTACAAAATTCGTTTTCTTGTGGCAGTAACATCCATAAGTAACTTCCAGGTAGACAGGCAGAGAGCCGTTCTTCTGAACATTCTACAAAAAACTTTTTGACCAGCTCATGACCCAAACAAGGAGAATTAGATTTTGGTTTAGAGACTACATGACCATATTGGAAATTACTGTAAATTTTCCCAGAAAAGAAAGAAACAACAGATGTTTTCAGAGCTATCCCTAAGGACTCTGATGCAAAGGAAAGATTCATTTCCCAAATATATTAGCACACAGTTGCATTCACATAACACACTTTGACTCCACTGCTATTTCAATATTTTGTTTATTTTCAATTCATTTTTGCTACCATAACTATGAGCAAAAATCTTCTTACATTTTTAACAGGACATTGAAAAATGAGAAAGGAGCCCTAAAATCCATTAAGTGATTCGATAGTAAAGTAAAACCAAAACTATGACAAAGACAAAACAGAAAACCAAACCTTAGAGAGATAAGGGATTGATTAGATCAGTCAATATACTTAAATATATTTATTTTATCAAAGAGAAAGTAGAGAGGTGACCTGATTGCATTGAATAATGTGGTCATCAGAAAAAAATATGAAAAGTATATTAATCTAGATGAGACAAGCCTCACAGTATCATTTTCTTGGACCTAAGAGTAGAGAAATTAAATTCAGAAATGTATATATGCATGTATCATGAATGTGGTAACTACTGAATATGCCAGGAAAGGAAGAGGTGGATTCTATATTTCTTGGCATTTTCAACTTAAAATCATGTGATTCTTTGGAATAAAGCTGAACACTACGCATTGACTTCGACTGGCTGAAATTCTACTGCTACAAAAATACCAATCAACATACATGATTTAAAGTTCCTGATTGGCAAGTGTATGTTTTCTGTACATTTTCTCGTCTTTCAGTCTGGTCTTTCCTTTAACTGCAGGTTTTGAAATAATTGTTTTCTTCCTCTAAGGCAACAAAATCTTGTCACAATTTTTTGTTCATGTAACACTTGTCTATATGCCAGTAAACTATCTAAGTATATAAATATAGTTGTTTACCTAATTAAAACCTAAGACATAGAATCATAGAATCATTCAGGTTGGAAAAGACTCTTAAGGTCATTGAGTCCAACCGTAAACCTAACACTGCCAAGTTCACCACTGAACCAGGTCCCTAGGTGCCACTTCTACACATCTTTTAAATACTTCCAGGGATGGTGATTCAACCACTTCCCTGGGCAGCCTGTTCCAGTGCTTGACAACCCTTTCAGTGAAGAAATTTTTCCTAATAACCAATCTAAACCTCCCCTGGTGCAACCTGAGGCCATTTCCTCTTGTCCTATCACTTGTTACTTGGGAAAAGAGACCAACACTCACCTTGCTACAACCTCCTTTCAGGTAGTTGTAGAGAGTAATAAGTTGATGTGTATATGTAAATTTATATATATAATATGTGCATGTATGAGTTGCTCATATATATGATGAATACTTCTTTTTTTATATTTAAGCAATAATCTTTCCACAAAAATCAGTCCCAGGTTGCTCCTACTCTTTATTATTTTTTTCAACTCTACTGTGTGAAAGTCTTCAAAAATTAGAAAAATATGTGCCATGTTATTTGACATGGATGTAATTTTATCATTTATACATTAACAAAAGAATGGCAAATCTGGGAACACAGGTAATATCATAAAGATGCTGTTGCGATCTGGCAGTACACATTTAGTATTTCAGTAAACAAACCTGTTGGTTGATGGAAAAGATTTTGAAGATAAACCAGAGTCTGATTTTTGTTGATTCCAATGGACACATATGCCCAGGTATTTGTGAAAATCCACCAGGATTGTATACTATTCAGCTACCAACAGCTTTATCCAGTTAAGAAACTTAATATCAACACTGGTAAGTTCTATGGTGTTTTTCTATTCTTGAAAAATTTTCTGGATATTTCTCCTTTCTAGCACAAAATACCACTGGTAAGTTTTACATGAAAATTTTTAGGCAAAGTTTCATGAAAACTTGTAATTTGGGCTATATAATGCCTTACCTACAAACATTTTAACAAATGTAACATAAACCATTACTATAACAAATGATTTACAAATAAAGTCTGAGTTCAAAGAAAATGAAAATTTCTGGTTTATGGCACTCTTCCAAAGCTGTGGAAAGAGATTTCAATCTTACTGATTGAAATCTAAGAAATCATTTGGAGACAACTATGTTAGTTTTCAAGATGCTATCATTCACATGTTTTATTCAATGACCTTTGGAGATCATAGAAAATCTGATGTTGCCCTTACTGGGGAGGGTCAAAGCTTAAACACTCTAAACCAAGTACGACATTCAAGCTCATCACAGCTTTGTGGAAGGAAATAAGTCCATTTTCATATATGACTTGGTACTTTGTGTATGGCTGAGACCTAACATAGGACTTTGTTCTCATTTGCAAACCTGTCTGTAACTAATCTGCTGTTAGTGCCATCACTAAGCCTGCCAGTAATTTTGTTTGCTAGTTATTTTAAGATTATATTCCCACATTTAAGTTATTTACTCAACATTTTCAATCTTATTTGGTTACTTAGTCCCATTTTTTATGCTTTCATATTGCGATTTTTTCCTTGTTCCCTTTGTATTTGTCTCCTGTTCCCAGTTCTGCTCCACTTTCTCTTTAGTTTTACATTGTTTGCAAACCTAATTAAAGTGCTATTTTTCTCTTCTCCCAGAAAATTAATGAGTATGTTAAATAATATGGGTTTGTTGCATCTTCCTTGCATACTTCATTGCAGATCTCAGGTCTACTAGTTCAGAATCTATATGTATTGCAGCTTTTCTGTTTGTTCCCCTTCAGGTGGTTTGCTTTTCGTATAACTGCTTTTATACCCAGGCAAATATGATTAATTATACTGATAAAGGTTTTTGACACACTACCAAATGACCTAGCAAAATCTAGGGTGAGGTGAACAAATTATTCTACTGTCAGTTAATTTATAACTAGGTGAGGGAAACAAATTATTCTACAATTAGATAATTTATAAGTAAGCACTTCAAAACCAATGACTGCTTTTAAACAATAATCTTTGGATTGCCATTGCTTAACTGTATTAGAATTCCACCACCCGGGTTTCCTAAGTCTGTTTTCTTTTGCAGACTGTGTTACTACTGACCAGAGTCCTTGTTGGACACATTAGAGCAATTTCTTTGCACCAGACATATTCAGAGTCCTAAAGCATTCCTAAACTAAATAGAGAATTGATGATGAATGTTTTGCTCCAGCAGATTATTGCATGTAACAGTTCATATTAAGAGCAACTGGAGTCAGAGGATGCTACAATTAATTGCAGACAAAGTATACTATGATGCAAATTCAGCTCCTTCAAGAAGAATGTATATGAAAAATATGTTTTATACAATTGCTTTTGTATAATATTTCAGACATCACGTTCACCTGTTTGTTCATATTTTTGTTCTTCCAGCAGGAGACAATACTTTAAGTCTTAATTATTTTAGCTGTGAGAATTGCTTTCTGCAAGAAAAGATACACATTTAAAAAGGTGTCTGACTGTGACACTAGATGGAGCTATCTCTTTGAAATGAGTCAACTCTATTGGAGAGTCAACTTTTGTTCCACTGCAAATTATCATATAAGAGAAAAAGAAAATAAAAAGGGGACAAGAATAAAGAGGAAAAAATCAAGATAAGAAACCAAACAAACATAATTATTTAAATTATTATGAAAAGGAGTCCAGAATAATTTCAAATTAATATGTATAGGATGATTTTTTTAATACACTGAGAACTTTTTCCACAGTGGTAATTTTTATCAAAATACTATTGAGAACTTAAGGTCTGAAGAAGCTTTGGTAGCCTTTAAGTAAAATGAAATTAGCTAACACCTAGTTGCTTTGTTACAAATGATGCAGTAGCACTACATAGTGTTACTTTTTTATCATTCCTCTGCTCATCACCGATATTTCAGCAAGGAATATTAAACAAGGATAAATCAACTAGATTTTTCATTGTAGTTCATATTTTGATCCCAACAACAATGTGCTTCTATCCTGCAGCTACTGCTCCTTGGAAGCTAAAAACTCAATATCTAACTTCTCCATGCACACAATTGTAGGCATTCAGTTTTCAAAAGACAAAATGATGTGGAAACAAGGTAGTTCTAATTAGAACCAAAGACTGTGATTATTTGTAGATGGAACTTTTCTTACAAGAGGTTACTAAAGTTTGTTAATTAAAAATAATTAAGAAGGATTCTTTGTATTAAGGTTCAAAACAAGTTCTGCGGATTTATGGAGCCTTGGAAGGAATGACTTTTAGTGAGACTCATGTAAAATTTTCCGTAGGATGCTTGAGTTTTACAAGATCTTGTCAGAAGCATAAGAACAGAAATAAGAAAGCTGGCTAAGAAACAAAAAGTAAGTATGCACAGTTAGATTATCTTTCCCAAGGATTACACAAACCTTTTTTTTTTTCTTTTTTGAGTTTCCAAAAAAGGCTTTCCAAAAGATGTGCCAGGTGTCTTTCTCCAGTGCCACATCACCACTCTTTGAATCCGCTGAATAGCAAGACCACTCTTGGCTAGCACTATGAGTGCTACAGTCTTTTTCAAAACAAACAGAAAATATAAGGAAATCTGTAGCTCATTTCTTCACATTCTAGCCAAAAACAGATTTCCAAAGTTACCAGTGTGTGGCTAGACTGTCAAACCCTAAGGTGTATCAGGCAGTGAAATACCCTGATTTTCATGAAGAATGATTTTTCCTTTCTGAAACTTCTAAATATATCTCCTGTGCATCTTCCCCATACTTTGCTTTTTCAAATAGGCACAAATTCCACACCTCATAAATCCATTTTGCATTGGAAAACCTTTCATTAATCGACTCTGTATTTTATTGTCCATCTTTGTGGTTACTGCAGGTAGGTAAAATGAAGTATTTGAGAGGGACTTGGGGTTACTGGTGGATGAAAAATTGGACATGAGTCAGCAATATACACTTGCAGCCCAGAAAGGCAATCATATCCTGGGCTGCATAAAAAGAAGCACGGCCAGCAGGTCGAGGGAAGTCATTCTTCTCCTCTTCTCTGCTCTCACGAGACCTCACCTGGAGTACTGCATCCAGGTCTGAGGTCCCCAGTACAAGAAAGACATGGACCTATTGGACCGTGTCCAGAGGAGGGCCACAAAAATGGTCAGAGGGCTGGAACCTCTCCTATAAAGAAAGGCTGAGACAGTTGAGGTTGTTTAGCCTGGAGAAGAGAAGGCTCTGGGGAGACCTTATTATTGCCTTTCAATATATAAAGAGGGCTTATCAGAAAGATGGAGAGAGACTTTTTACCAGGGCCTGTAGTGACAGGACAAGGGGCAACAGTTTTAAACTGAAAGAGAATCATAGAATCATGGAATCATTAAGGTTGGAAAAGACCTCTAAAATCATCAAGTCCAACCATCAACTAACACCACCATGACTCCTACACCAGGCCCTGGAGTGCCATGTCTACACCTTTTTTGAATGCCTCCAGGGTTGACGACTCCACCACCTCTCAGGGAAGCCTGTTCCAATGCCTAACCACGCTTCCAGTAAAGATAGTTTTCCTGATATCCAATCTAAACCTCCCCTGGCACAACTTGAGGCCATTTCCTCTCGTCCTATCGCTAGTTACTTCGGAGAAGGGTCCAACACCCGCTTCACTACAACCTCCTTTCAGGTAGTTGTAGAGAGCGATAAGGTCTCCCCTCAGCCTCCTCCTCCAAACTAAACAACCACAGTTCCCTCAGCCGCTCCTAAGACTTGTGTTCTAGAACCCTCACCAGCTTCGTTGCCCTTCTCTGGACACGCTCCAGCACCTCAGTGTCCTTCTTGTACTGAGGGGCCCAAAACTGAACACAGTATTCGAGGTGCGGCCTCACCAGTGCCGAGTACAGGGGTATGATCACATCCCTAGTCCTGCTGGTCACACTATTCCTAATACAAGCCAGGATGCCGTTGGCCTTCTTGGCCACCTGGGCACACTGCCGGCTCATGTTCAGCCGGCTGTCAACCAGCACCCCCAGGTCCTTTTCCGCTGGGCAGCTTTCCAGCCACCCTTCCCCAAGCCTGTAGCATTGCACAGGGTTGTTGTGACCAAAGTGCAGGACCTGGCACTTGGCTTTGTTAAACCTCATACAATTGGCCTTGGCCCATCAATCCAGCCTATCCAGATCCCTCTGCAGGGCCTTCCTTCCCTCAAGCAGATCGACACTCTTGCCCAACTTGGTGTCATCTGCAAACTTGCTGAGGGTGCACTCAATCCCCTCATCCAGATCATTGATGAAGATGTTAAACAAAACCGGCCCCAAAACTGAGCCCTGGGGTACACCGCTTGTGACTGGCCACCAACTAGATTTAACTCCGTTCACCACCACTCTCTGGGCTCGGCCATCCAGCCAGTTTCTTACCCAGCGAAGAGTATGCCCATCCAAGCCGTGAACTGCCAACTTCTCCAGGATTATGTTGTGGGAGACAGTGTCGAAGGCCTTACTAAAGTCCAGGTAGACAACATCCACAGCCTTCCCCTCATCTACTAGGCGGGTCACCTGGTCAAAAAGGGTAGATTAGGTTTGATATAAGGAAGAAATTCTTTATGATGAGGGTGGTGATACACTGGGACAGGTTGCCCAGAGAAGTTGTGGATGCCCCATCATTGGAAGTGTTCAAGATCAGGTTGGAAGGGGCTTTGAGCAACATGATCTAGTGAAAGATGTCGCTGCTGATGGCAGGGATGGCAGGGATGACAGGGGTGAACTATATGATCTTTAAAGCTCCCTTCCAACCCAAACAATCCTATGATTCTATTATTCTAAGTACCTAAGTTTTTAATTTAGTTACAACGGCAATCCATCATGGGCACATGATAGATCTTGGTCCATGAAACAGGATTATTAGATGACTAAACCAGTGCCTTGAAGAGAGTTCTGCTCTGGGAGAGATGAGAGGTGAAGCTCAATTAGTGGGCTTGGTGAACAGGCCTCAAAAGTCCATTTAATCCATCTTAGTATATTTACACAGGTAATCTGAAAACAGAACAAAACAAAACAAAATAAAACTTATTTGTCTGAAGAGCACAGATTTCAGCTCACGATTGTTGTCAAATAATAGACTTACAAGAGATTTGGCTTTCTTCTATTTATTATGCTAAGAAAATACACAATTCATCTTAAAATCACTTCTATGCCGTTCTGACTTCTACGGACAGAAGATAGTCAACAGTAATAGTAATAACAATAATAATAACAACAGACATTAGTGCCCTGCCTAATCAATATCTAGCAACTATTTATATGCTCTAAGTTTCTGAAAAAGCACTGAGGCAGTGGATTGTAAAATTTACAGTGATGTCATTCATAACGCAATGTTCTAGCAAATGATTAAGGATTTTAATTTCTTATGTTTCAGAGTAAACCAAAATGTCCTAAAATATTTATGAAAGAAAAAACTCCACAGAGTTTGTTGTAGTCTATTCTGAACACTCCAAGCCTTCATTTCTAAGGAAATCATGGAGTTATTTCTAGAATACACTATTACTTTCTCTGGCATATGCTAGTATGAGAAGGGCTCTCCATCTTGCTTTCGAATGAATTATGGCTAGCCAAGTTGTTTGGAAAAATAAGGACAAATTCTAAGTAAATGCTGAAGTTCATGAATAACATTCAGGGAGAAGGAATTTTAAAAAGCTGAAGAACAAATTTAAATTTCACAAATAACTATCACCCAAGTTCTGTGTCTCATATGGCCTATCCTATTTGAATATTCATGAATAGAAATTATTAAACAGCTTTGTAAACTTAAAACAGCATTAAAAACTGTTCACATCCCTGACAGTTGTACTGAAATCATAATGCATGCTACTGACACAGTTCTGCATATATAAACTGATTACATTTATTTGCATTAGTCTGGGTTGCTAAAGATGAGTTGAAGTTACAATACAAATTGATTTTAGGGACTGTTCTATGTGCTTCAGTTTCAGGAGTGATCTTGATTTTGGTTAGTACTTGTTAGCAGATTCTTGGAAGGCAGCCGATTGAAAGTTGAAAGGAAAAAAAGAAAGAAAGGGGAGTAGGAAAACTTAGCTGTACTGGAAACACACAAATGAAAGCAGTCTTCTGTTTTGCAAATACACTGTATTTTCTGCGAGCAATGAATAGCTCTCTGAGGAATAAAACATTTGCGAGAGTGCAAAAAGGTTTCTGGTTTTTTTTATTGCTATGACATTAACATAACTTAACAAGCTTCAAACACTGGAAGTAGGTTAACAGGATTAATGTTTAGTTTTAGGTGATTAACAGACTACTTGCAGAGCAGTCTTATTTCTCGTATGTGAGAAAAAATGAAAGTATAATGAAGTCGTGCATGAAACTGAGTTTCTCCTTGAGGAATTCACTTTTCATTAACCATTTAAATAGTAAGTGATGATTAAAATGCAGAGTAATTCACTCAGAATTCCCATTTATTTAGTTCCGTTAGATTTATACTCAGAGATTAAATTGGTTACAGAGATCAGCATAGTTATCCCAGTGACTGGCACCAGATAAAAATCTAAGAGTATTGGTGAGGTTTTTTTGGTTCAAATTCAAAAATGACGTGAGTGGCTGTTTCTTGCCAAAACTTCTGTTACAAATACCATAAATCAATCTTGGAGCTACAGTCTGTTCTGAGTATTTGCTGGGGTTTTAGTGTAATCAATACAGCTTTACACATGTGTAATGTAAAGTCTTATGTGCAAGTAGAATACAAAACAGGAACACTAGATGAAATAATGCAACTGGTATTAATTTTAATTGGGATAGAGAGGTACAACACGTATTGAAGGTAGGAAAGGAGAAAACAGCGTGAAAATAATTAGCGCTTTTTTAAAATAGGTGATTTTTTTCCTTTTGCACATCTCTATGAATTTCCTCTCCTGCAGTGACTATACCACTTGTTTCCTTATAGAGCTCTTAAAATGCATGCTGTAACTGTATGAAAGAATTCCCAGTGGTGCACTGAAACTTTTCTTTTAGTTTTGTACTTTCCTTACCAATTTAAATGAAAGAGGATTTTCATTTTTCTTTCCTCACCCAGTTCCTAAAATGCAGTTTTTAAAAATGTCACTATAATTGTTTCTAGATTATCCATACCTTCTTTGTTCTTTTTTTTTAATCTTTTCTCCAGCATCTTTTACATTTTAGTGTGAGATATCACCCACTTTATAAAAAAAGAATTAATCTATGAAGTAGGTCCCAAATAATTATCTCTCATTTTTTCCAAGAACTGCTTTATAATTATCTTTCTGAATATCTGTGGTTGTTCTACATCTATAAATGAACCAAAGCCAGACAGAACTTTCAGACATCCACTGTTCCAGCACCATGAAAAATTGGGTCAGAACAAATCTTTTTTTTCCTTTGTTTCCCAGATTTGGGTTTTTTTTTAGAGCTATGCCAGTACAAAGTAAGCAGCAGTGTTTGGTCTTTTCATCCCAGATTTGAGGATATTGCTTTGTTTCCACACACAAAACTGGCTTTACAAAGAGGAAAATAGATGATTGAAGCTGATTGAAATGATTGAAATAAATCATTTCTGATTGAAGCTGGTCAATCTTTTATTACGTCCTTAAATTTATGTAAATCCATGGTAGAGCAGGAAAAGAGCAGGTTAGGGACTTCAATAACTAGTGTGTTTTCAAGTACTGATCCAGATGAGTTCATTTTAGGCTACTTAGGGGAGTGGCTGAAGCAAGTCTCAGAGCTGTTGTTAGTTATCTCTAAGAACTTACAGAAAATGTGTGGGAGTCCAGAAGACTAGAAAAAGGAAAGAAAGGATGGGATGACTGTGCCAAATTTTGGCAGGTCTCCTAGGTAGATGGATTTCACGTAAGAGATGTCTGCACTAAGTGTGAGAACAATCGATGTCACCTGTGTATATCCTCTAACACAAAAAGGAAAGTTTGTGGACGGTATGAAATGTTTAGGAAGCCTAACCTTATCTTCCTTGTAGCAGTGTAATACATAACTTTTTGATTTGTCCTTCTGGTTATGGACAATGGGTCCTTCCTTTTTGCGGTACCACACCTATATATAAACATGGAACGTAGTGTATCATCTATCCTTTCTACCCCTTCATATGTGTAAAGACATATCCCCTCAGCTGCCTAGTGAGTAACTACAAGAACTCCGTTCNCCTCTTGCATGAACACAGGCTTGTTTATTGAGCCATAACTTTCCTCAAGTGCTGTGTCCAAAACTTTCTGTACTGCTCCAGATGAGGCCTTTCCCTTGCTAACTACAAGAAAAGGATTATGCTATGTGTCACACTGATACCAATCCAGTTTAAGCAACCCACTGTAACATTTGTGTTTTCCACCACAGTATGATATATGCAAGTTCAGAACAGTTCTTATGTAACCCCCCCTTTACCAGGGACACAGCCCTTAAGTTTAATAAGAGAACTTCGTAACTATGTTTTGAACACTATTTAACTATGATTTGAACACTATTTTTCCAGTAATTTCCCATTTTTGCAGACTTTTTATAGTAAGTCCATATTTTCATGATAGCTTCTGAAGACGTCACATAGGCATCGCCTACAAGAATTTGGATATTTACAGCAATCCTCAAGGCCTATTACCTTGTCAAAGAAGGAGATCAGATCAGTTTGATATGATTTGCTCTTTAAAATCCATTTTGACCATTTCTTATCTCATCATTACACTAGATATTTGCCTATTGCATGCTTATTTGTTCTTATATTGTTCTAGAAACTGAATTTAGATTTGTAATTCTATACCTATTCACTGTCTATCTTTCAAAGGTAGACATGATAGGATAGGCTGCAGTCTAAGTTGTACCTAAATTAAACACTGAAGTTTGTTGCCTACCTAGAGAGGTATCCAGCTCTTTACTATCATTTGGCCTGAAAGTTTCTGGTGCCTAAATTTAGGCACCTTTACATGCTTATAAATGTCTTCCTTGAGTCACATGCAACCTAAATTTCAGGTCAAAACCCATCTAAATGTTGTTGGGAATGTCTGTAACATTTGTTGCCGGAAAGTGTTTCTCTTCGTTTTGGATATTCACTAGTGTGATTGACTCTGTCCTAGAGCTTCCACTCAGATCTTATGAGAGGATGGCTTGGCTCTCCATGGCTAGCTCTCTTCCCTTTCCNATTTCATCCCATTTGGCAGATATCTAAAACTGGTCAGGTGAAGATTCCGTGAAAGTATCTGTCTCATTTTTAGTATCTGTAAGAGTCTCCTATAATGACTCGTTCATATGTAAACATCCACACTGCAGATGCCTTAAGTCAAATATGATCCATATCCCTCTTACTTGCTGGAGAGAAATGCAGCGATGGCTGTGAACAAGGAGATTGCTAAATCCAAACAGTGCAGTTCCCCAGTTTTGAAATAGCACTCTGTTTATCCTCACAATCCAACTTCCAAGTTCTTTGACAAGTAGAGAACACTGTCGCTTTTTCTTCCAAAGGACCTTTTCTGGGTTTTTTTACAATTTTATTACCGAAAATTTGTAGGACTATGGCAAGAGGAAATGAGAAAGAAAAAGAGCAAAGCAATTTTTGTGCTCCTAGAATCTAATCTCTTTTCTGGAACTGAATTCTACTCTTCCTTACACCCTTTACATATATTAATAGGTCAGTTCTGACTGCAGTAGATTAAATAAAGAAAATTCAGTCATTTGCTAAAAGCCTCTGAGATATACAATAACGCAAAGTAGCATGGCATATGAAAACTGACTTGAAAGATCAATCAATTATTCCTTGCAGTGCAGTTCATTATTTATGAAAACTACCATCCAAAAATGGAAAATAATGACATTATCCTGCTACTTAACCATATATATTATTTGCATAATTATTTTCTCAAAGAAATTATATTATGTTTTCGGTTTCTGAATTGAATTGTAAATTCCAATAGGAGCTTTTTGTCAAGTAGGTTTGCCCATGTTTTTGCTTCCTGTATTTATCATGATCATGAAACATATAAACCTGCACTGGTTCAATAGGCTTACAGAAACACGTACTTTTCTGTAAACCTTTTTGTTTGACATATGTTCTACAAGGGAAGGTAGTTGTTAAAGTTGTAACTTCATCTGTCTGAGTTAGCAAATTACTAGTTGAGGAATCAACTAGCAAAAAAGGAAGCTATTATCCTTCTTTCTGGGTAATTATCTGAGTATTTAAAACATTTGGAAGACAGGACAACAATAAATTTAAAATATTATTTGCATTAGAAGCTGCAGAGCAGGAACCACTGTGCCTCCCAAAGGCTACTCAGAGTAGCAATGAATTACTCTGACCAATAGAAAAAGATAGGAGAAATAGGTAATCTTCTTCTAAATTTTAGTCCTTTCTTTAAGAATCTTGATACTAGAAAGTATCTCCTTCAGGAAAGCATATTGTCTTTTTTATTTATTATGAATATGTTACAAAATTCAAACAAACACTTAAGTGGTCTGTGACCTTCGTGGAACTTGAAAGAGCTTTATAAAATCCTAAGCCACATGCAGCAGACAAATGTCTATCTCTGTTTCAGTGGGTTTGTGTGAAAGTCCATGGGTGGATTTACTCAGGTATTTATTTACCTGATATCTGGTTTCTGGAAGACAGTGTGTGCTAGGGCTTTCAAAAAGCTCATTCCAGTTCTCAGAAACAAGAACAACTGTGTCATCTCTTTAGCTTTTCTTTACCATACTGGTGATTTTAAAAACGTTATACTTTCTCTTTTGTACGTTTTGATGAATGAAATAAGTTAATAGTGATGAGATACATAAAGTACTTTGAGTGAGCAGCTATTAAACCCCCCAAAATTCTACCTTTGCTGTTGGCTTTGTGAAAAGCTGACTTTTTTTGTTGTGGTTACACTTGTGTTATATGTTGAAGATTCTCCATTTATAATAGCTAAAGTCCCATTTCTTTTTCATCTTTTTCAAGTACAATTAGGAGATCTATCTTTAATTCTTTCTCAGATTAGAAACACCACTGAATGTACTATGAAATTCATGGTTTCTGAGCTCTTTTATACAGATACAATAGTTTTTAAACATTCCAGACCACATACAATTTTTAAAAATACCATACCAGACTGTTATTTAAAAATACCAGATCAGATATATGGAATTTGGGGTTTTCTGTGCTTTTTACTTTAGCATAGAAAGCCTAGAAGTCTTGGGGGTGCAGGGACTGACCTTCTCATGAATCATAGTCTTTGTAAGCCCACACAGCTAGCAGGAAAATACACAGCTGTTAATGGAAACAGAGGACATATGTTGAAACCAGTCCACTTCCATGAAAATTTCAACACTTTGGTTTCTGCATTTTCCAAAATACTCTCTTAAGCTCTTTTCAGAGCTGGCTGACAGCATGCACGTATTACATGTAAGGATCAAGTTAGAAAGATACTTTGTGGAGGTGCTTCAAAGAATTTATAAAGGAAGGATACACAAGTGCATATGCTATTCGTTTCCTGTCCCTTGTAGGTATGCCAAAAGGGTTTGCACAGAGATTAAATTATCTTCATTAATTTCAGCAATTAATTGAATTTGTATACAGATGTAAAATTGTTCTGCCTTATCTGTTGCAATTTGAAAGTATTTTATGGAGACAAAATTTCCCAAAAGCCATTAAGCCTACATACAATATTTTGTAATAAAAGTAAAAAATGTTCCTTTGTCTATTTG
>WAAD01041417.1:85649-133154 GCA_013389945.1 Fregata magnificens | reverse complement strand
GATGGTACCTGCCCAGGAACTACAAGGAAGAAGGGATGCAGAAGACCCTGCTTCTCCTTTGGTCACTGGAAGGCTTCTCCAGTTATAACAACTGGATACCAAAAATTCAACTAAGGTGGGGAGAGGGAAGTAATGCAGGTATTATTGTATATCAACTGTGGGTTTGGTTAAAGAGAATTACTTTTGTGCATATACACACTCTGTACAACACAAAACACTGTCTGGAGATTCAGCTACTGAGTAAGGCTCGTGGATCTGCAGATCTACTTCATACATTAATTTCTTGAGTGACCTTCAGCAAATCATTCTACTTTCCTGCACCACAGTTGCCTGTCTGCAAACTAAGGGAAAAAAAAGGATCTCCCCTCTTCTGTCACTGTCTACCTTAAAATACTGAGTGTTAAGGGAATGCTAAGCTATTTGAATCAAGGACTGTCCACCTTCTACCATATCTGAATTTAAGCAAGGCATAGATTTTCGCAATAGTAATTTTAAAATAGTTTCTGTCACTGAAACACAAACCCTAACAATGCCAAAACTGTATGAGATTCAGCAATGAATTAGCAACAGCTGTTGGAAAATCTACAGGATTCCTCCAGTCCCCTATCTTTGAATTCTGTAAGCAGAAGAAAGAAGCATATCCTTGCTTTTGATGGAATTGTCTTCCTGTTACTCTGCAAAATCCTCTTTGAAAACTGGGGATTCTCCAACCCCTGTCTCCACAAGCCTCCGTAGCTCCCAGAAAACCTTCTAAAAAGAACCGACTTCAGCATGCTTCAGATGGTAGCAAGTTTCCAGGTATTATCAACCAGACACTCCAGCACTGCTCCACAAGGCTAAATATTCCCTGTCTTCTTCCTTGCTCAAATCAACTCAAATATTGTACAGGAACGAGGAAGTGAAAGTATTTTCAGATAATGCATACAGTTGCGCATTCATTTGTCATGTGGTGTTGCTTTCTTTCTTGGTTATGGTAATAACAAGCCATTTTCATTTAAATAGGATTATTAATTATTATAATTTATAATATCTCTTATGCTTCAGCTCTCCTGCAAAAAGAAACCCCTTCTTGGTTCATAGAGCTTATGAAAGATAAGGAGACCAGAGGAAAAGGATGTTAGTATATATTTGGTACTGGCAACACATCCCCACGCAGTTTGGGAGACAATCCATTGCATAACATCTGCACAGATTTCAATGCAAAAGTTAAATGAAATAGCCCACCCTGCCTCTTACAGCATGTCCAAACTACGGTGGGTACATACACAAAGAAATACTGTCTGACCATTGAACATGAGTTATCAAAAGAAATTAGAGGCCACTTACAGCAGTACAGTCTCTCTAGTTTTGTGCATATAGAATAGACTATAAAAACTGAAGTGAACTTTTCTCATCAAGATGTGGATCCTTCATAATTTACATACACAGACTTGCAGCTATTATCAAATAATGTAAGCAGTCCAATTGCTACCATCCAATCATGTGTGCTCAAAGCTGCACGGCATTTATATTGTGCGATCAATTTGAGATGCTTACATGTAGATAATTATATTCAAAATCAGTGACAAAAGGAAGACAAGTTTGGATCAATTCTCACTGGATAAAAACCCAGACACCATATCAGTTTATGTATCCACTATTAAAAACACTTTTATGTATTAGGTACATTTGGGGGCTTTAATATTTTACCAGAACAACAGTGCACATCTTCCTGTGCTTGGCAGCAAACCAATACCAGTGACTTAGGCAGAAACAGACTAACTCTGATATGGCAAGAGCTGCAAAGGGGTATGTCTTCCAGCTAATATTATGGTTCTTCACAGTTACCAAAGTAAGAAAACTTCACAGGCCATTGTTCCAGGTTTTCTACAAAACCAAATGCTGAACAGGAAAGGGTTTGGGGAGAACAGGGTTTCTTGAACCCACAAGTGTTTGTGATTTTGTTTTCCATGTTCACACAGAATAAACCCAAATACACTTAGGAGAGGCAAAAGGTAGTCCCAGAATAGCTAAACCCCATTACAAAATGAACCACAGCGTTTATTATGCAAGAGACTGAGCTTTTACACCCTTGCCTGCAAGAGTGAGCCTAGGAAGCTCTTGGAAATTCCAGTATCACACAATCTAGGTGAGAGAGAGAGAGAGAGATGTGTATCTTCCTCCTCCACTCTGCACTTGTTTCCCATATAACTAATATTAATTTGATAAAACTAGTATTTTAGGGACCAAGCCTCTTGACCAATGGTGAGTGGCATCCTCAGGGAAAAAAATGAAGTTTCAAACCCTTAGCCCAAATCAGACAGAGAAGACTGCTTAGGAGAATATTTTTTGTGACCTCTGCTAGACACGCACACATAGGATCTACTTTATATTTTTCTACTTCATGCATTCTCTTTCCTCTGATTGTCCAACCTCAACTCTCTGTTGTTGGTGTAGCTTCTCTGTCCTGTTGTTACAAGCAAATTGTCACAGTAAAAACTCAGAGAGGATCTGAAAGCCAAACCTCAGTGATAATTTTAGCCTCTTAGGGGGGATGGGGATTAACTTTATGCCATGAGACAACCTCTGGTAGCATCTCTACCTCAAACTCCTCCTGAGGATGCTGTCAAATTTCTGATCAGTGTGACTGATGGGAAGAAGACTCAGAGACCTCTGGTACAGGGAAAAACAGATGCTGGGTTTATCAGTTGCAGTTGAAATAGACCCACATAAGTACCTCTGGTGGGGAAAAAAGTGAGCAGGCTGCTTCTATGAAGCATGCCATCTGTCAGGAGCCAAGTCACACACAAGCACCAGGCAGTCAAGCAAAATGCCCATTTGAGCCTACTAACAAGCCTACTGCACTCTTCACTAGTACTGTCAAACCAGGAGCTTTCAAAAAGGAAAAGGGAGATGCCGCAAGTCTCCCAGTATTTACAGCTACCATGTCAGGTTTCCTCCTGGGAGCAGACGTCCCAGCTGTAGGCTTTAACACCCACAATCTCACAGACAGTCCAAGGAGTCTTCCTCTTGTTGACAAGAGGGTGCCAAGCCCTTGCACAGACATAAGGTACAGGTCCAGCCGCAGGACCAGAGTCCCACAGAGGCAGAGATGCAGGAATCTTAAATTCTGTCCTGGGGTTTGGGTTTGTTTTGTTATTATTTAGTTAGCAGTTTATTCAATGCAGAGTATTTTGTAAAAGTCTGCTGCCATTATACAATTCTGATGTCCACAGCATCCCTTTCATATCTTTTCAAGGGAGCCACCTGGCTAGAAGCTAAGGGTTGTTGCTTTTCTAGCAGCTTTTCAGAAGCAGCAGGGGTGGTTTGAAGGTCTATTTTACACAGGCAATATCAGGACATAAACAAACTCATATAGTTGTTTTTAAATGGGAAATATCTCAAAGTGATGCAGCTGACAGTGAAATCACTGAAGAGGGGCTGAGGAGTTAGAACATTCAGGTAAAACCAGTGCAGCCTATGAAGTGAGAAAATAACACTTTAGATGATAGAAAACAGGCAGGAAAAAATTTAAGATCACAGAAAATGGTGATGAATGTCAGTATGTCTTTTCTCTTTAAAGTATAACTCTTCCCTGGACAAGAATAATATGAGATCAGTCCTATTCCATGTAATGAAGCTAGAGGAGAGAAAAGAATGTCAAAAAGTTCTAAAATCTGGAGCTCAGCAGCAAAAAGCTGTGAAAATGGCTGAGAAACTTCTCAAGCAGAACTTCTTCTAAAACTTGTGTTTAAAGAGTAGGCTAGGGGAGTGGAGAAAAATGTAGGCAACAAAAATAAAATCATTGCAGCCGCATAACTGTATAAGAGCCCTCTGGGGTTTCAAGATTATTTTAGGGCCTCTCATCTCAGTCTGCTCTGCAGAAATAGACAAATTGCATATGTAAAGACCAAAGAGTTTTCTCCCTCAGTAGCCTACCACCCACAGATTTGAATTTGCGGGTTTTTTCCCTTCACACTACCAGCCTTCTAGCCACATCACAGGGACTACACAGGTATAACAGAGCACAAAAGTAGGGTTCTCCATTCAGTGCTGCTCTGCCTTGCAAAGCTCGTTCCTGCAGCCATATCACCTGCCCACAGTAGCAGAAGGAAAACATAAAAATCCCTTTGGGTTGTTATTAAATCAGCAGATAAACCTGTGAGCAAATATCTACAGCAGAGTGGCTAAGGAAAAGGGAAGAAACATTTATTCAAGAAATGTAGAAAATATGATTAAATTTACTAGAACACTATTTCCAGTTCATTAATCATTTTGGCCTGGTTAAACTGCTGCTGGGACCTAGAACAGAGCACATAGACCTACTATTTAATTTTGCATCTAACTAGTAGTTCTTCTCTCCTGACTTGCATCCATTTCTCTGTCTTTAGTTTTATTTCAGATAACTCAGCTATGTGCTTTGGTGGTCATTTTTATCAGCAGCCCTAGTTTACTCCACCCACTGGAGGTAGCTTATGTAATTTATGTTTTTAATTTTTCTGCAAAGCACCTAGTACAATGGTGAGATGCTCCATTTAAAATTTCCTACATAAATAAGTAAATATAATACCATTAGCATATAACAGGTTGTACTTATCAAACTATAAACACCGTAGGTTCAGAAAGTCCAGTGGCAGTGTGACTACCAATGCACCGGAGGAACGTGTATTCATTTTCTAATAGGTCTAACAGACCCTAAAATGTTGCATAACAAGTAATAATCTTCTCACAATTTGCTAGGAAGAATTTAAGATTCTCATTTTCTTCTTCACATTGTATCAGTAGCTTTTCCTTGGCAACACACTTGCTTGTGCTAGACCCAAAAGCATAAAAGTTATATACAGCCAAAAACCATCCACCACAACTCCCTCGACACCATTAACAGTGGAAATAATGTATAAGACAGGTAAGAACCACATGCCCAGATGTAAAACCTTCTGAAAGCTGTTCTCTACCAAGTGATACCCACGATCCTGGACTTTCCAGCCCCAGATCCACAAGTCAGTGCAAGTCTCAAGCAATTTGAGGATCCACTCAGAGCACTGCCAGAAGGGCACATTCCACAGGAGTACCTGCCATCTTACATACCCACTTTCAGAGACAGGACACCAGCCTAACGGGGACCTTAGGCATGCCGCACACTACAGCCATTATGAGCTGCTGTGAATCTGGCAGCAGTGGTTTTGACCACCTCCATTTGCCTGCCCTGCTGCCTGCCAAAAACTACCCATCTTTGCCACAGCTGACACTGAACGTATGTGTGTGTCTCCACTGTTTCAGCACCACATTCAGCATCTGGACTTAAAATGACTGTTGTCAGCAGCTCCAGTCTGCTGGTTACAGTACGAAGGGTGAATCTCTGGAACAGGCATGGAAGGAGGCCATGGAAGAGAGTAACAGCACATGACCAAAGCTGCTAGAGCAAAATTTATGTCACAACTCATCTCGCAGCTCCCTTAAAAGCTGTCTTCAAACACTTTGCCACATCAGAATGAATGAAAGATACGTCTGATGGCCTCTGTTCACCAAATAGTATTTTGCTGGTTTTTCTTTTCCTTCTAGAAAGTGGCACTGATCTGTATGCTACGCAGAATAAATCGCCAGGGCAATTTGGTTGTAAAACAAGTTTAGCAACATTTATATTTTGCTGTGATTGAACCTTCCCACAGAGCTGCCATTCACAAATTTTAAATGACTTACAACATGCTTCACACCTCAGTAATTATATTCTAAGTTATCAGGTTCACACACGGTCTCTTCTTCTAGCAACCCACGTGTGCCTGAGAGAAATTACCTCTGAATATGCTTAATTTTAAAGTCTTCATTTTACACACTGTATGTAATCAAGCTTTTTATTAAACATTGCCAAGCAATCTGTCTCATTTAAAATGAGCTGCTAGAAAAGGTAGAGGTCCATTAAGCTGTTAATTGCACACTATAACTCTGATTTCTTGAAAAGTGATGTTGAATATAGTTTCCCCAAATGCTTAATTCCATATTTACCTAATTCTACTGCCACAGCTACTACATTGGTCAAGTATATGGTAACAAATCAATACAGCCATGCCAGCAAAATTCTCCCACGTAGAAAGAGGGAGCAAAAAAAAGAGGATTTCGTTTCCATTTCTCTTGTTTGAGTTTGATATGGGGAATTTCACTGTACAGGTACAAAACACAATTCTGCTAACGTAGAAATACAAGTACACCCTAAAGGCAGAGTGCTTCTGCTACAGTAATGGCTTAAGTGATTTGAGAGCTCAAATTCATTGCAAGTAAACCTCAATCAGACTTGAAAATGAAAGTCAAGCAAGTGACATAGAAAATGTTATATGCCACTGTTTTTAAATTACTTTTAATGGAGGTCAAAAACTACTTTAGGCTGTGAAAATAAAACTGAGATGACTCCAAAACATATAAGCCACATACAAACACTTCAAAAAAGTTTGCTATCTCTTATATGTGGTTCTGAAATGGTTTGAATGCCTGTCTTCGTATGCAAAAACCACCATCAAAACATTTAAATTTGACTATATCAAACTCAAGAAACATCAACGCTTTTTACATACTAGCTAATTAACCAGACCTTACTTCATATCATGTACGCTTGTCTAATAAAATTGTATTTCTCATTCTTAAACAACTTTATATTCATCCTTGGTTTAGTTTGTAGTAACTTGAATCATATGATAATGAAATCAGAGAGAGTAGAAAAGGATGAAGCATATATTCATTTCTCTCAAAAGGCACATAAGTCAAAGCACAGTATCACATGAATGTTTGCAGTTATTTTCCTTTTTTTTCAACTATTCAATCAGCTGTACAGATCTCCTCAAAACGCTGAGAATGAAGTAATTAGCACTGGTATGTGTAAATTTATTATGTCTAGTAGGAGACTGTGTCAGGGGAATCTCTCTCCTCCAAGCCTTATGACCTGTCCATAGGAACATCTTTAGCCACCTGGCTTTCCAGCCTCTTATCAAGGCCATGCTGTTTAAAAACAGCAGGGCACCTTCCCAGCAAGAATTTGGGTCAATCCCTTCCCACTTTGGAAGGCCTGTGATGGCTCTGAATCGCCAGGCATGCCTACCTCATGTAGAGCAACACACTGCACCGCACTGTCCACAGGGGACAACCACAACCAACAACCCCTGAGCAGAAACACCAGAATCCAGGTGCTTTAGCACTTTTGTTGAGAGTCATGCTTACAGCTCTGACTTTCATGGGCCACAACCAGGAAGAAGGTTATCATCTTAGCTCTTTTTCACACAACAGAAAAAACACGCGAAGAAATCAAAAGGGCCCCAAATTTACAAAAGAACACAGAATGAGTATTTTGTTAAGTACAAACAGCTTTGAAACATATCAGCACTATCTTTCAAATTACAATAGCTGTTCAGGGCCTGAGACTTCAGATTAAGAGAATTAAATTTCCAAAACTCAGTGGAGTGTGTGCTTATTTAATTAAAAGCAGGCAGAATTTCATTTGCACTTCATTGTTAAGAGTACCACCTATAATATCACATTTTGGCAGTACAGCTTAACTCCAATTTACACTAAAAGCATACTTCATCAAACTCATTCTGAAGTTCATTACAAATGCTAAATGCCAGTACTATTTGCTATAGCAATCCCATCCCATTTGGATGTTTAAATAGGCAAACATGGTCAGATAAACTTGGAGCAGCTTGTGAATGTTCTATGCTTTTTCAGATGAAGTCTTTTGTATTTGACCTGCTACTGTGAGTTATAATATGTATCCTTGATTTTAAATTTTCACAGGTATGGCTCAAGGTATTGAAAAACTACAGAACTTGCTTGCTTGTACCTGTGCCTATAAAGTACATCAGGTTATTTTATTTTCCTCTCACAAATGAAGCAGCATATTATACTCATTATATCCCACACAGCAAGGATTTCTCACGGACTGACAGAAATTTACCCTTGTGCACTGCCTTCACAATGCATATGGCCCAGACTGTGCCCTGTAAGGCTGGCAGATGGTAAAACTTTCTGCCATCCAAAGGTAAAAGAGGGAGACTTGAAGAGAAGCAACAGCATCCCATTTACTGAGCCACTTAAGACAGCTGGAAAGTGCTACTGGAAAGTCAGAGGCCTCCCTCTTTCCTCTGAGCAGCTATGTCAGCCAAGTAGGAAGAAGGAGAGGCACTGCTCCTACCCATTTTGATGCAGGCAAGTTTGGTTATCTGACCTATATCATAGTTGTTTAGGCTTCTTCCTTGGTTAAGGTAACCTGTTGCTGACAAACTCCTTTCAATCTACCACCACAACACATTTAACTCATCACAAATAAACACAGGCAAAGTTTATGCTGCAGTCATGGACAATAATACAGAAATCATCCACTTGTAGCACACTATTTACATAGGAGGAACACAACCAAGTAGAGTTAGGAGGTCTGTTTTAATCGATGCTCAGTCACTGCCTTCTCAGCCACAACACTTGAGAGGTCTGTACAGTTTCTTACTCCAGTTTGAAAGCACAGTAATACCCAAAAAGCTAAAAAGGCAGGCTGTAATAACAGTTATTGTAAATGTGTCATTACATGATTGCAGATAAAAATCAAGTGATCAAAACCATCCATAAATACTTTTTGCGGGGGAAGAAACATTTCCCAAGCATGTTACTAAAAAACACACATTACACTGTGTATACGATATTAATGAAGTTCACATTAAGCATTTGGGCATAATTAAAAATCCTATATGTAGCCTGCTGTTCAGTCCTTGGAAGGCCAGACAGATACTTTCCAGTAAGCTTGTACAAGTGGACTACAGGGTTTGGAGCTTATCAGTGTGGGACTAAAGGGTTTCCAGCCCTGCAGGGCTAGCAGAGCAGCTCTTGTCTAACAGAACGTTTTGGATTCTAGTTTTCACTTTTCACAGGAAGACAGATCTGTGTGAAATAAAACAACCTTCAGCTTTTATGAATTTACAGCAAGATTGTAAGCATCTTCAGACAAGCTCTTACTGGCAGGCAGATCTCGTTCTCCTGTTGCAAGGAACTTGGCATGGACAGCAAGTGAACTGGAGGTTTCGCAGCAGGCTCACCAGAGAGTCAGCCTCCTAAAAGATAGCTGAGTGGGACACCACACAGGATTTTGGCACCAGGATTTTGGAACCAACAGGTCAGTGAAATTTTTCTTAGCAGGGCAAAAGTAGCTAGGATTGTGCCTTGCACCTCTGCTGCAGAGTGCTTCCCTTGTTAGCACAAAAGCTTCAGCATTATATTCCAGAGGTCAGTTTTAGTATTGTTCATCACCTTTGGTCTTTCAGTGGGGTTTTTTTTGCTTCCTGCAAGACAATGCTGTTTTCATACATAGTTTACTTACAAGTCAGAAAAATCTGGTCTGTGAACAGATTTTCCAAATAAGTGATTCATATCTCGAAAACCTCCTTTGTCATGTGGCAGGTATTGTGCAAAAAATGTAGTGAAATACTAAACACCTTTAAAAAGGTAAAGGCAGACAAACGAAAAGAAGTGGTAAGAGGATGGCTGAGAAAAGCCTGAGTGCTGAAAAGCTCTTTTGAACACTATTGACTGTGAACATTGGATTCATTACAAGCCTAGGGAGTCTTCATAAAATCCAAAGCATACACATCTTACTCCTCTAAACAGTCTCACCATCCAAAAGCTTGCAATAAATTCTAAAGTATTAGCAACATTTTATTGAGCTGGCACTCAATAATACTAATGACGCAATTTTCTTCTGCCTTGACCCATACCAAATATACTAATAAAATCTAGCAAATTAAACCTGGATTCACTAGACATTATTAGCCTTAATATAAAGGAGACAGGTCTGTTCAAAGTCTTGCTTCATTTATCTTTCATATTCCTGTATCTTACCATGGCTCATGCTGTTTCTTGAAGGCACCCTTTAATTTCAAGGAAACTATCTTTGCTTACAACCTTTGTATTAGAAGTAGAAAGTTTAAACCAGGTGAGAAATTTGACTCAATGAAATAAGCAGACAAACAAAAGAAAGAATAAAGAAAGTTAGAAGGGACTCATTAATATTGCCAGCATATACTACAAAGATCTATCTGAGTTTTAGGCACTTATTTGCGGCATGTTTTGAAACTATCAATGTAAGTTAGCTTCAAAGAACTAAATGCTCAAAGTGATCAAGTTAAATAATTTTCTCTCCTTCAAATCAATGTGGTCTCCTACACAATACCTATCTGTACAAAATCACACAGTCTTCTTTAATTTTTGCTCCATTCATATCAGTATCAACCAGTCTATGGACCACATCATCACTTTCAGCCTAGCATGAAATTTCAGAACAAAAACAAACAGGAAAAATCATCTTCCAACAAATTTATTACATTCTAGAAGAATCCCCACAAAGAGTGCTTCCTTTCATCTTGGAAATCCATTGCGCCTGCAGGTGTCCTCTATTCATTTGAAATGTCCATGCCATTTCCTTACCTTTACAATACTTTTTGTCTTCTCCTAGCACCCAGAGCATTTGATCAGGTCACATCACCATTTAAAGAATCTTTTATTCTGTCTCAATTACCACACCCTTGATTGCCATACCGCAGGACTGATTTCAACAACCCCATTCTATTTTGGCTACACATTCCAGAAAGATGAAGGCAATCCAGAACAAGCTCAGAGACAGGGTCAATGGGATTGGAGTTGGAGATGAAGAATACACCTCGGAAGGAGAATCTAAAGGAGCTTATCTTGGTGAACCTACAAAAACAAGAGAATGGGACAGGGCTCCTCTACATAAATGCATCAGCAGAGGTTAATGGTAGAAAAAACCACAAAAGCCTATAGGTAACAGAAAATTTTGGCACAGAAACAAAAGGACACTGGCTTCTCATGAGGCAGAGGAAGAGAGAGCTTGCTACCCCTCCCAGTGGGAAAAGATCATAAACAGTAGATGAAAAGTATGCTGTAATAGCAGGAGGTGAGACACAAAAACCCTGAAGGTCATGTGCATTCCCATACTCTTGAACTATACCAGCTGGGATGTGTTTATGACCTGGCTCTCCTGAAACCAGGCACCCTAAAGCCCTTACTGGGCCTTCACACTCATTTCACCCCTGCTCAGGCTAAGGCAGCCAGTTTGCACCATGCCATCACCCCATGCCAGTCGGCGCCCATCCTCCTGTACTCCCTGTTCTGCTTACTCAGTTTCTTATGCTCAACACTGCTGCTGCAATGCTCCTGCTGGCTCCCCCCTCCGGTGTTTAATGCATCACCTGCGCAGCCTGAAAGCTGTGCAGCTGCCCTGCTTTTTGCCACGGAAAGGTTCAAATTTTCAGCAGGGCAGCAATGTCCTCAGTAACAAGCCATTATATATCTATGAACACAGCTAGCTGGCATCTGCCTGTGGCCAAGTGGGTTCTCAGTGCTGAGGGGAGAAAAAAAGGCAACAACCACTAACAGATGTGAGATATTAACTGAGAATTTCAGCAAGACAGCACGTTGCAGAGGGCAGCAAAATAGAAAAAACAAGTGTTAGGACTACAGCATCTAGCATGCGTGCTGTAAATAATGTGCTTGTCAGAGAAAGAGAGAGCTAAATGCATGTGCCATTGTTTGGCAAAGCAAATGTGTTTGCTCTGTCTGCATAGTCTGGAACAACGCATAAAAGCCAATGGCATTATTAATGAGAAGGCAGATGCAATTATACTTGATGTAACAGGGACAGAAGATAATTCTCAGGCTACATCACAATGGAGAGGGAAAAAAAAAATGTAATGAAATCACTCAAACACTGCAGAGTCACCTGCCCCCGAAGTTACCACTACTTGCAGATCATATCTGCTTCTGGAGAAAAAATAATGGAAGTTCCTGAATACATCGCTACATTCAGGAGGTTAGAAGTTCACCAGTAGTTTAGAAATATATATATATATATTTATTCAAAATGTAAATAATATGCCATGAACTAGCTAGCCCTGTTCATAATGATAAAAAAATATAAGCGACACTAATAGCTATTCACTTAGGTGGACTTTAAAATAAACCCATTTCAGTGGATACCAGTGTATTTAAAGTGCTAAAAATCAAGACAGGATCACAAAGTGTGTGCAACAAAAACAGTACCAAAGAGCTGAGGAAACAGAACAGTAAGTAGAGTCAGAATTTACATGCTTTTGGATGGGGAAAAAAGACTCATAATGCTAATGATGATTGGTTAAGGATTCAAGTCTGCTGGTTAAAACTGCAGCAAGGTGGGGCTCAGGTAGCAAATATAAGGATGAGTACAAAAAGCTCTGCCTTTCAGCAGAAGTGACACCAGGAATTTCACATTCATTGAGACACAGATGCCACCAGGGAAGCCCTTGGGAATGCTGTAGTGTCTCTTCAACAGCTTAATTATAACAACAGACGAAGTATTCAGATTGCTTTACAAGTGAAATGAGTAAGATTCAAACTGGAGCTCAATACTGGGTTTGCTAACTTCACAGAAAGATTATTAGAGACTACTTAAAAAGGTGCGGTAATAAATTATCTCTGTGCTGCTAAAACCATAGATGAATTAGTCTTTCCCAGGGTTATGATGTTAAATATAACATAAGATATAAACAGCATAGGTTAAACTTTCATCAGTCATGCACTTCTCAGTAGAGGATCATTGAGTAAGTTTCAGATGGTGGAGCAAAACAGAAAGTGTCTGCAGTCTTCAAAAAAATGAGACATGAGAAAAAATATCAGCTGAATTTTGGACAACATACATAACTCAAGACGGCATTCAAAATTTCTTAACTTGACTTGAAGCAAATGGAGCACCTCTTCAATGCTACATAACTTACACTGAGAAACAGAAGTGCACTGAAGTCAAAACCAAGTTGCCAAGCACAACAGGTGCACACAGAGGATGTCAGAAATTACTTTTGTGCTAAATACCCCTTCTTCCAAAAGCCTTATTTAAAATACAAATAATCATCTAGGCCAGTAATGAAGTTGTCAGATTCCCCTGGAGCTGGCAAAGGGACTGCTAGGATTCCCAACAGCTAGATAGGACTATCTTACTACTCACTAAACAGCTAGGGCAACAAGTGTTACCAGAGAGTCACAGACTGCTGTCTCACTATACCGCTTCTTAGGAAGCAACTGCAAATCCAGAAGAGGGAGGAGCACTGCATTTCTTCTACAAGTATTGTACAGCCTAGGGAGGGAAAAAAGCTTCCATATAAACCCTGAAAGAGGCAAACAGATGAAGAGAAGGGAAAAATGGAATTTGCATTGGGGAAATTTCACTATTTGTATTAATGTATTTTGTTCCAGTTGGAATGTCTCATTCATCAGCTCAGGTGCCCTCTCGCAGGCAAGATCGCTTTTAAACTTATTCTCCATTGCTTTTTTGTCACAGCCGCATTATAAAAGCAGATTCCTGAGGGTTTTTTCTGAATTGGGAAGGAAAAAATTACAGGTCGTATCCACCCTTTTTCAGACCTCTTTGCAAAACACCCTCTAACCACCCATACAAATTAAACTCAGAACTGCCCAGAAGCATTTCATCTTTTGTGTTCATAAACCAGTAATCTTGACCTCCAGATTTTAATTTCCGTTACTGAAATATTTATTTCTTTCAATAAATAACATATTCCAAATTTGGCTCTCTTTGCAACAAAGATTACTCAAAGAGCATGACCATGAATGTACAAATTTTATTTACCGCAATCTCTTCATACAAACCATGAAGGTATAAAGCTGACTACCAGAAGAGTAACAGACAGTATTAGCAAATTCCTTTCTAAAGCTTCAGTTTATCAAGTTAATGGTTAATAAATTTATTAAAACAGAGATTAAAGTCCTGGAGCAAAGTTCCAAAGCAAACCAGACTGATTTCATTGGTTCTTAAACCAGTCTCCTAATTCATTAAAAAATAACAGTACTTGTTACCCTGTCCAGAAGGTTTTTACTACCTTGCATAGGATTGCAAAGAGTAAACCCACCAAAAGTAACGGATTGACTCCTAGAAACAACTCTTTATAAAATGGAGTCCTTTGTCTTCATTTTAACTTTACTATCCATCCCATTAGCTTTTTTCTTTCAAGAAGAAAAAAATAGGTTCCCACAGTTGCATAAAAGGCTAGGTGTGGCCAGAAGAAAACAAGAAGCACCTGCACCAAAGCCATTGCTCTGTTGTCACTCAGTGCACACCAGAGCACAGAGTCGGAATATCAGCCAGCTCACTGTGGGCACACTGGCATTGTTTCATTGCATTCCTATGTAAAATCATTTCATGAACCATGAGAAAAAAGACCATCCCTCTTGCCTATTATCAAGATCTTCCAAAACCACTATCCATTATTCATAATTATCTTCTAATGCTTCTCCCATTTGCCACGTAGAGAGTCACCCCAGTGAGCACTGTCTCCTTTTGCTAGACTTCACCAACTGTGGTATTTCAGACTTCCCCTGGCAGCTGAGCAGCGGGATCAGGAAAAGCAGCATTTGCAAATGGCTTTATAAAGCAAGCATGCAAAAGGGCTGAACCATCCTAGTTTTGAAACAAGGTTTTCAAGTTGATAGGGACCATTAAGGAGGACAGGATGCAGCGCTCGGATGTCACTCATCCGTACGGTCTCCCATCAATGACCTTTGCAAAGGACAAATCAATACTAAGCAGATACTGTATCTACCATTTCTTACTGTGTAGGAAAGGTCAACCAATTTTCATGTATGTATCAGTTCTAACATTACTGTTTTCAGACACAGAACTGCTTAAACCTGGAAATAAAGAAAAAATTCTTATCTTGCGCATAGCACCATTCCAGAACATGTGATAATTTAAAAAAAAAAGACTTGGAATGGAAACTTATTTCATAAGCAAGGTACGATGCTTATAGAAGGAATGTAAAGCTTTACCCTGCTATCATGAAATGATCTCTACAAATACAATGTAAATGGAATTACAAGCAGCATTTATAAGAGTGCTTCCTTAGCAAAATCCGGTACCACCTGTGTGTTTTACCACAGAAGCAAATATTTTTTTTAAATACTAAGCCGTTTACATTCATTTTGTGCATCCCTGCTGCACCTTTTTTCGTTCGTATGCGCAGGCCACAGAGATTATTATCCTCTTATAGTTCACTTAGATGGCATATTTTGAGAGAGGCCTTATAGAAATACACGTTTTGGTTCTATATTTAAACTTGATCCCATTTAGCTCAATGCCAAATCCTTTTAGCTTCAGTGAGAAAACTCTATAATACACATATTGCCACAGTCTAGGAGATGCCTGGTGCTGAAATCTTAGCTGAAATTTCTCGCTTTTTATAAATATATATTTGAATTCCCAAAGTATGCTTAAGTTTAACATTTCATAGTACCTGAAAGTTCAAGGATGAACATCAAAACTCTATTACATTCAACAACACTGTTAAAATGAAAAAGCATCATGTTGCATATCTTAAAGACAATACAAACAACACTAAAGCTTCAGTCTGGCTCTGGTTAGCAGACGCTGCTGCACTATCTGATAGCGCAAATGTAAGATCTATAAGGACAATGTTTTAAAATATTCTGAAAGCTAGTATTTTAAAACATTTGCATATGGGAAAAGGGTTACTTAATACTCAATATAATGAATTTCTGAGTTGCATTATCTCTGCAGCATCGTAAGGAGATATTGCACTCGTGTTCTTTAGCTGTATGGAAATGGAGCAATGGCATTTCCATCCATCCATAAGCAAAGTCATAAAAAGGATCTATAATATTTTGATGCATACATTTAATACATTTAGGTAAGGTTTATTACAGTTCTTGCTTCCTCTTCTCAGCGTTACTCATGGTTAATGTAGAGATACCCACAATGTTAAAAATCTCTCAGCAGTTCATTTTAAGTAAAGAGAAGTAATGTTTTTAAGAATAAAATAGTTATTTTTACTCTTATTGTACTTGAGTTGGTCAAGAAGTAAGCCGTTTTGATTATTGTAATTTTGTAAATCATAGAAAACATCCATTGACTCAAATATTTAATTATTTATGTTATTTTCTTGCAAATCCATATTCTAAGAGTGGTTTCTGTCTGTCAAGCAAATATGAAGGCAAAACCAAATCATACAGCTTTGTACTGTGGAACAGCGTACACTGCCAGATTAGGAAAGTCTATTCTGATGCTGCTATCACCAATATCGACAAATATAAATCAGAAATTAAGCTTTGTGTTTATTTTTAAGTAGTTGCTTGTGTCATCTCATCAGAAAATCAAATTTAAAAAATTTTTAAAAAATCATATTGTCTTGGAGTCAAACAATGAAAAAAAGCCATACTTCCAGCTGCAGCCAACGCCAAAAGCAGAATTATAAGCAAGCAATTCATTTTAAGATTTCCGAAACTACCCGCTAAATTATTCTTTCACTGAGGAATCTAGTCTATGCGCTGTGATGCAGGATAGAGCTGCCTGTCTCCCTGTCTTGCCATATTGCTTATTTTGATTAGCTGCAATGGCATGGAAGTATAGATTTTTAATATACTTTTATTGCCTTTTAGATAGATGACTTACTGACAGTGTTTTTGGGGCATTTTCTTCCTGAATTTTTATGACTATGCCTTTTTGATGACTATGCTTTTTAAATTTTTATTGGGGAATAATGGCTGAATTTCTATAGGGATAGATGACAAATTTTATTAGGTGCAATACTGAAAATGTTCACTTGGATGCAGAGGACTTTTTTTTTTTCTTTTTTTTTTTTTTTCCAAAAAAGAAAAAAAACACACAAAAACCCAATACAAACACTGGTATGATTCTTGTCATGTCCCATCCTGCTCTTATAAAAGTCTCACACTTTTTTTAAAGGAGGATCCAAAATAAAACAAGCTGAAGATGTCAGCTCTTTTAAAGTAATCTATATAAGTTACATGGTGGAAGTCTATTTCCTTACTCCCTAACAATGAAGAACACAGAGTACAATAGTAATTATTCTAGAAATAGCTACACTTTCTGCTGTGCCTTCATAAGAAGAACAATTAAATGGCAACATTGAAATATCACTGAGACTAAATGGAAACCAGAATGCTAATGCTGCATGTGAGCACACATGTGAGCACTGCATGTGAGCTCAGGAGACTCTGCAGGGCTGTAGGTATTGCTGTACCTGGCTGTAAGTGTCTACTTTTGAAAATGGCTATTCCTCATAGATAGTCATTTTCATTTTATTTGGCCCTATATTAATAGGTTGTTATCCTGCACAGCATAACAGAGGGTAGCAGAAGAAGCAAAAACAAATACTTTCTCCAGAAAGCTGGTGGTGGGGCGGGGGAAACAGGTTATAGCCAGCTAGAAAACTTGGTTTTTTACATGCTTATAAAAGTGCAGGCAGAGAAAAAGCGGCAGAAAGGTGTAAGGCAGATTTTCTTCATTATTACAACTATGAACATTACAATGCTATAGTTCCATTGCTATTGATCTGAATTCTGTGATGTGTTCTGGAGAAATCTTTGTTCTTAAGGAAGACGATAAAACAAAGAGCAATCCATGACACTTCTTTCCTTGCACAGAGTGCCGTTAAAAGCAGGCAAATAAACTCAAAGCATACATATTCTTCAATAAAGACATATTTTACAAAATAGTAAGAGTTACCTAAAACAAACCCCTAAAACCAATAACCAAGCACCTAAGTTGTATATTTCTTCATGGTGTAAACTAATGGCAAGAAGTGTACTTTCAGCACATGCTATACTGAACTTTCAGGGGGATACCTTATTTAGAGATTCAGTTCACTTTCTGGCCCATACCCAGAAGCCCCAACACTCAATTTTACCCTTTCTTTTTCTTTTTGCTCTTAAAAATTACACTGAAACTACTTTAAAGGTATTTTACTACTCCAACATAAGTAAGTACCTGCTGTAAAACAATGTACACATTCCCATAAGGTTTTTATAAATTCTCACAAGCCATTACACCCTATTTAATTTCATCTGAATTTTAACCATGTCCTTGCACTTAGTTCCACCTTACTATCTTACCATACCATCTTACTAATAATCGCTTTTGAGATTCCAACTTCTATATCTTAATTAAAACTGTGGACTTATATTACAGCACTAATTTAACTACAGGACTTTGAGAATGAGGGCATCTGGGAGAAAAAGAACTGACTTTATCCAACACTTGACTGTCCAAGTACCTTGTGTTTTAAAAGTGAGGTGTTTTCTTTAGATGTGACAGATGACCCTCAGAAAATGACATCACATGAAAGTCAGCAAAACAGCACAGGCCTAATCAAAATGAAAACTATGAAGTGCATTATACAACATCTGAAAGAAAGATTATTCTACCTGTATCGGACATGCTCGATTGTGTCATATGTCAGCTTGCTGCTGATATTCTGACTATGAGGGTTGCCTAGGAGACAATAGAGATATAGAAGTTAATAGTTGATCACAATTTTGCTATTAATTTTTTCTTTTATCAAAGTATTACACCAAGCCAGCTTGAAAAGATGACAAAGAAAGATTTAATGTATACTTCACAGCAATGCCCTGAAGCTCCTTAGAGCAATTAGTCAAGAGAAGGGACATATAACAGAAGAAAGCAATTATGACAGACCTTGAAACTTCAGCTGGATCTCTTACTAATACTTAGGCAGTTCCCTTAAGAAGAAAATGCAACTGCATATGCACAAACGTACTAGCAAAAACTACAGATAGAATGCGCATTCATAAATATATTTGCACACTAGCTAAGAAGCAATTTAGAAGAGACAACATCTGGAGCTAACAGACATTCATGATTGAACACCAGGACTAACCCTGGTTTTTTTACTGTCTGAAATTCAAGTAGCCCATGAAAATATAAATTTTAGTGCAAAATTAGTAGCCACCTTAGCACAGCTCAGCACAAGCATGTATTAACAATTAAGACAGCACATAAGAAGGGCATGAATTTATTTTCTGGAGCAAAAAAGATTACAGCAATATCCACATAGGCACAGCACACTTTCCTATTAGTAAAAGCTTAAAGAACATGCCTAAACAGTTTGGAAAGAGAACAAGAAAAAAAATGCTATATTAATACAGTTTTTGCAGTAGGCTGCAATATTAGCTACTCTCTTTTTAAAATTTCAGTATCACCCTGCTGAAAGTTATTGAGTGAAAGTGTTAAAAAGAATAATAAATTTAGACCTCAAACCCAAAATCTCATACCTAGACTTTTCATGTCTGATGTTGCATTTCTGTAATTTCCAATTCAAATATTCTCAATTTAGAAGTGAGAATCTCTCTTACTTACATTCCTTTCCCTCATTTACACATGCAACAGCTAAACTGCAGTTCTTCGGCCCTGTAGTTTGTCACCAAGATAATAAAAAAAGCTGCAAGTCAAATTCCCCCCTCACTCACATCTGTGTCTGTTAAATAAACTCTTTTTATACAACAGTTACTGCCCTCAGAGTACCAGAGACGTAACTGAAAAAAAAGATTTGACCATACTAGAGCTCTTGTTATCATTTTAGATGAAAGCAGTATTAAAATATACAATTTGTTCTCCCATAGCATTATAGGTACTATGCAAATCTGCTCCAAACTGGCAGCACTGCTATTTCTATTCACAAGCACTCAATTGATTCACAAATTCAATTTTTTTTCCACCACAGATGGTACTTATTATAAGGGTTGAGCCCAATGTTGTTTGAAATAACTAAGATCAGAGTGCATACATTTCACTTTACAATGGCTGTAGTGACAGAACATTAATTTTAATACCACTGACATGCACTTGAATAG
The DNA here is from genome assembly GCA_013389945.1 of Fregata magnificens. Lineage (NCBI taxonomy): Eukaryota > Metazoa > Chordata > Aves > Suliformes > Fregatidae > Fregata > Fregata magnificens. Next base: position 113,456 of record WAAD01041417.1, on the reverse strand, counting down.
GAGATTTTTAATGTCATCAAATCAACGTATCTTGTTATAACAGCAAAAAAACCTGTCCCTGTCAAGAACATCTATTTCGTAGTGGAACTTAAATCCACGCTCTGGATCCTGGCTTCGCCAGCATTCAGGAAACAAAAGAGGGGAAATGACATGTACAGCAGCACACTGAAAATGAAAACTACCCAGACTCAAGTAGCTCGCCCAGGTGATAAGCACAAGTGTGCTGGTGCTTGAGTGAACACAGTTTTCTTTTAAAGCAGTGGTACCTATTTCCCAATACTCTATTGTATTGGGTCTGGTTCAGATGGAATTAATTTTCCCCATAGCAGCCCTCATACTGCTGTTCTTTGTTTTGGTAGCTAGAAAGGTGTTGATAACACACCAGTGTTTTGGCTACTGCCGAGCAGCGCTCGCACAGCATCAAGGCTGTCTCTCCAATATTGCCCCCTCACCAGTAGGCTGGGGGTGGGCAAGATCTTGGGAAGGGGACATAGCCAGGACAGCTGACCCAAATGACCAAAGGGATATTCCATACCACATGACATCTGCTCAGCAATAAAAGCTAAGGGAAGGGCTGGGGCGGGGGGCGGGGGGGGCATTTGTTATTTAAGATGTTTGTCTTCTGGAGCAACCGTGACATGTACTGAAGCCCTGCTTCCCAGGAAGTGGCTGAACATTGCCTACTGATGGGAAGTAGAGAATAAAATCTTTGCTTTTTTTCCCCTTTTTTCTTTTCCTTTTCCTTTTTTTTTTTTTTTCCTTTTTTCCTTTTGCTTCCGTGCATGGCCTTTGCTTTTGCTTTTATTAAACTGCCTTTATCTTGACCCATGAGGTTTTTTTTCCATCTCATTTTCTCTCCCCGCCCCCTGTCCTGCTGAGGAGGGGTAGTGATAGAGCGGCTCGGTGGCACCTGGCATCCAGCCACAGTCAACCCACCACAGTATCAGGGAGCACAAGACAGACACAAAACTACTAAAAAGGAGACATAGCCCACAGATAGTAACACAGCAAGAAATTTTGATTACTTCAGTGGGACTACTCACACCATATATAGATATGGGTGAGGTATAGCACCTATTCCCTGCCTAAATTCACTGGGGATCTTGGAGCTAAGCTTTCTTCTAAATAAAATGCTTATACTAAGCCACAGTATAAGCTCCCTGTAATGACTCTCACTGAGATGGAGGGTGGTTCTGGATTCTGGTCCTTGCATAAGAAATTGTTTTTGCATTTTGTATGGAAAAAAAAAAGACTGAACAAACAGTGCTCAGAGCTACATTGTATTTGTTTATCCCCAGCATGGTGTCCTAACCCCTGGGAAACAGAGGCATGCTCCCGTTCATTTTTCTCCTTCACCAACACAGACATGTCCTTGGCCACCAAAGAACAAAGCTAGGGGTGACACAAAGGGCCTATGGCTCCTTTGTAAAATCACTGGTCTTCCAACTACTCTATAGCAGTGTTAAAAAAGCCGCAGGAGTACTCCTCCAACAACTCAAGAGGCACAGTTTTCATCTATTTAGATGGAAACTTGACAAGACTAATGGGAACACTGTTTTGCACTTACCATAAACATTGTTTCTGAGGTCATCAGTAAAAGCTTTAAGTAGACTCTCTGGGAAAAGTGCTGAACCAGCATGGTCAAGGTAAGTAATCCCTAAAAAAAAAATAAAATTACTAGGTTCAATTTTTTAAAATATTTAATTCAATTTTCTCCCACAGACTATATTGTGAAGTGCACCATTCAAACACCCCTAGCGCAGCACCCCCCACAAAAAGTCAATTTCCCTAAACTTCCTGGGGTATGATATTTGTCTGCCTGACTTTTGAGGTCTCTACAGCTCTCGAAAAACACTTCTCAAATATGTCAGGCAATATTCACAGCAAGGCATCTTTCATTCACTAGCAGAAAAAAAAAAGGAGGATACAATAGAAGCCCAACATTTTGATTGTATCTTTACAATTTTTAATTAAACCCAAAATATTTTAAGAGGCCCTTCATGTTTAGATTACACATTCTCTGGAAGACAAAAATCTTTTTGTTTTGCCTGTACAAGACTGAGCAAGCTGGTGTCTTCAGCCAGAGTACCTTGTTACTCCTAGGCGATACTTATTATGAAAACTATTACCACAATGATAATAATTATTATTAATAGCAACAACAATAGTAGCGTTGCCTCCTTGCTGACAGATGAAGCAACTCTCTCAAGAACTGACAAGGCCTAAATCATGCTTGAAGCCCAAAGACAGGACTAGTTCAAGTTTTAATGTATTTAAATATTTCTTGCCACTCTGCTGCACTTAACATTCAATTCATTTTTAAAAACTCCTTTTATATTATTAAGCTATTGCACAACTTTTAAATAAAAGCTTATTGGAGATGAAGGCTTCTTCATGTTTGGCCATTTTAGATTTCTTAATCTTCAGCAATTATTCTTCCATTTCTCCAGTGTGTTTCATGCCCTTTATTAGTTTTTTCATTTCACTTACCTTAAGTATTTCAACCTATTTTAAATTTTAATAATGATGAATATGATTAAGATTAGAATTTATTAAGTATTTTAAAGGCCTTCCCTGTCCGCAGGGATTTAAAACTGAGTTAAGCTTTAAATGAGAAGCGTTGACACTTGGAAATAAATATAATTATATATTATGTTGCTGTAGCAGTGATTCGGTAGGTAAAGATGTGAGGCAGTGCTAATGATAAAAGCAATCTGGACACGCATCCCTTCTCTGATTTTCAAAAGAGAAAAGCCCTCCCCTGCCTTAAGATTTCCCCACTTACAGTGTCTAACAAAAGCAGAATTTTTAACGATGGCTTGAGGTTAGTCAAGGAAAAGTGTTTTGACATGACTTGAGGGGAGGAGGGTGGAAAAAAATGGATTGATTTATTAGATGTACAGACTTTTTAGGTTTTTACTCTTTTTTTTTTGATCCTAGAAAGTTTGTCCCAAGCAGTATGAAGCGGCACATACAAGCATATGGGGCTCAAAATGCCTATGGGGGTCTGCCCAGCCCAGTTTCTGGCAGGAGAGGTTACAGCCGCTTGGCTCAGCCCCGAAACACGGGGGGGTTGGAGGGCGAGAGGCACGCTGCACCACGGAGAGAGAGGGCCAGGCCCCTGCCCTGTCGAGCAGCATGGCCTCAGCCAGCAAGGGAGCACCAGCAAGGGGCCGGCAGCAAAGGGAGGCCAGCTTTCCCTCCAGCAGGTCATACGCCCACCGTGGCCGCCCTGCGGCGCATTGCCCGCCTGAGACCAGGGCCTGCCGCGCGGCCTGCAGCTTGGCACCAAACGTCTCCGCTCTGAGGTGGAGCTCAAGCGTGGAGTAACAGCCACAACCGTCAACATCGGGACCCAGCTCGATGGCAGTGGTGAGGGCAATAAACAACTCACGGTCACTGGCTACAGCTGGGAGAGCTGGGAAAGGCAGCCCTAGAGCTGAGTACAGGAAGAGGCAGCCCTGAGCCAGAAACAGGGGTGAAGGACTGCCGTCCTGGAGGCGACCACCCCAGCCAATGCTCACGCTCAACAAAGCCCACACAGAGATGCCATTTGGCTCATTAGCTCTTATGAGCACCACAAGCACAGCCTAGGGATGCTCCTCTGGAGGCAGACCGCCTTTTTTGGATTCTTCCAGCCCTAAGGAGGTTGACGCACCGAAGTGATAACGCAACCATACAGCACGAGCAAAAACCAGGCAACCGGCTGAGGCTCCTCAAACACAAACCATCCACTGACAAGGGGACGGGTGCTTTCCGTCCTGACCGATGCTCCTGTGAGGCAATGTGGACTAAAATGCCTCTAGGTAAAGGCCCCCTAAGTGGTTTTTCAAATTTGATTTGTTATGTAGCTAATATCGTGGTTCTGTGAAATGGAGGTAAAAAAACCAGCCGGTCATTTTTTAAATTCCTCCTCTGGGTATATTACTTTGAAAATGTCGGAGGACATTTGGCTGCAGAAGGAAAAATTATTAATTCTTAAACTTTTATTTTATCTTTAATGCTGCTGTTTAACTGAAAAGAGAGAACAGCATTTAATACTCTCTCGACTGCCCAAAAAAAGAAATCGGCTCTCTCATCATTTGAGACTGCACTGAAACAAGTATCTTTACTGCTATTGCACTTTTATGATGTAGTTTTTTTCTTCCTCTCTAATTTCAATAAAACTATATTTTTAGAGGAAAGAAGAAAAATGTGGCACATGCATAACACCGGCAAAGAAAAGAACATTAATAACTTTCATTGTGCTTTTCCCCTGGTCTAATAACATTTGCTGTTTTGACTTTACTGAATGCATATTAACGAAAGAGATTTGTCAGTATACACAGAATAATATAGTTCCCCCTGTTTCACTGTGGTATTTAGTACATAGGCTGTCAGCACTATGAAATTATACTGTTTATGGAAAGTAACAGGAGAAAGAACATATAATATGATCAACCAAAAGAAAATTAAAATGCAATATCTATCAGGACGTGGTTTCATTGCTCAGGGAAAATGTAAAATTAACTTTTAGTTTAATTTACGTACTATTATGTTTGGAATATGTAACTGGCTTCATTGAGCTAATAATATACCAACTATTTGATAAAATCACATTTCAGAAGTAGGTTTTTATACAGGAGTATCAAAAACCATTCAGTGTGTCAGCATTAGTTAAGGAAAGTTATTCAGCAAGAGTATCAGTTCATAAGCTGTAATATTCACATGCTAATATTCTTGCGGATTAATTTTACATGGGCAACTCTTGGGAACCAACGTGGGCCAGTCTGTCCTGCTGAAGAAAGCTCCAGCCCAGCTCTCTGCACTCCTTGTGTGCTACAATTCACCTCTTGATAAAGCATCGGCCATCTCTGCGTGCCTGCCTTGGCTCTTTGTAAAACTTCATGAGTGCATGTGCATGTACAGCCTCAGAAATGCCAGGGGACCATTTGGTTTAACAGAACATGCCTATCTTTTAAATGAAAAAAGATAATGATAATTTAATTTGGAACATTTTAAAATTAGACTTTAAGAGCAGGGGAGAACACTGGACTATACATAGCCTGACCGCCTGCAAAACACACAAGGCAAAAGGAAACCACCCGGATTAACCTTCTGGAGCCAAAATACCTGCTTCTGATAAAAGCACGCTTTCCTAAAAGGTGATTCTGCCTAACTTTGAAGAGAGTTAAAGACATCACATGACGAACTGAGAGTAGAATAAGGAGGTTACGTCTTTATTGAATCTTTTAGTAATTATTAGGCTATGTATACACCTACCACCCAGAGGACGGTCTAGAGGGAGCGGAGCACAGACAGACCATGGGTGCATGCCCTACAGTGGCCTGCTGGCACATCATGGAGAGTAAGCTTGCTCCTCTTTCACACCCCACCCGTAAACCCATACCTGGTCACCCAGCTCCTATCTGGCTAAATTATTACTACTTTGGTATTATGTAATCTGCTCTTTTAATCCCTGAAGTTGTTCTTGGTGCTATACATTTCTGAACTTTGACTGAGTATCACTTCCAAAAATAACCAATTTACCTACATTGCATGTGGCTGCCCCATGTCCACCACCTTTTGCCATCCTGTGATTCTACCACGGTCACCAAAACAAGCCAACCTGTAGCTTCACAGATTATTTCTCACAAACCCAGCACTTCAAAATTCCTGCACTCCCGCTGATTACAGGCTGCCAGTTACATTGCCAAAAGTTTCATAATGAAGAATGAAATGTGTAGTTGCAAGGCAGCAACTGTACAGAGTCATGAATTTTGATTGGCAGATATAATTGCAATTCAGTGGAATTATATACACAATATTACTTGGAAAGTAGATACAGCCAATGCCCTGGGGAGACAGTATATATCTTAAGTACAGCAATATTAACAAAACCAGTATGAAATAGATTATATGAAAACAAGCTGAAGGCAAAATAAAGCATTATCTGTTAAAAGATAAATATGAGAGGTTTTCATACACTAAAACAAAAGTAAGAGAAAACTGGAACAACCAAGTAACAAAATAGGGAGGAGATGGCTCTGCAGAGGTTGTAGACAAGTGTGATATCATTTGGACACAGTGAGGTTTTAACAGGTAGTATCACATCAGGTACCTCAGGTTATTGTCGTTATGTAAGTCAGATGCCCTTTAGAGGCTGCTGCCTCTTTCCATTGACTGCATAAGAATTTAGCTCCCCTCAGGGATGCTCCTAAATTAAATGTCAAAAGTAGCTTTAACTATGTAATACATATAACCTTTATAAAAGTGCCTGAAAGCTCACGATGATACAGGACATGATATGCCCATACACTGTATAGACAGATAAAGATACTGGTTCTGCAAAACCAGTAATGAAGTACATCAAATGCAAAAAAAAAAAAAAAAAAAAAAAAAAAGAAAAAAATCCTGTTTGGCATCGATTTAGACAAAAACTAGCAAAACCAGAGTATGTTTTCTGAATAACAACGTGCCTCTCACCTAAACACTCCTGCTCTGCTAGACAAGGTAATGTTTTGTTTCCCTTCCTTAGGGCCAAGGAGCTCTTCAAAGACCACAAAAGCATACTGCTTGATGGACAAGGCCATACATGCCCAAAGCCTGAATAGTTACCGTGCAGCTAAAGGAGACACTGTTCCTCAGCATGATTTGACTTCATTGCTACGGGTCCAGGGAAGTAACACAGCAGTCAGCCCACAACCATGGGGCAACGTTGTGCTTCCCACTGCCAGTCCACCAAGTTCATCAATTCGAGTAATCACAGCTCCACCCGAATGCCAAATGCTGATCCGCACTGGACTATGAGCAACCTGGATAATGGTATCAGTATTTTAAGGGCCGCTAACAAGTTACTGAGTTCTGTGAGAAACTGGTGTTTAATTAATGTATTTTAGTGTTTGACTTGACAGACTGATTACAAAAAGCAAAGCATAAAATGTGCAATTACATTTATCCGTAATAAGTTCCCATTATTTTTCTCCATGTGTTATTGGCTTGCATTTTTTGTTCTCATTGCATTATTACCTACAGCAAAGCAGACAGAACATTAAACCAGTTTACAGTCAATACCATACACCCTCTTTGCTTGCTGTGCTCCTCAGCAGGGGCCATACCAACTCCACAAAAGCTATGTAGGTGGCTAGGGTTACGCCAGTAAGCACTGGCACTATTCTATGTACAAAAGCCCCTACTTGCAGCTTACCATTTACAGCTTGCTGGTATTGAGGTCTATGTGAGCTCTAAGAAAGCAAGGATTTCACATTTATTAAGAAGTCACATCCAAGCCTATGAAATGTATCTTTCACAGTGGCAGAAAAAAAATTACATGCCATCAAATTTCATCACTTGCCAGCTCCTGTGCTAAATGAGACTGCAGTAAAGGTATCAGTCAGCACCCACCTTCATCCATGTGGCCCACCTGTAAGACACAGCTTTATTCAGTGCTCACTTTTTGCTCACTAGAGCGTGATTAAATATCAACTGCAGTCAGTGATTCTATTTCCACAGCCACCTTTAACGGGTTGTGTTCGAGAACTGCTGAAGCCTTACTTGTGGGCATGAATCAGAGGTACCTCAGCTACATGCAAATAACATACTGCAGCCCACCGCCTCATCGTCTTTGGATGAAATATAAATCACAAGTGATTCATATTTATGCAAGTCTTCAAACAACTGTAGCTCACCCAAACCGAAACTAGCTTTCACACCTCCCTACCGAACATACTACCATCTTTCAGTCTCTTTTTTCTTTCCCTTTCTCTCTGATGCAATTGATCAAATGAAAGAAGAGTTGAAAGAGAACATATTCCCTGTTCTTCTATTACTGGAAAATGCTTTTGTTGGTTTTGCTGAAATTTTCCCAGAAACATTCATCTTTTGTGTAGGAAAGAGGCATTCGGAATTTCCACTGAAGGTGAAAACACGATGGTAAAAAGCAATGTTTAAGGAATCTTAAAAGTAATCGTGTATAATAGCGGTCATTAGCTAAACATTCTAGTAGTATTCTCCTGCTCTACTTTGCTTTCCATTCTTCCCATAAAACAGCCACAGGCTTACAACAACATGTCAAGATAATGTTTGAAACTGACTTTTCCAGTCAGTTCTATTTCTTGCTCTGTGACCTGAATTAATTGGATTCATACAAAATCTAGGACAAATTAGTGACTCTAAATATTCCCTGCAAAATATATCAAATGAAATGTGCAGTGACATATAGAAGAAGGCCTTTTAATTTATTTTATGGGTTTCCAAAAACACTAGGAGAAGACAAATTAAGTTCAAAATAACAGAAAAACAAAAAGTAACCCTTTTCTTCTCCCTTTTCTCTTAAAACTCATTTCATTACACAGAAATACTCAAATCACTATGCGCTTCTGGGAGCTAGAGCCTTGGGTTAAACATGCAGCCACAGCAATAATTAAACACCCGCATGAGAACTGGTACATGCAATGAACAGCAAATGACAGACAGCAAAAATTGGTTATCATCCCGACTGTTGAGGCCCTACAGAAGTACTTCCCAGCTGGCATTTCTTCTCGATGACAAGACAACACGTAAAGCCTCATTTGGCAAATGCAACAGTACCTCCCTCTGCTGGCTTCTTCCAGCAAAGAGGCTGCTACTGCAAACCAGTAATAAAGTTATGCTCCAGTAGAAGTTCTTCACACAAGGTTCCCCACAGACAGTTACAGCCGTCGATTTATTTATACTGTCCAGCAAACAGTCTGTTGCCAGGAACAGATAGTGAGGATCAACTTCAGGAATATAAGCATAAGAGAAACAGAAGTTTCCCTTCAGCATAAATTAGGACTGTCTTTCAGAGACAAACACGTAAAACCAAATAACCATGTTACCAAGAGGAACTGTACGTAAATTCAAAGACTGTGAAATGAAGAAAGTGAGGACCATTGGCCAGAACCCCACTCTCATAAGACAAGACATCTGAGAAGGTTCTCCTGGCCCACAGTTGAGTAGTCCTTTGCTACAACTAGTGACTACACTTATCAACCAAGCTACTTCCATCTGAAAAATTGGTAGGTTATTAGTCTACCTTGCTCAAACCAGAACAGTGCTTCAGAATCGCACCCTCCCAGTAAGAAAATACACCTTAACCTCTAGACTATGTTTTTTCACGACCAGTGTAGTCTCATATTTCCCATGTTAGCATCTTTTTGCTTTAATACCTATCTTCATCCACTCGGCCTCAACAGGTATTTCTCTCCCTTGACAAACCAGCAGCACCTCTCCACCTGATCTGGCTAAAAATGCCATCTTCCTTTATTTCTAAGGCATGATAAACCTGACAACCCATTCCAGTCCCAGTGGCACCTCTTCCCGCTGGAAGTGCTTTCTCTGGGGGGTTGGACAGCATGGGATGGGGGAGCAGAACGCACGTTCCAGAGAAAGATCTCAGAATTTTGGAAAGCTAGAGTAATTTTCCCTAACTTTACTGGAAAAATACCTTCTCAGAACAATACATCCATATCTCTTGGCTTACACTCCTGTTACATTCCTAACTGTTACTCTTTACCTGGTTTACACTCTTAATTGTTGCAGTAGTCAGGAAAAACAGCATTATTAAACCAGGGAGAGGTTTAATGCTTGAAAGGTCCATCTATAATGCCTGACCAAGATCTCCCCTATCAACTTTTCATCAGTAACCAGTCACCAATGTAAACTGAAACCACAAACAGGAGACAGCAACAATTTTTTGGTGTGCTTTCTACAGTGGGAAAAAAATGTGAACTCTAGGAGTTTCGGTATTGCTTCTGAGTAACTACTTAAGATTTAATATAATGTATGGTGGGAATTTCATTTTAATAAGAAATACTGAGATTTTATTAGGGAGATAGGAAGTATGCATGAAAAACTATGTATAAGCTTTCCTAGTGCATATGTATTGAGTTAATCTAAACATTTTTCCATCATAAAATCTTTTGGCACCAATTGTCCACAGAGCAAACCAGTTTAATTTTTACTTTATAGTAATTTGACCCAAGCTGCTACCTCAAGTGAAACTTATTCAGCTATAAACAGATCAATCTACATGATAAGATTACGCTCAATTGCTTTACCTTTACTGAAGTTCACAGACTGCATTAGATATACAGACATCAATAATACAAACCATTAAATAAATTTATTTTTTATTTTTGGATTTTTTTAAAATGAGAATTATTTTGTAAAATTCTTCAGGACTGACTGTACTTTCCTAATACCTCCACAAACAATGTAATACTCAGTACAAAAAGCATCACCTAATTGGAAAACAAGATAGTCAACATGGATTCACCAAGGGGAGATCATGCTTGACCAACCTGATAGCCCTCTATGACGGCATGACTGCCTGGGTAGATGAAGGGAAAGCAGTGGATGTTGTTTACCTTGACTTCAGCAAGGCTTTCGACACTGTCTCCCATAACATCCTCATAGGTAAGCTTAGGAAGTGCAGGTTAGATGAGAGGACAGTGAGGTGGATCAAGAACTGGCTGAACGGCAGAGCTCAGAGGGTTGCAATCAACAGCGCAGAGTCTGGCTGGAGGCCTGTAAATAGCGGTGTTCCCCAGGGGTCTGTACCGAGTCCAGTTCTGTTCAATATATTCATCAATGACCTGGATGAAGGGATAGAGTGTACCCTCAGGAAGTTTGCCGACGATGCCAAACTGGGAGGAGTGGCTGATATGCCAGACGGCTGCACTGCCATCCAGTGAGAGCTGGACAGGCTGGAGAGCTGGGCCAAGGGGAACCAAATGAAATTCAATAAGAGCAAGTGTAAGGTCCTGCACCTGGGGAGGAACAACCCCACGCACCAGTACAGGTTGGGGGTTGACCTGCTGGAAAGTAGCTCTGCTGAGAAGGGCCTGGGAGTGCTGGTGGACACCAGGCTGATCATGAGCCAGCACTGTGCCCTTGTGGCCAAGAAGGCCAACGGTATCCTGGCATGCATCAAAAGGAGTGTGGCCAGCAGTTTGAGGGAGGTTATCCTCCCCCTCTACTCAGCCCTAGTGAGGCCACATCTGGAGTACTGTGTCCAGTTCTGGGCTCCCCAGTTCAAGAAGGACAGGGAACTACTGAAGCAAATCCAGCGGAGAGCCACAAAGATGATCAGGGGACTGGAGCATCTCTCTTACGAGGAAAGGCTGAGAGACCTGGGTCTGTTCAGCCTAGAGAAGACTGAGGGGGGACCTTGTTACTGCTTACAAATACCTAAAGGGTGGGTGTCATGAGGATGGGGCCAGACTCTTCTCAGTGGTGCCCAATGACAGGACAAGGGGCAATGGGCACAAACTGGAACACAGGAAGTTCCAGCTGAATAGGAGGAAAAACTTCTTTACTGTGAGGGTGACAGAGCATTGGAACAGGCTGCCCAGAGAGGTTGTGGAGTCTTCTTCTCTGGAAATATTCAAAACCCACCTGGACGCAGTCCTGTGCACCCTGCTCTAGGTGAACTTGCTAAGGAGGGGGGTTGGACAAAATGATCTCCAGAGGCCCCTTCCAACCCTGACCATTCTGTGATTCTGTGATTTTTCCCACTCAAAAAAATAAATATCTAACAGACACAAACAGGTTTCTGTCAATAATTTAATAGGAATGTAATAATACGTTGGCATAAATGTTCTGTTAAAACCTTATTATATTTGGCCTAACTTAGTTTCTACAGCTTATTTTCCATTTATTAGGGGTCTTCCCAAGCATAGATTCAAGGTCTTCAACAACCTATTCCAGGAATATGCTAGTAATGAAAAAGTACATTTATCAAAAAATAATATTGTAGTAAACCACAGTTTTTAATTCTGAAACAGTATGACAATTGCAGAGTATTGTTAACTAGTTCTCACAAAAGTAACAAAATACCAGCTTCCTAATGACTAGGCCTGAATGCAGCAGCATGTGAGAGAAATCCTACCTAACACAGGCCTGCTTTTAATAGGAATAACAGCATGCAGCTTCCAGGTATTCTATTTTTTTTAACTTCACTGACGTCCAGCATGTTAGACCTTACTAACAGAAAACTAAAAATCACTTGAGCTGTTAACACAAGCCCATAGTTTATGACCCTCTTTCTAAGGGACTGTTACCATGTGACACAGCTTTCGGTGGTTTGGTCGTTACTTTGACTGTAACTTTGGACAGCAACAATCCACGGCTGGTTATTGCCATACAGCTGTTTAGGAGGAGTTTGTGGCTCTTCCAGAGACATTACCTTGCACTGGATACAGACATTATAATTTCAGAGGTCAGATTATCTGACCTTTGAAGGGCTGCAATGGGACAAAAAGTGTATTTTCCGAAGTCCAGTGAGTAAAAAGGAACCCAAGTGAAGCCTGACTGAGTTTTCAGCTGTAGTACAATGAATAACCAGAGCAGAACTTTGCCTTCAGGACACAGAGACCTCACCTTTGTGGAAGAAAAGCAGGCTCCATTCAAACATAAGAACATGCATCAAGGTCTGATTCAGGGCCTTTGAAGTAATTATGAGGCTCTGCTGAACTCTGTGTGAGTTAAAGCATTAACAAATACGCTATAATCAGCACTTCCTAAACATACTGCACTGATTACCTTTTTGGGCCCAGGCCAAGTTAAAGAGCTGGGTTATGATCTGCACAGAAGCTTAAATGACCTTTGAAAAAAGTGAAATTTTCCTTTCTTGAATAAGATATGCTGGGCTGCTCATACTGCTGTCTCCCCATATGGCGTCTACAGGACATCTTCAGCCCCTGCGGTATGCATGCTCTCTCTGGAAGTCCAGGTATCAATTAAAAAAGTGCAACATTTTTAATAATCCATCAACAAAAGGAGTAGGAAGGCTACAATAACAGAGGCAACAGCAACAGAATCTCAAAATTACATAAATCAGTTTACTAGAGTCAATTACATCAAATGAAGAACTGCTCCAGAAATGCATTCAGGACATCCAGGTGATTGAGTGTTTCCCCTGAGCACATATTATACACCTTTATTTACAAATATGCACAAATATGCCCGTGTATGCAGTATTGACATGGGTATATGAATATATGTACATAAGTATCCCCTTAAGAGGATATTTAGTGTTTTCATGTTGCTTCTTGTAGCAGAACATAAGGAACAGCAGATGCGAACGTGGAGACTCTCTTCCCTTACAGCTCTTTTCCACCTTCTCTACTGCTTCTCTATCTGTACATTTTGATATTTTTGGTAAACAGGTAACCTAGAAGTCATCACACCTGCTTTCAGTCTCACTTAATCAAAATTAAGGGGTACAGAACAGCATCAACACTCAACAAAAGCAATAACTACTTTTGGTAACATACCAAAGTATCAGGACTTCTTTTGTTAAAGAAAGAAAAGATACTTCACCTTAAGCATCTCCTCCCTCTCCCCCGAATAAGACAGACCAAAACAAAGGTATCTAAAATATCTACGTTAACCATAGTTACTGGTGGATATCTTTGAAGAGAGTTAGGCACACTTCTAACTTGAATAAATTTGCATTCACTAGAGAATTTCAGTACGGGGGACTGACTTCTAACGCTGTTCAGCTCAACACAAGTCCATGCAGTCAACTACTCTTCTCCTTTGCAACTTTACTTTGTTTATTGGGGTGCTTTATGGTTAAATAAAAGTAGGATTTGGGGCACCTGTGAAGTTAATCCAACTTATGCTAGTACTCACTAAGAGAATACAAATATCTAAGCATCTTGAACCCAATAATAGACTGACACTACTGATACAAATATACAGAATCTCATGTTTGGTAACAACCTTCCAGTGGATACTTTCGCAGTTGCTCCTCTTTTTTTAAGGACCCAGCAATAAAGTAATTACAACTTTATCCCAATTTTATAACCATACACCTAAAGAATATTTTGCTGCACTTCACTAAATCATGGTATAATTCCCCTCATTTAAAGGGCTTCTTTCAATACTAACAATATTAGAAATGAAAGAAAATTATAATTTCACCATAAATTATTCAAAGTACTAAATACAAATGGCCTCATTAACACTAGACTAGCACTGAGAATGAATTAAAGATTATCCATGGAAAAACAAATATTCCACAGTTTCCCTAATCTCTGAACTCTGAGCTTAAAATCACAACTCTGCCACAACACCAGCTATTGCATTTTGCCTCAAGACAGCTGAGAAAACATGCACTTAAAAATCAAGGTCTTCCCCCACAAAATGAATGGTCTTGCCATATTTGAATAAATGACAATATCAGACACAACATTCATACAACATATTTTACTCAGTTTATGACACAAGTTACTTGAAAATACTATCTAGATAAAAACACACATAGCATACTCTGCCTCCAGTACTGACTACAGGATTGGATCCTGAATATGAGTACCAATTTCATATCTGCAGTCTCCAGAACTATCAGAAACACACTGAAATGCTGGAGTTGCTGGAGTTCCCTACCTATGCTAAAGCCTGGTCCTTCTTTATAGACCACTTCTACCAATGCTGTACAAACCAGAGACTGCTGAACACACCTACTCCTTACACAGACAAAGGATGTCAGGAGGCAAGTTGAGAGTTATGCAAGCTAAGAAGTTCAGGAATTGGTTCTGTAACATGAAGCAAGGATGGAGAGGAATTTTAAGTGAGGTGAACATTATTTATGACAATGAATGATCAAATTAATAATGAACAGTATTATCATAAATGGAAAAGTAATAGTAATTTGCTAATATTTCAGAGCTAATTTCTGTGCTGTTAATTTTCAAATACTTCCTCAGACTTGCTAGTCTAAAACTGTAACTGGAAGTAACATGACAGAATACTACTGAGTTTCTGTAATAAGCTCTTATTATACCCTGAAAAATTCTACTTTTTGTTGAATTTCTGCTTGCGGACATAATATTACCATATTCCCCCAAAACAAGTATGTTGAAGGCAACAATAGTACGTTTGGTTCTTATCACTTGAATTTTAAAGCTACTTATTTGTCATTAAGATGAAATTAATTTCTAATTCCTGTTTATTTTTAGAAAAACTGCAAGCACATTTTTCACCGAAAGGATCACCCAGGAGATGTAAAAATGAAACACCTAAACACATCAAAAACACCTTCTAAAATAGTTAGTAAAGGTTCTCAAGTGGAACACAGAAAGGCCAAGATATGGGTCAGGGTTTGGAAAATGTAAGGGAAAAGATTATAACTCTAAGCAAAGGAAGCACAAAATCAAATGTTTAAATAAAAACTTAAATTTTAAAATTAGTATGTTAGGGTGCCCTCATTTGTGTCCTTAGCTACAGTTACCTCAAGAAGTACCTAATTTTCAAAGAATTGTAAGATCACATCCATTGTAAATCTGGTTCAGTCAGATGTTTCAATGCCGCACCACCTTTCAAATTAGAGTATTCAAAATTCAAACAATTAAGGGAGAAAAAAATCTTGGTCAAAATATTCTGGCACAATGATAAGTCAAAGAATGCATCTAACCCAGTGCATACAACAATTGTTTCCATGTGTTTCATTCCAGATCCATTTAGTTCTAAAAACTGCTCTCTGAATTTGTGCCATAAATACCAGAATGGGAATGATCCCTATTAGGACATGTAGTCACCACCATAACACAATTAATGGGTCCCCAATAGTCAACCTAGAACGAACCCAGGCAATTAGCTGCACAGAACATCATGCAGGTTTCATGTGAGGTAATTGCTTTGATGAAGTTCATTTCCAGATGCACAGCGAGCCTTCCTCAATGTTTTGTATAAATACCAGATATCTGGAACTTTATCTCCACAGAAAGTCACGATAAAGTGATAAAGTGAACCTCATGAGATCAGTTATTACACAGTGTACACAGATTTTTTTTTTTTTTTTTTTCTACAGGGGCAAAGTACAGGCTTACCTTCTCCAACTTGTGCTGACATATAAGAAAGGCATTAAGTGTAAACTTTTTCCCAAGCCCGCCCCATGGTGTTTTTCCCCCTTCCCCCCTCCCACCTTGAAACACTTTTCTGTCTTTCTGCTAAGGGAGATGACTGTTAGGCACTTAGTGTTCTCACCACAGTGAGACTAAAATTCTTGGATTTATATATATACACCCATTTATGTATATTTATTTATATTTTTACATATACCCATTGTAATGACTGTTCAGTGGAGAGACAATAAGAAACAATCAGTTTTGACAGGAATAAGTTCTTGCTTATATGACTTTTTTTCTAGTGTTTCATTTTTTCTCATATCATATTCCTGTCTACAAGCTGGGAACCCAAACAACCTATATCCAGAGGACTACATCAGACTAGACTGCTGTTTCCTCCTGTGCCATTCCACAAGAAATACATAGTGCAGTGAAGCAGATTCAATGCACACAACATTGTCCATAGCTCATTTACATTACGAGCCTAAACAGTAAGGTTTCTCCTCTGGACTCAGCTATTTCTGTTCTCAACCTACGTGGAAATTCAATCTACAGCCCAAAAAATGGAGATGCAGAGTGACTAGAAAGACCACAAGTCAGGTAGATAGACTATTGAAAAAAAGCGTAAAAATTAATCTGTTGTCCTAAAGGAAAAAACAAGAGACGTCCCTTCTACTCCCCCCTCTCATGTCCAGAAGCTCTTTATATTATAAATATCAATTTTACTCATTTGAAAAATTCTCATGCTCTTCCAGTACAATCCATGTAAGAACTTAATAATTTTTAAAGCCACAGTAAGTTCTATAAACATGTAACTTAGGAGGCATTTGAAGAGGTTAGAACAAGCCAAAGGCAGGTTTTTCCCCTAACTACCTAATACTCACTCATTGTAAATAGTTTTACATGTAGCATTGAAACACAAAACCGGAAGAAGAACATTGTAAATTAACTGCTATTTGATCAGTTCAGTACATAATCACATTTCTACCACAAGCATGGAAGGAAGCAGAAGCAGAAGTGACTGATATTAGATGTTGGATGTACCCACAAGGCATCTAGCATTCAGATTTGAAGATATGATGAGACACTTTTGGAAACATGACAGCTGTCATGAGATTATTTGGTACTGTTTCCCCCACTTCAGCGGCACTGAAGTTTATCCAGGAAGTGTTGCAGTGTAATCCTCGTGACACTTTACAAGTATACCTACCCTTCTCTGTACTTGCAGAAATGGAAGAAAAACTGATTAAAGTTCTGATGGTAACAGCTATTTAATCTCTCAGGAGCTGTCACGCTCAGTGATGCAAAGCTTGGAGAATCAACCTAGTGCCTCCAAACAAGTATTACACACTGTGAAGTCTGCAACAGTCCACACATTTAAAGGAACGGAGGTTTTCGTAGGGTTTTTTTTAATGGGTAGCTTCAGCTCCCATAAGCTAAAAAGCTGGCTTTGCCTTTCGTTAGAGCTAATCAGAATATAAATATTCCAATGAAAGCAGGTGTTTTTAAATTTGACATTTGGGGGGCAGGGAAGGGAAGATTTCTCCCAACACTTGAAAAACACCAGATGGAAAGGAAACTCAGTAAAAAAAATTTCAGTGTAACTCACTAGGATTTATACTTTTTCATCATTCACGAAGTACTCAACCTCATACTATTACAGGCTTCAAAGGATGACCAAGAGGGTGAGTTATAAAAGGGAGAAATAGATGGCTTCACCCCTCAGAGAGCATTTCAGCAGACTAGACACACCCTTTGGGCAAGCTGATATTGAAAAACAGGGGGTTTTGCTTTTATATAGCCTACATTTCATGGAGGGTTCCCATAGCGCCACAGGAAGGCTTCATCTTCTGTGCCCAAATCTCTCCTAGCAGGTCGGATGAAGCCGCGGCCATGGCAGTGCACACTAAAAGACAGTCCTGGTTCCACAGCCCTGCAGTACAGTGACGCTGCCTGTGCTCTGCAGATGAGCTTCACCGAGCCTGAACATAAGGCAGCTCCTAACAAAATCATCATTAGTTCCTTCCTCACTCCTAGAAGTCTGATTTCTGTCCAAGCAGTAGTTTATCACCCAAAGATCACTTTAAATTCTATTTTCCAACCAAAAACCCCTGGGCCTCTAAAGAAATAGAAGACGGAAAGTTTAAAACCAAACTTGATAATGAGCTATGAAAGTTACTATTGAAACGGCTTTTTGTGGTATGAAAAGGAATATTAAAGACATCTGCCTCCTTTCCCCCTTACTCACACCCATCCTCTTCCTTCAGCTCAGTGTTTTACAGACACTGAGAGGCTTTAAAGAATGCAACTGAAGTGGGAATCACCACTCATGATCAACCCTTCTCAAGGAAAATATGTAATGGTATCAAATCCTGAATTGTTATGAACTGAAAAAAACCTGTCATCATTTTTCTCCCTTCCTTCTGTATTTCTGTTCTTGGCGAGCTTGGAGAAATACTAAGACAGTTCACTGATCGAACATTAACTGGACAGTTAACAACCCTTAAAACAGAGGGCTTAATTTCATTAATGGAAAAAAACTGGCATGGACATATGCCTCAGTCAAATCAGAAATAGTTGTAAACAACAGAATGGAAAGGAGTTTGTGAGTCTCACTCACAGGAGCTGCTCTGTCCCAGGAAACAGGAGAGTCAGCTGTGGTGCAGTTCAGATGTGTTGTTCTCTATTTCCTTATTTTATCTTCAAAACACACCTTCACAGCCATCCCTTAAAGGTTATTTTTGCATTTTTAATGTCTCCTCCATATAATGTCATATTACACAAAACATATCTTACATGGTTTTTAGTTTATTTCTTACGTACTGCAAGTCTTCCAATTCACTTCTAATGAATTTAAATGGCATATGTTTTTCTTCACTTGTAGTAGTATTAAATTTTCTTCTTTTTAGAAGGGCAACCAGTCATCCTGCATTTATATTATCAGGCTGTCTCGGCAGCATTGTACCTGTCTCTAAACATCTATGCTAAGGTGATAAGAAGATGATTATTATCATATTGCTACACTTCATGACGACCTTCCACGATACGTTACTTCTCAGACATTCACATTCTTAAGGGAACGCATTTAAAAGCTGTTATTCATTAATCAAACGTTTCACTTGTTTGTGAACACAAACTCTATGATCAAGTAAAAATGGAGTGCAATAACCTGTCTACAGTTTTGTCTAAACATCAATTCGGTCAGCTTCCCAGCTACACAGTACTAGCAAGTTTATGTGCGGTGGGGAAAGGATCATGTCTGCATTTGGCAAAGGCTCCTTTTCCGTGCAGTCTTTAATTTTACTCCATTCAGTCCATCAGGTAGGGAGTTTCTGCTAGTTAACCACTTTTATTTATCTGCTTTTATCCAGTCTCGTGAGAGGGCAACATGCATTATCTAAGCAAATTGTCCATCACAACTGAGATAAAGACAGGGCATTAAGAAGAGTCTCCCATTCTCCTCACTGGGCTTATGCACTCTAAATTGATTAAATTTGTAATGAATATTTTCCTAGCATGGGATGAATCAAAGACGATGACAGATTTTTAAAAAGTTGTATACTGCCAGAGCAGCTGAGTAACATTTTGTTTTGTGACAAATCTAATTGTTTACATGGAAAGAAATTATAGGCAGATATACAAATAATAAAAATGTGACTCCCAGTCACATGTTTTATAAGTTACTTAATAAGTTACACTCCTTAATAAATTACTTGGAAAATGAATGGCACAGCAGATGAACAGTGTATTTTACTCAACAGCGATACAAAGTCATTTTTTTTAAAGAAAGGCAACACACGTTTGTATCCATTACTGATACCATCGGTTCCAAATTACTGAATTATGACAACTTTAATGCACTGTGTGGCATGAACATAAAAATGTGGAAAATCCTGGGCTTCAATTTCTTCCTCAGGAAGAAATTATAGGACAAACTTTCTGATGACTGTGTAACTTTACCTGACCTGTTCGTAAGTTTGCAAAGGGGTAGGAACAGTCATAATTGATGTTTAATTGTGCATTAATGACATTAATTCACACAACATTAATTTAATTAATGAATATTTGTTCAAATGAGCTTCCTGTCATCCTTCCAAATTTTAATTTAGGACATTATTCTGCACATTGCCAGAAGAAGTAAGCTTAGTAATGTAATCATCCTTCCCCAGCTAACCACGTCACCAAAAGATCACATCCTTGGGTATCTCTCCCTTTTAAGAAGACCATAAGTGACAAAAATCCTGTCCAGTCATGTTCTTAGCATTCTTTTAAAAGCATTTTAGATCCTGTTGCTCCACGGACTAATCTGAATGAGCACAGAAACCACATCTTTTTAACTTCTCTTGCAAAAGCCATATTCCCCTGGCTGCTACAAGAAAGGAGGAGCGAGTCAGTATAAACCTGAAAGCAAGAAGGGGGAAATAAAATAGTGGGGAGAGGAAGATTTCTCTCCCAAAGATCTGCCTTCCAATTTTATATTTATATTCCACATACCAGAAAAAAGGCAACTTAACACTTTCCTGCATGGCACTCTCACAACAGCTGCCTGCCGGGGGTCACATCCCCATTGCAGGCACCTCACAGACCATCGCTTCTCTACAGCAGGACAGAAGGTGAAGGGGCAAAGAGTATCACTGCACAAGATCTATCTGGGCTGCCAAGAATACTGCCAGGAGCGTAACGACTTGCCTCATTAGCAATAAAACTAACGAAGTCTGACTTTTTACTGCTTTGTGGCCTGTCTTTATGCCTCCCCGCCCTACTATACCTCTGTTTCTCCATAACTTTGACATCCATTTCTCACACCTTCAGTTCTTGACACCACCTTTTCCATAATACCTCCAGAAACCACATCTCTGTCTCCTAACAAATGTGATAGGAACCAGTCTGTGGTCCAAATTGCTTGTGTGCAGATCAGTACGCAGACGCAGTAACACTGTCAGCATTATTAACTTAGGAAGATTAAAAAAAAATTATACCAACCCCAAGTTGACATATTCATAAGATTAGGTTTTTTTAGTTCCATTTTTAAGTTTCTGAGTTCAGTGAGGTATAAACATAAAAAAACCCCCCCACCTTACAAGTACTTTAGTGTCACATAAAGGAAAACATCTGCATTGAATATTCCTGTGGCTTGGGCCAAGACAACCTATTATAAAAAGCCTGAGACGTTTGAGAGCTCAGCATCCTATTTCCTAAATACCATCTCCAAGTTAAGCACCCCACTAGCCTCCTGCTCTGCAAATATATTGTGCTGTCTACCCGTTTATCAACCTCTCATATGAGTGGTTTTTACTATGCAGCACTCTGCAGTATGGTCTTCCTGAATTCCGTCTTTTCACACCCAAGTGACGTCCCCGCAGCATCTCTCTGATACCAAGTATGCAATGAATCAAGCTGATGAACAAAAACTGACCTCTCTGTTTGGCTTTTTGTCCTTAGACGGGGAATACCCTTGAATTCTGGTGAGCAGCTCAGATATGGGAATTGCTACCGTAACATACAATGGAAATCTCAAGAGCTTGACATGCCAGGTTCTGATTTTGCAGGAGAAATTCCAGTATAAGTGCAGGGACACCAGCAGCAGATCATCTCTGTCTGAAAGCTTACATACACTCTTTAATTAATCATCTTATATTTCATATTTTAAAAACACAAAACAAATCACATAAACATCATACAGAAATATGCAGAAATATGCTCGGAAGAAATCAATAGGCATCTCATATAGCAATCTCATAACAACGGAGGAGGACAAACAGGAGAATCTAAGAGGAAGCAAAGACAACAGAAGGAAGGATGCAACACTGATGCGGGATTCTGTAGGAACAAGATTTTGGTGCATTTCCAATTTTTGAGTAAGAGATAAGAGAGCATCTTGTGGTTTTCAAAACAAAACATCTGCCTGTTTTACTGCTTTCATACACTAATATACATCTTGTCTAGACATTAATTTTAGAGATAACGTATCTTTTAATTAAAAGTGCCATGTTTTTAAATGGGTGGCTAACATCCTGCAGCATCTATGGAGTTCCATAAAGTATCTTTCCAAATTTAATATTTTTTTTAATCTCTACATGCTGATTTAAAAACTCTAATCTCTATATATGATTATTTCCTGTTGTAAAGAATCTAGTCCCAAAGGATCAACATTTATTTCCAAAATACACCTGAAAATTCATGTCAACTGTATCAGGTTTATTGGGTTTGGTACTTTGCTTTTTTGCTTAACATTTCTGTATTCCAGACAGAGTTTTAAATGTCTTGTACTATGTGGCATAGGCGATTACGGAGCCAGTGTAATGCTGCAGTGAACATATTTATATGAGTATTACAACACCAAACCTGAAGTTAAAACTGAATTATAAATATTAGTCTGAGTAACGCAATTCAGAAAGAAGATGTTACCTGTTTCTCTGAGGGAATTTTTTTCCTCTAACTGAACTTTAAAGTAACTAAAACTTTATTCAGTGCTGAAATATTACAATGACAATATCATTGACTACTCTTCACTAAGAGCTATGTCCGTCACAAAGAGCAAAAGATCACCCAGCTCTAGGTGATCAATTGAAAGATCAGTCCTGCACAGAGCAGTCCACCAATAGCCTTCTGAACCCTGAAATGCAAGGTAAGAAATTCCTTAACAGCACCTGTTGTTACTTCTACGTAAGCAGAGGAGAACATCTGAAACGAACATACAGTTGCTGTTACTGCATTTCATACTAAATCCATTTTATGTTCCATACACGCCTCCTCTTTGATATCAGTTCTTAATATACCATAGATAGATATGGTATATGGTTATATGAAGATAACAGCTTATTTAGATAACTACTACTGACTTGAAATCGACAGGAAGCATTAAGGCTTTACATGAGCATATATATTGGTTTTTACAAAACAATTGTCACGTAGTTGTGCAGTTATACTTCCCATACCACAGCTTCTTTTTACGATACCTTCTTCAGCCACTAAATGCATCTTCCCAGATGTCTTCTAGCATTTCAAACTGTCCACCAGCAGCCTCCTTCAATAAATATAATTTCTTTTGCTTTCTTTCCAAAACCAAATAAAAAAACCCAATGTGTTTCACAAAATCAAGTCACGTTGTGACAGAGGGGCTATAGAGAACAGGAGCAGGTTACCAGCCAGAAATCTCACAGCCGCTGAGGAGAGAGTAAACAAGCCTTGCACAGTGGTAGGAAGAGGAGCTCTCAGCTTTAGACACCAAAGCGAGAGGTTTAGAAGATTTCTTCTCTGTTCAGGATGAGCTAGAGATGAGGTAACTCAGTGAGACTTATTCTGCAGCACAATTAGCAGGTCTTCTGATTCTTCTACCCAGAATCTCCCAAAGAGACAACAAAAGCAGCCTCATCCTTCCCCTACACATTGCTTTTGCTGCCTTTGGGCAGGAGAGGTGAATGCTGGACTAACGTTAACGTATTCCAATCTCCGCACATGGGTGAAATCATTTTACCTTTCCAAGAGACGCTGTCTCTCCCAGTACTGTAGCTGCCTAGCTTAATTCTGGTCAGCAGTGGGTGGGTGGGCTTCAGGGAACTCACAATTAAGTATTGCATCTGACCATAGAACGGCACATGCCTTGCTTCTGGTTCAGCATAGACCTTAGATGACAATTACCTGAAATAAATTTATCCCTCACTATCAAACTGGTTTTAAACAGCACGATGAGACTTGCATATTGCTAACTTGCTCAAAGAATGATATTGCTCAAAGAAGCTAAGTATAAAAGGTTTTGCTGAACACACACAGCCACTTAGTCTTCAGCAAAAGAAAGGAAAAAGAGATTAAAAAGAACAGATTCATCCACAGGTAAAAATTATTAATAATTAGGACATCAGCAGAAAGTGATATAAACACAAGCAGAAGTAGAAGACAGCTACCAGATCAAACAGAATGGTCTTAAAAAAAAACAACAACAAAAAACCTCTGGAGATGTAAAAAAAAATCCAATTATTTTAGGACACAAAAATTACTCCAAATATATATGTTTGGGGTTTTTTTTAAGAAAAATAAAAAAACCTCAGACACAAGGCTGGTAGAATTTCTGATTTGACAAGGCAAGCAAACTGGCATAGCAGTAGAGAAACTGAGGTCACGCTGACATTTGCAATCAAGAGGTGAGCACAACTCTTCAGGCTCACCGTACACTCATCTTCACAAGTTTCATAAAATGTGAGCATCAGCTACCTATCAACGAAATTACTCTGAGCTGACACACCAGAATGCTTTTCCTACTTCTGAAACTCAGCCAAAACACCAGATTACCCCAAACGTGACAAAATAGATAGGCTTTTCTGTTCTTGGGGGACAGAGCTGACCGAGCCACTAAAGACTAACTGAAATGCCTGGAGAACACCTGCTTTTCCCACTCTCCTACTTACAGGAAAAGTCTCGGTGCAAATAATTACCGGCAATATGAGTAAAAAGTCTTATTTTTGTGTAAGGTTAGATCCATCTATTCCTTAACTGAACAACAGTATAAGCTCTCATACACGTGACCAGTTCATGAGACATCATTTGAGTTTCAAAGAAACAAAGGCCAATTCTGTTACTCAAAGCTTAGTTTGCCTTTCCTTCTTGTTTAACAGGCAAGCTACATTAGCTGTATGTAATCACACATATCACAAATGTTCACACTACTAAGGTAACGTGATTTGTCACATGACTGTTGTTGAAGTACGGGGCAGTGACCGATTTGACATTAAATGGGACAGTGTATCTTACCTCAGTTAAAGAGTATCTTCAGATAGTCAGCAGCCCTTAAGGAATACATGATTGCTAACACGTGCTGGTTTTTGTTTGGGGGATGGGTATCCACTGCTTATCACTCTTGGAAAGCTCCCACTGAAACGGACACAGCTATCTTAGAGGAGAATACTGGCACACAACTGAAACTGGAAAGGTATCTTGGGATTAAATGCTGCATCACAAATCACATGTCAGCTTTTTCTTCTTTAAAACCACGATACAAACTGAAGCTGATATTTTCTTTGCTATGATAAACATCACAGAAGCATATTCGTCCCCATTACTTAACAACAGAACATATAAATGCCCACCAATTTCTTTATCCATTTCTAAAGCACAATTTACCATCCTGCACTGCAGATAAGGGTACGCTACTCACAAGATTAAAGTCAAGGTCACATATTGCGCATACGCTGCTGCTTGTGAAACAGGGATCCATTTCACAGACTCCACGTATATTTTTAGAAGGGCCTGCTGCAGCCATCAGCTAACAGTCCCTGAATTACAAAAGTGAAGATAAACCTTGGCTTAAAAGGCAAAATTTAAGGCTTCTGTGCCAAACCAGACAGACCCCTGCTGATTCAAGGAAGTAGAGCAGTTCCTTTTATCCCTTCACAAAACCTGAAGGGGAAATCCCCAACACACTCAGTACGAGCCTAACTTTCCTTCTGATGGAGCCAAGGGTGCAACTCCCACAGACTTTGATAGGACCACAGGTAGACCACCTTTGAAAAATCCAGGTTTTACAGTACACTGAGCAGCCGGTGTTCCCTACACACATCTGTTGTACCACCTTCTCAACAGGCACTTGTGCAACTATTCATACTAGAGCTACAACAGAAGCACTAGCACCATACAGGCAAAGGTTTATGACACAGAGAAGGTTTCTGCCTTCCCTTAGTGGATGCCACCAAGTATCAGCAATCAGGAAGAAGTGAATACATTGATATGCAATAATTACTATTATCACATGCTGCTCATAAGAAGATGACACTTCCAAAATTGAGCATGAGGCTTAATTCATGGATATCTAGACAGGGACTCCAAAAATTCTGTTCACATAAAAAGTGAGCAGCAAAATCCAGATTTTTATCCAACTTTAATGATGGAAAGATCTTTGAGGCATGCCCCAAATAAACAGGCAGAGCAAGACATTACTGTTAACTACCTAAAAATAGAGATCATTCTCTTTTGCCTAGTGGAACTAGTTAAGATTGCACTTTACTAGAAGGGATAAAATTGCAGCACCTTTGTGCGGTAGGGAGACACCCAACAGAGATCAACCCCATGAACAGCTACAGGTTTCTTAGGGAATCAGTGTTTGTACAATCAGGACTTACCCATAAAGCTGACCCAAGGCCACCAGAGATGTAAAACTTCTACCTCATCCCCCAACCTGCACATTTTGGCAGGTCACTGAAAACACTTAAGTTAGCTAAATACCTGAAAGCCCCACTAATTTTTTGTAAGTCACTTGGAGAAGCCCCCTTTACTTACTATTGCTGCTGCTAACCTGTACATCAGCCACCTTTCTTTCACCTTATTTCAGCAAGGCAACAAAGACCTAGAGCTTTAAAATTCATTTTATAACATCAACATCAGTGTGTCAAGACCTTCAGCAAGTGGGGATACAGCTACATGGCTAAATAAAAGGAGGCCAAGGAATAAGTACGTGCAACGTGGTTATCACCCACACTGCTCTACTGTCAGCTAGTTCCTGGACCCTGTCCTGGACTAGTCCAACTAGTCAGCTCTGAGACAAACAGACATGTAAGGCAGGGGACACTTAGCCTTATACACTTGGCCTAGGAATCTGTCCCCGGACACCTTTCATTTGGCACTACTGGCATCACTGGAAGGCACAAGTTCTCGACTAGAGCAGAGATGATCCTGGTTTTAAGACAAGAATCCCAGACAGGACACCATGTGTGTATGTACAGCAATCAGTTAAGGACACTGATCTTCCTCACAGAGGTGACAAGCTTTCAAGACAAATGGACGATGACTTATGAAGTGAATAACACATTAAAATTCTGAAGGGGAAAACAAAGGGCAAAAGGAATTTGCAACCTAGGTTACCTCACCATAGACTATTACATGATTTCAATTAGTTAATATTAGGACAGATTCTATTTTATACCCTGTATTTGGTTTGGTTTATCTTTTTCTGGAAATATTCTAAATTATCTATCATCCACATCTTATCTTAGTAGGTTGCATAAGCAAAGTGTAACTCAGTAGTCTCCATTAGCCAAAACATTTTCAAGTGGAGTTTAACTTGTAATGCTCTAGCTTTGCAGTGACCTCCATTTGGGAACCCAGAATGATCCACCAGACATCATTCATTAGCAGATACACTTTATTTCAAAACTGGGGAGCCTCATGAGAAGCCAGCCTGATTCTCAGGAGTTTTGACAAGTCATCTGCTTAAATGTCTAAACAACGTTCCAGTTACAAAACACCTACTTTTCAGAATCTTGGCCTGAACTTAGGACAAGCAGTTTCTTGTTATAGAACTTTCACTGTTGCAACTAATATGACTAATACCAGACTGTGAAATTAACTTACTGAATCGTAAAGAAAAGTTCCTCAAACTGCTGCTTGAAATGAAGTTTTTTCAACATCCCTCTAGAGTCAGTGTAACTCCATTCTTTACTAAACACCCACGCGTGAGAAAGCCCGCTCTTGCATTCGATCACCAAAATTCAAAGAAATGACAAAAACAAGCAGTAACACGAAACTCTTAACAGAAAGAGCGGCCCAAATAACGGGTTCAGGACATCCGAACTGACGTTATTTACTCTGCTCCCTACTCCGTTTTTTCCCTAGGTATTTTTAAGTGCTAATATCACAGGCGCTGATACCTCTTTAAGTAAAATAAATTACTGCAGTATATCCATCACGATGAGATTTGAAGTAGTACGTTCAAGCAATGTCTAATGTTGGGGGGAAGGCAAGTCTATATAACCCGCAGAGGCAGTTCACAAAGACCCGTCTAACCACAAACCTTTGCTAGACAAGAGCTGTTTTACCATTTTAATTTGCCTTTCCTTCCCCTCTTCTTAATACCTCGCTCTGCATCTTGTTGCTGTACCTAAATCCTGTTACTGAACTCGGGGCACCTGCGGGGCGCTGGCGCCGGAGGCGCCGGAGAGGGAGAGGGGCGGCCTGCAGGCCCCCC
>WAAD01041417.1:65670-85307 GCA_013389945.1 Fregata magnificens | reverse complement strand
CGGCGGCAGCTGAGGCAGTGACCGGGGCCGGAAGAGGGAGGCGGCGGGCGCCATGTGCGCTGCCGGGGTGGGCCGTGAGCTTGGCTTGGCCCCCTGGCCAGCTGCAGCCGGCGTTGGCGAGTGCGGGGCTCCACCGGTCTGGTCGTCCGAAAGGGAACCCCTGCCCCGACCCTGGCACCGCTCCAACCGGAGCCCACTCGGCCGCAGAGTCATCTCCTCAAGCCTCAGGAGTCCGGACTTGGGCACCAATGCGGGCAGATCCCCGAGCCCAGGGACCCAAGTAGAGCCAGTCCGACGCGAAGTTTGCTGAAGCACAAGGACATCGCGTTTGCGTTCACAGTAACAAGCGTGCCTCTGCTCGCATCCCCTCCTATTGAGGCACACTGCTGAAAATAGGGATAGCTGATGGAAATCTCTTTCCCCTGAAATTTTCAAATTTAACGCTCAAATTCTCCTCATTTCCTCTGGATGATGCCTATTCCACTGCTGCTAACAGGTAGTGGAAGTCACTTTCTCACACCTTGCATTTGGCATATGATACTCCTGCATCACGCTTAACCGGCTCTGCTGGCCATAGATGCCATGTGGTCAATATATAGGGCCATGGCTGGCCAAAAGCCTGAGGAGTGGTATGGGGCTGGTCGTCAGGTGTGGAGAGAACGTCAGCCGTTCATGTAAAAGCCTTTGCTTTGTAGGATAAACTACAACCATACACATACACAAAAAGTCATAGCCAAAGGAATGGTTGGGGGCGGGGGTGGGGGGAGGGCGTGTCGTTTTGTTTTCTCAAAAAAATATTTTTTTCCTGACATTCTATTTGCAGTGAATTTTTCTACTCACAGCTCTGCAGCCGACAGAGGGTTAAATGACCCGCCCAGTCCAATTCTAAAATAAAACTGCACGTGTTAGGATGGATCTGCATCTGAATTCTGGTAAGACAGACTCTTTAGTTAGATTGTTTGAAATACTATCAGTTGGTCATCAATGAAATGGGAAACTAACAAGAACAAACTTCAGCACAAATTGAACCATAAAGATTTTCACTTATAAAGAGATACTGAATAAAAGCCATGTAGAAAATTAAAAAATGAGCCTGACATGAAATAACATGCTAAAGTGCTCCCTACTTTATATATTAGGAGATTTTGCCCAGTTTAAGAACACAGCCCTGGCTCTGAGGCGGTGAGGAATATTTCTATAACGCTATAAGAATATGTTTGTCCCTGAACCTGAACTCATGATTGTAGCAGGTATATAACACTGTATCTCATGCCCGGACGCAGTCCTCTTCTGCAGGACTGGTCTTAATATTCTGCTGTTCACATCATCACCAATACTGTATCTCTCTACATTTTGCTTGCACCCTGGATTTTTTTTCCCCAGATGCCAAAACAAGAAGAAATACAAGGACATCGTCATATCATCTACAAAATCCACTGCTTCACTTTGCTGTGATATATCAATGTAATATAAACAGGTTTTCATTTAAAATATCCCCCACAACAACTAGCTTGTATTATAGAAACATTATAAATGTCCCAAGGTACACACATGCTTTTGCTCTGAGGCGCACACCTTAAGCAGCCTAAAATTTCAAAGAGTCACCAGAATTCAACGTGGACAGAAACAGTACCTCACTGCCTCATCTCCACCCGAGAGTGCTGAGGGAGCTGACGGAGGAGCTTGCCAAGCCGCTCTCCATCATTTATCAGCAGTCCTGGTCAACGGAGGAGGTCCCAGATGACTGGAGGCTTGCCAATGTGACGCCCATCTACAAGAAGGGCCGGAAGGAGGATTCAGGGAACTACAGGCCAGTCAGCCTGACCTTGGTGCCGGGGAAGATTATGGAGCAGCTCATCTTGAGTGCGCCCACCAGGCAGGTGCAGGACAACCTGGGGATCAGGCCCAGCCAGCATGGCTTCATGAAAGGCAGGTCCTGCCTGACCAACCTGATCTCCTTCTATGACCAGGTGACTAGTGGATGAGGGCAAGGCTGTGGATGTTGTCTACCTGGACTTTAGTAAGGCCTTCGACACTGTGTCCCACGGCATTCTCCTGGAGAAGTTGGCAGCTCACGGCTTGGATGGGCATACACTTTGCTGGGTAAAAAACTGGCTGGATGGCCGAGCCCAGAGAGTGGTGGTGTGATCGTGCCCCTGTACTCGGCACTGGTGAGGCTGCACCTCGAATCAACCCTGGAGGCGTTCAAAAAAGGTATAGACGTGGCACTCCAGGGCCTAGTTTAGGAATCATGATGGTGTTAGTTGATGGTTGGACTTGATGATCTTAGAGGTCTTTTCCAACCTTAATGATTCTATGATTCTATGAATACTGTTTTCAGTTTTGGGCCCCTCAGTACAAGAAAGACATTGAGGTGCTGGAGCGTGTCCAGAGAAGGGCAAAGAAGCTGGTGAGGGGTCTAGAGAACAAGTCTTATGAGGAGTGGCTGAGGGAGCTGGGGCTGTTTACTTTGGAGAAGAGGAGGCTGAGGGGAGACCTCCTCGCTCTCTACAACTACCTGAAAGGAGGTTGTAGTGAAGCAGGTGTCGGACTCTTCTCCCAAGTAACTGGTGATAGGACGAGAGGGAATGGCCTCAAGTTGCATCAGGGGAGGTTTAGATTGGATATCAGGAAAAATTTCTTTACCGAAAGAGTGGTTAAGCATTGGAACAGGCTGACCAGGAAGGTGGTGGAGCCGCCATCCCTGGAGGCGTTCAAAAAAGGTGTAGACATGGCACTCCAAGGCCTAGTTTAGGAGGCATGGTGGTGTTGGGTTGATGGTTGGACTTGATAGAGGTCTTTTCCAACCTTAATGGTTCTATGATTCTATGATCTCCTGCCTTCGTCATACTTGCATTTTTAGCCTCAGTTTTAAGGAAATGAGGGCTATGCAGAGAAAAAAAGGGTTTCTTGATTCCATCAGTAATTAATTCTTGAACTAGCTTGACAGTTTAATCTTGTGGGGAAGATGGCTAGAAAGCTTCTGAGTTTCAGGAACGTCAGGGGCTGGATAGAGGAGAGGGGCCTCAATTAGTTCCCCCACTGAAGGAAAACTGGGGGAACTAATGGAGGTGGGGGAGCTAAAAGTGGCACATTTCAGTCATCGAATCACCGTATGATTTTTTGACAGCCGCCAGGCAATCCACGCACCCGAGGTTTGGGAATAGTCACTGGGCATGCCGCTCCCTGCCGAGCGGGACTCTGCTAGCCTATGTGAGAGAGGGGGAGCTGGAATAAAAGAGCACAAATCCATACAAAACCAGGTTTTATTTGTCCTGCTGTTCACAGAGCACAGGATTTTAAAATACCTTCAGAACAATAATCAAGAGCTTTTGTCATTTCTTTTGATGGGGCCAAAAGCAAGGGCGAAAGAAAGAGAGGAGAAAGGAAATACAAAAACCCAAAGGTGATGTCTTCACTATAATCAACAACTTAGTTTAAAAAATTGACTGCGTTCAGGAAATACTAGGAGTTGCACACAAACGTGAAAATGCATTTTTGGGAAAAGGGGTTTGTTTTGTGTTTTTCACGTGGAAAATGTGGTTTCACTGCTATTAAGAAATTACAAACTGGTTTCTGATGCTACCTCAAGAATAGCTTCACATTGTCTGCACATCCAGAGAAATTCTGCCAGCACATTCACCTAAAAGTTTGCACCACACCCCATAGATACCAGCTGGGACGTAGTTTGCACCTCTCAAAGAACTAAGTACATATACCATAACTTCATCACAAACTTTACCTAACAGGACCTTATTATATTACACAAATTACTCAGGAAGACCGCTTCAGTGCAATTCTCACTAAGCACAATGGTCTCGTGTGTAAATGTAGCACTCTCAGGACTATCAAGGGACCACGGCTGGAAACTTGAATCCCAAACCAGTTTTGATTTGCACAGGAGAAGGAGACCTGGGTCTTCCTTCTCTTACAGTTCTGAGAGGTATGCTTAGCAGATACAGCACATGCCCAAAATACCCTTTTTGGCCTAGCTGATGATCTCACCAAAACTAATTACCAAATGAACTCTACCTTATGCAGTGAACAAACTTTCAGGTGAACAAAACACCTCTGCCGAAAAAGAACAGTTGCCATCAAGTAGAGGAATGTTTTTAGCTGATCTCCTAAAGTCACTTTTTTTTAAAACCAGAACCCTGCACCAAATACCTTTTTTTATTTTAATAATTTATGCATTGCAATTTAGAAGGGCCTATCCCATCACTATGACTTCTTTTTTTACTGCAAGTATATGTAGAAAATACACACTATGGATTTTCCCTCATATTTCTAGTCTCCTGTTATCAATTTCCAGAGCAATTTATTTATATTGATCGCTATGCATAGTTCCTGCACCATTTTCATGTATTGTGTATGTCAAATAGTTGTTTTCACTTCCTTATTGAACCAAGAGTAGTTTTCCCCACCAAAACAGTCCTTTTTCATGATGACAGAATGCAGCTTTCTGATCTTACAATAAATTCATTCTGAAGATCTAGTTTCCATTCACATTTTTATATAAAAATGTTTCCTCACAATCGATTTCCATCTTTCTTTTTCTTTTTTCTCCTGGTTTTGGAAGAGTAGCCCTTTGGAAGCAACACGTGCATGGAGATAGTGCTAATTGGGCATGTGCTCTGTTTGCACATTGCATGTAATCTGGCAATGATCACTGACCCCTGGGGAGCTACCCGTTTCCATCTTCATCCATCATAAAGGCCGACCAGAGTCTTCTAAATAACAAGAGGCATTAAGGTCACTTGTGTCACAATAGAAGTTTTTGCGTTTGAAAATTAGAATAACTTGTAAAAACTAACTAGGTTTTACTGCTAGCTCTATTTCTGAGGTAAAAGCTGGAGATTTCATGGAATTTCCACATGAAACCATAGTTTTTCCATCTGCACATTGCAGATTCATAGTTACAGAGTAACTTTTCATCTTCTTTGGTTATCAAGTGAAGCCAAGGGATCAGTCCATGTAAGCACATTAATTAAATTATACACATTGGTGGGCAGGTATTGCCTAGAGAGTCATGTTCACAAAACTGTAAAGTGATAAAATGCTGCTAGCGAAAGGATCACTGCGCACATGCACTGGGCACACAAATTGCATGTATTAACCTCCCACCCATGCACCTACACAGTTTTGCAGGTTCTTTCCTTAATGAAAGCTCAGTAACAGAAACAGAGCAATTTAACTTGCTTTTTCCAAGTTTTAGCAGAGTGAAATAATGCCTCCAGGTAGTCTAGTTCGTAGGTTTCTTGATTCGTAAATGTTAGTGTGTAACACTGCCATTCCTTGGAAGATGTTACAAAAAAAAAAAGGGGGGTTTTAATCCCTTCACTGCACTGTGACAATGCTTCTTTTTTTTCTCTCTAGCAACTATTCAAAAGCACTGTAAGAAACAAGAAGAAATAGCCTCTGCACAAATACTTCGCAAACAACCAAAACCCGATATGCTTCTCTATAAAGGGGTTGTGCTGTCCTCTTGCAGCTCTATAGAAGAACAATGGGACTGCAGTGTTGGTTCTTTAGGGTCTATTCAGCACAAATAATAAACCATCAACATAATACAACTACATGATGATAGGGTATAGAGAAGATAGTGCTTGGGGGAAGGACAAAAGACAGTGGACACAAGCTGGAACAAGGGAAATTCTGACTAGATATAAGTTTAAAAAAAAAAAGTCCCATGAGAGTGGTCAAACACTGGAGCACATTGCTCAAGGAGGCTGTGGAGTATCCATCCTCAGAGAGATTCAGAACCCACCAGGACACAGCCCTGAGCAACCTCCTCCAGCTGAACGCACTTTGAGGAGGAGGTTGGACAGGAGACCTCCAGGGGTCCCTTCCAACCTCTGTGGTTCTATAATAATTAATTCCAATGATCAGCAAAATATTTCTAAGTAATTAATGTTTGACTGTTAGCACCAGCTCTCAGATAGCTTGGCAAACAAGAAAAGGTTGTCCTGGGGCAGGAGGATGGATTGTGTAACCTTTCTCTGTCCCCTCCAGCACATTTTGTGACTGTATTTCTAATACATCCTACCTGTATACAAACCAACTGAGCCGCGCTGAATGCAGGCATGATCTCTACCAGTTGCAAATATGCAGTAAAGGTGATTCTGCTCAAAGAGAAAAAATAATACCCTGCCTCTTTGGCTTATTAGACCAAGTAATGGGTTATTCATATTGCCCAAATTATTTAAGAAACAGAGTTATAGAATACTTGAGGTTGAAAGGGACCTCTGGACGTCACCTATTCCACCTTCCCCCCCACACACACACACACACTTATTTGTGGTTACTCACCATTATGCCACTGGTCTCCAGTAACAATCATGCCTTTTATAATGGTGACAGCAATTGACAGCTACTATACAAAAACACTGCACAACACATTAAGTCCAGTCATCATCAACTTCCCGTTCTGAACCCTGTCAAAGCCAGCTTGCTTTACCATTGTGTGACTATCCCAGGACACATCTTACAGTCTCCCGCTTTGACAAAGCTTTACAGACAAGGCTAATATAAAATACATAGACTAATGCTGTAGAAAGCCATGAGCTCGGGCTTTGTCTCTGCCACTGGTCTACTGTATGAGCAGGAAAGGTTATCCCTTCCTTGTAGAAGTCTTAGGTATAAATTAATGAAAACTATGAATCAGAGCTTATGGACATGATAGGAGATTGTATTAAAGGGTTAAGCAGTTTGGAATTACGTAAGATGAAGCATGCAGAATACTAAGAACCAATATAATGTAGCATGTGTGAAGACTGCAAGAAAGGTCTTGGAATGGAGAGGTTTTGCTCTCAGGCAGAGTTTTTGCCAGCAGAAAGCCAGATTCTGCTCTCATCCGCCACTGACACTGAAAGCATCAGTGGAAATGAATGCTACAGCCATTAAATGATTGCACAGAGATCAGCACAGGCACAGCCTCGCCTTCGTGCTGTATGTTAGGTAAAGCATTACTAGCTCATTGCAGCCCAGATCACACTTGCTACACATTTAGGTGTGGCATAACCCTTCTCATTTGTTTATTATACACAAAATGAGTTTTTAACCTGCTATATGCTTTCTTATGTTGTGTCATGGAACAATAAAATAAAGACTATTTTGCTCATTGCAGAGACATCCGGATGTGTGCACACACTGCTCCAGTCTCTGATTAGTTAACTGGTTGATCTGAAAAGATGTGCAGTATCAGAAACTCTAATGCAGTTGCTTACTGACTGTAAACAGTTATTTATTGACTATAAGGAAAACTATTAATTCACCACGTTTACAATTAGTTACAAGAAATCCACTTCTTGTATGGCCCTTTGAGCCTGCCAGTTATAAAAAGCTGCTAGAGCGTGTATGGCAAAAGTCAAGATTACAACTTTTAGTTTATCCCTGTGCACGTTTAAAAAAAATATATATATACACAAGAAAAAAAGCCTGGTTTTTTTTTTCACTGACATCTGATATTCTGTTTTGCAGATGGATCATTGTCATTAGTAATAAAAATGGCCATATGCCTCCTCAGGATTAGGGCTGATCATTGTGAACTGCTTAAACTGTTGGTCTGTGGTGATCTTCCACTTGGGAAAAAAAAAAGAAAAACAAAAAAAAGAGTCCTTTACATACACAAACCCTCAGCAATTATACTCCAGTTGTAGCAGAAGCAAGCAAGAAAATAGTTTTGGTGGCTTAAGTGGAAGGAGGCTATTGATTCAAATCACAGAAGATGCTTCAGCACTCAAAGGACTAACTCCAGCTCTGAAGCAGGTTGGCAAGAGCATTGCCATGGGCTTCAGCGGGACTTGGAATTTGCTCCTAAATAACTTATTAGCAAAAGAATCACTGAGAGAGACAGCTGTCCCTGCTTGCTGGCTCGTTGTGTGTCCCCTGAGTCTGTCAGGGCTGTGACTAATGGCACCCATTAGGTGCTTAGTGCCACCTCGATAGCTGAGAAGCATTTTAGGAAGGAAATGTGAGAGCGGACAGGGAAGCAACCCCTCACACCACTGTAGGGTGCTGTGGGAAAGACACAGCCCTGGCAGAGTCATAGCCCTATAAACCTCTGCATCCTCCAGCCCCCTGTGGTCAACCACTTCCAAGACAGTACAGCCATGCGGCATACAGCCATACTGCTTAATCTTTCCCTCATGAGGGCCACGGTTTCTAAACAAACTCAGATCAGCAGGTTGAGAAGACTCCTGAGCCAGCAGAGCAAGAAGCTTGAGCAGAAACACAGCTACCATGGTGATTTGGTGGGACTAACTGTGCAGGCAGCAGGACGGGTCGCCTCTCAGTTCCCTGCCCTTTGTGCCCTCCCGTTCCACTAATGCTCACCATTTCTTTGCAGCTTTGATCTCTCTGTGCTACCCCCTTTCCTCCTCCAGTCTATCTGGAGCACACCTTCTCTTCTAGTTGTCTTTAAATTTAGCTAATCCTTGCCTGCCAATGGTGAATCCTGAGACAGAGCCCCATCCCTTAAAAAAATAGCAACTATCATGAGATGGGAAAGGAATCTCCATGGCATGACTGGTGCTTTCTGCCCCATTTCCACGGTCCTTTTTCAGGCCTGTGTTTTTAAACTGTAAACTCTGGGATAGAAACTCCCTTTTTCTACTGTTACAGAATGCATTTGTTCAATGTTCCAAGGCAAACCCCAGTCCCAACCTTAACTTGGGTAGTTGGCAGGTGGTGAGCATCTAACATCTTTAGGCCATAAACACTAACGCTTGACGAAAGTGTTTAATTCCTGCAAGTGTTGCTATTAAACTTTATGTTCAAAGGGTTTAACAGTTATTAAAATATGATTTATTGCAACAGCATGACAAAGCTTTGTGTTGCTAACGAGAATCCAGAAGTTCAAAGGAAGACTTGATCACATAAGCCTCTGCTTTCAAGAGGCTGATTGTGTTGCAAATATGACATCCACAAGTTTGACAAACAGTAGCTAGGCCATCTCTCATTAAGTCATTCTGGCTAAAGAAGATTTCAGTGGAAAAACATTTGCATGCACCCCTTGTCACCCTAAGAGTCAGGCAGGGGTCACTGGATGGAGACATGAGGTAAACTGAAGGACTGATGGAAACACAAACCCGAAAGTTACTTTAACAAGAGGGACCGAACCCAACACTTTTGAAGAACGTCACGCCCTATATGGAGACCAGTAGTGAATATGGTTTGGGATTCAGGTTTTACCGCTTGTCCTCACCCATATCACCTGTCCAGACAGGGCAGTTTTATCATGAGACGTCTGTTACAAACCAGTGCTGTGCACAGAAATCAACATGAGTGATAATGCAGGGCTGCTTTTAAAATTATAGGTTTCATATCATAGCACATCCACCATGACTAGAATTTGTAAATGCATGGAGCATACTAATGCTTTTTGCTTTTAATATAATGCATCCAGAAAACGTAAACACTTTCGATCTCTGACAGGGCTGCAAGTGTCACAAAGATATTTCACACTGAATTATTAATATGGATTGGAGAGTCATAATCTTGCTGGTTGAGGCTTAGTGATACTGACTTTAAGTGGCAAACAGCTTTTTACAGTTACGAAATCCAAAATGCTTCATATATCCATATGCAGAAGTGCAGAGAAGGTTTCTGTACTGCATAATAGATGCAACACATCCATGTATGTGTTGTTTATAACCATGGAGCTTACAATTTATACCTGTTATTATAAGCTACCAAAAACCATTCCCAGCAGTTCAGGTTTAACGTGTGGACCACTTTGTCAAAAAATTAACTCTCTATTTCTTTGAAATAGCTTTGCAGACTTAAATATGTACCTAAATATGCAATAATGTTTCTCGTCCCACTTCCCATTCTTAAAGGCTTTCCATTATCATTTGATTGTTCAGCTTGAAAAATTCAGGATCTTTTGTGCTGACTAAAAAACAATATGAAACAAATACATGATGAGCTACTGTTACCAGCTGAGCTTCATTATTTTAAATATATTGCTCTGAATGAATTTTTTTTTTTAAGCTACTCACTGTGTCTGTTATACGTGACATCTCTCTTGAAACACAAAGTTAAAGTATATTTGATGCTAATGACCAATTTTGCCACTTCTGGTAGCACACTGAGGTATTGTGAAATTTTTGTTATACAAAATCTACCACATAGAAATATTCATTTCCAAACACAAGAGCTTTCACTTTGAAGACACCTTTACCCTTAGTTTCTGAAGTGTAAATGTGTGGTGGGGAAAACAAAGATCACCTTTGTTAACTTAAAATAATCCTGTTATTAGTAAGTTTTGAGATTCTTTTCTTTCATCTGCAAGGATGGGTTCCAAGCTGTAGCAGACAGTTCACTACAGTAAAAATACTTACTCTGAGAGAATTTGGCATAAGATCTAGGTGTTGATTTTTTTTCTAGAAAACGTCGGAAACACATTGTAAGAAGAGATCACCTCCAGCTTGGGACTAGAAGCTTTAATGAAGTGATTATTGCTGCCCTTTTTAATTTGGGCCTTTTCCAAAGTGATTTCTACTAGGCTGCAATTAAAAAATAAAAAATGAACATTTTAGGTCTTTTCTTCAGTGGAGTCTCAACTACCTGAAATTCTCCTATACTAAATTCTGAAAGGCACTGCAGCCATTATTCATGGCTTTAGAAATACTGCTTAGGAGTCTTACTTCATGTATGACAACAATGTATGCCATCAGCAATGATCAGTAAGTTAGATATGACACACTGACCAGCGGCCAGGGTTTCACATGCCTGGAAACAATCTATGAGGTAAAACTGAACCAGGAGAAAGAAAATACAGAATATTAGTGTGCATCTGTAATTCTCCAGCACAGTGAAGTAAATTGCACCAGGGAAGGGAGAGAGGCGCCTGGGCTTGACAAAGTAATTACAAGAACAGAAAAGGGAAGGTCCTAGGTTCCAAATATTTGAACACCCGTATTTCCCATGGATTTCATGTTTAATCCTTGAGCACCTCTGAAAATGCAGACCTCCATGACTCATGTTTTGTAAATGCATTTAGAAAAGCATGTGGGAGTTTCAAGTTTCTAAATACATGGTAAGTCTTTGGCATATTTTCACTTAATCAGAGAATTTTCAGAAGTATTTCAGAGTAGACTTTGATAGAAAACCCTCTTTGCTACCTTGCTGTTTTGTGCAGAGGAGGTGTTTGAAAGCTGGTGAAGAAGAGCAGTTGTGTAAATGCCAGTCTCCACTCAGATTTTTTTCCATCGAGTGTGACATTTAACCTCAGCTGATTAGATCAGCACAATGGTTTATAAAATTGCTGAAGAGAAGCGGTGATCTGACTCACTGGCGGAGCTTCAGACAACTCATTTACTGCTGGCACAAAGGCTCGGCTCCCATGGGCATTTCAACACGAGGCAGTGCAGCACCTCAGGCTTCTGCCACAGAGAGGCAGTGTCATCTCCAAATATCCCCACGAGATCTTTCCTGTAACCCATGGGCAGAATTAAGGGAGGAGCCACAGAAATCAGCTCGTCAGGAAGCAATTTAAGCTAGTAGGAACAAATCACAGACAGAAGTTGGGGAGATTAAGCTTATAGGGAACTAAATTCTGTCCAGATCATCTGCTTGCCTCAAGTCTGACGGGAAAGAAGCTGCTTCCTCCAGTTGGTGTTGGGAACAAGTGCAGTGGCAAGTGATTAACCCTGGATGTTAGTGCTTATAGGGTTACAGCACGGTGTCCAAATCCCTAATTCAAAACAGGGACTTGAAATCATACTGCACAGGGCTGCTATAAACACCGAGTTCACTAGGTCTGCTGCAGTAGTGCTTATAGTCTGGTGGCAGATTACATATCACAGAAAAATATTTAATCTCAGTGGACTGCATTAAACTTGGTGAATCTGACTCCAGAGCATTGTGTGTCCTGAACCTTCTTCCCCCTCTATATTCACTATCATCAAACACATTTTTAACTTCGTACGTTATCTGTTTCTGGGTAGAAAAGGACTGTACCATTTATAACAAAAGAGCTGAGTCCCAAGATCACTGGCATCAGTGAGGGTCATTAGAAGCACTTTCTTGGACTCTGTGTAATGACTTCAGAGTTTGATTCAAGTCTGTGGTCAAGAGCTAGATTGCCTAGCCAGAGAGGAATAATCACCTCATGTTGAGTCTAAGAAGAAGATACATAATGGAAATGAGATTAAATTACTGCAGGGTAAAACTTGTGCCAATTTACAGGTTAGGGTTTAGAGTCAGATGTGCTGCAGCAACACTCCAAACCTTCTTACATTTCAAGCTATACCCTTTAAAAGTTTTCATTTAAATTTTTTATGCTTCACTTTATAAAAAATTAAAAGAAAGAGGTTTTCCTGCAATTAAGAAGTACTCAGTGTACTTTTAGAGGGGGCTGCATTTTTTAAAATGTTGGGAGGTAGCATTCTGTAATTGGAGTTGACAGTTGGCAAAGTGAACATGCACATTTGACCCTGCCAGGATGTCTCTCATCTTGCTTCTGTGCACGTGGACACATCCTTCTACAGCATCTGACTGGCAGGCTGCAGCCCTCAGTCAGCTCTTCAGCTTGCTGAAATATCCGGGTAGAGCTCTGGAAACAGACAGTATTTATAGTACACAACAAAGAATCAGGGGATTTGTGAAAAGGAAAGAGGAGCAATTTCTGGCTTCCTTCAAATTCATAAAAAATATTAATAGCATAAGGAAATAAGAGAATTTTGCATAAAAGTGAAAGGCTGGGGAGAAACACAAAGCAAGCTCCCTTTTAAACAAGAAAGAGATATCTACCTGCCAATTGTCATGTAAGCGAAAGGAGTTAATGTCAGACCTTGACAGGCAAGTCTGAGAAATTTGTTATGCTGCTACTGCTCAGATTTTTTTTTTTTTTTGTCTTTACAAGGCCCTTTTAGACAGTGGCAAATGAAGAAACAGAAGGAAAGGGAGCCTTTGTAAATAAGACAAAGGGGGGAAATCAAATCAATCTCATAAAGGCTATGACATGAATATAATGAATATAAATGAAAACCCATTACTCACAGCAACAAGAGGTTACTTCTGGGATTTCTCTTTGAATGACATACCTGAGACTATCTCAACTTTTCCATAGCTAGCCAAAACTGTGGATAGATAAATCTCTGTGCTGGCAATCTTGGTGCGTTTGCTGCGTGGGTCTGGCAGCAGTGCTCACAGCCTTGTGCTGAGAACAAGAAAAGCCCACCGTTTCTAAGAATCAGAGATTCTTGAATTTGTAATGAGAAGTTACTGTCACTTTGGAAAAATGTTGCCATACAGCTTCACATCAAATTTTCCAGCAGCCAAGTCATCCAAAGTCGCTTTATATACATCATGTGAGTTCTTCAGTCAGAAGGCTGTGGCCAGGTACTGACAGAAAAGATGATCTACTTCGCTTGATGAGATACAACCAAGGCCTTTTGTGTTCATTTGTACTCTAAGAATTTCTTGACAGCAGCAACTGTGTGGTAGTTAATGATAAAAGCATCGATGCATCCCCCTGCACCTAATCAGAACTAACACCATGCAAATCCTATAAATTATGACAAGCTACATCTTTGTTCATTAAATCTGTGTGTAAATAAAGAAAATGTCACTCGTCCATGTTCCAATTTTTATCATGGCTAATAAAGAGAGACATTAGCTTGCAGCAAAAGAGACAGCACCATGCCAATGTTTGCAAAACTCTTTTTGGCAAAGAAAATAATTTATTTGCAATAATACATTCCCTACATTTTGACTCAGGGTACATATCCAAAAGTTGACGAAAAGAATGTGCAAAGTCATTTAATTTATTTATGAAATATGTATGATTAGAAGCTTGTTTCTAATTAGGTCATACAATTACAGTAATCTCTTTGAATCAAGACGTTGCCTTTGATAATGATGAACAAGCTTCCAAGCATAAAGCACAACAAAAAATTACAAAAGCTACTACTGATTTTTTTAACCATTTCTTGCTAAGAAAGGCAACCACTTCGAAACCACTGTGAACTGCATTGGCGTACACCATTTATTTATGTATTGATCATAAAGACAAAACTAACAGCATCACTGGCCTTGTATGCAGGAATTCAAGGAAGGATTCAGCCTTAGCAGATCCAGACCTCCTACCATCTGCCCCGGCCCCTCGTTTCTCATGCTATGCACCTACCATACAAGAGATTATTTTTCCTAAACCCAAGTCTCTCGCTTTGCAGGACAACAGAGATTAGGAATACTTACAAAAATATGTGAGGGCTTTCAGGAATTTAAAAAAGGGGTTGTGGAAGGCAGAAATCATTTCTTGACACTCTTAGCAAACTGTTAAGCAAGGTAAAAGGGAAGACTCAAAAGGGCTATTGCCTCTTTCATAAGAATGTGCAAATTTATAGGATTCGGGAGGGAATCAAGATCAGGACTGCGCCACTTTCACTGAGTCAATGGTAAAGTTGACATTCAGGAGTAGGACAGGCTGTTTATCAC
This sequence comes from Fregata magnificens, assembly GCA_013389945.1. Taxonomy (NCBI): domain Eukaryota; kingdom Metazoa; phylum Chordata; class Aves; order Suliformes; family Fregatidae; genus Fregata; species Fregata magnificens. Next base: position 70,862 of record WAAD01041417.1, on the reverse strand, counting down.
AGGAGGGGTATGCATTTTTTTGTGACTTAATAAAATATCAAAGGCTTAGCAGATATATGCTTTGTTCTACTTTTGCAAACTTCCATTTATCTTAGGAATGGTAAAAAAAATTAACCTTACACAAAGAGACAAGTAAAATTCTATGCAATGCGGAACCAAGACTTATCTGAGATTTTGAAATTCCCATGTCTTTTTACTCATCAGTAAGCTCAGGTAGGACAACATGACAGAGTACAAACGTGGGATCCTTATTGTTACACAAGACAGCAAGAAAATGTTAAAAAAAAATAAGTTTCAAGGGTCAGAGACAGCTTCATGGCAGCAATAGATGAAGCCAGCCTCTCTTCACTTCACATATTTTCTCCCTTTCTAGTGGGGAGAAAGAGGTAGTTGCACTTATCTCAGGGATACAGAAGGAAATCTCTTTCATGCTGTAAGAACTTGAAAAGTGAAATTCTTGAAATGTGTATTTCTTCAAACAACACTCAGAAGAATAAAGAAAACCNNNNCCCCCCCCCCCCCCCCCCCCAGTATTTATATTTCTTGACATCTATGAGTAGTGTATAATAAAGCAATTAATAATAATAATACTTTGGCTTATATAGTGCTTCTCAACTGAAGTTATCAAAATATTTCACAAAGTTTAACATTCGGAAGGGATTTAAAGCCTCAGTACTCCACGGAATAAACAAGCCTTAATATGAGACAAAAAGAACAGTAAGGGGGAAAGTCCAAATTATTATTTCAAAATCTCTTTCCTTTAGTATTCTTGTGGCTTTCTCTGAAGCATATATTACTGATCTTTGTTAAGGACCAGACAATGTTTGGTCAATAAAAGATAATGATTTTTGTTCCTACTCCATTTTTTAGACAGGAAGGCCATGAGCTATGGCTGAGATACTATTGTATATTACCAAACTGCCTTTGGGTTGATCAGATAGAATGAATAAGACACCACCACAAACACAAACCTACAGTATAAATTTCCCCTTCCTCAGTCCTGTGCTTTGGCCAGGAGATCACACTCGTGCTCCCTAAAGCCTAATGCCATTCAGCAGTTTCACAGCTGTGGTGTAAAATATTGCATCCAGGGCTCTATGTAGCATAGAAAGAAATGAAGTATTACTACATATATACCTCAAAGATCTGTGTATTATTCTCTTTTCTGATACTCTTTCATAACATAACTAGTGCTGCTTCTTTCTATTGCTGTGTACTGAAACAGGTTCCATTCTTAAAGTAGAAAACAAAGACAAAGCAAAAAAGTTGGGTTTATATTTCATATGACACTTTCTGAAATTAGAAAAATACTCATTTTTTTTAAATTACTGTGTTCATTGCTGCATTGCAAAAAAAAGTGAAAGATTAAGCAGGTTTGTCACCTTCTATTAAGAATTAAATCTGTTCAAATAACAAAAGAGACCTAGTTGTCACAGTATTTGTCATAACTGTCGTGCTACATCCTAACAGAATAATGAAAAACAATTGTCTTTGCCTTGCACACATGCAATAATCCCTGAAAGCTTTCCAAATCCTGATGCAGGTGATGTCAATAGAAAGGATCAGAAAGTTGTCTGAGTGATGCTGGGGGATGCAGAGAAGCTATACTGGCAGATGCAGTCAGAGGATATTTTGAACAGAGCTTTATCCTCATAATGCACAGCCCTGCCCTAGGTTTCCAAGCTACATACTGTACCCAGGATAAAGCCACTGATTTAGGAAATGTTGCAGAAAATTTCAACATTGTGAGCAAACTCCTTTCGCAGATCCACCATCCCTAGAGCCACAGCCAGGACTCTACATCTTGCGTGAGTGTTGGCATTCATGACCCAACAACATTAGTACACTTGTGCTATTACACACCACTACTATAATAAATATCATAATGTTAATTTAGTAAAAGTGACTCCATTCCCCATTCTTAGTTTAACAGCAAAACTATGTATAAAAAGCATATGTAGCAAAACTGTACACACTAATGTCAGAATACCTATTGTTGAGTGAGCTACTTAATGTAGGTTTTTAAACAAGTTGGGGAAGCAACTCTGGCAGAATCTGTTTTCCTCTCTTTTTAATGTTTTTTCTTCATTTTTGTTTTAAAGTGCAACTCCAGCCACTCTGAACTGATCTCATTCCTGACGTACAGCTCCCCTGACCTGCGAGCCATTGCCCTTCCTTCAGCAGGTGCTCACTGCGCACACAGAACCTTGCAACAGACTTGGGGTTCCTTTCATTTACTAGGATGAGGAACGGACTAGGACAAGGACACTGACATCACTTCCAATGAGATGACATGTAAAGCAGAAGGTTTAATCCTTACTCAGCAAGGCCCCCATGGCCTGAAGCAGAAAGAAAAATCAGGTCTGGAAGAGCAAAATTCAAAACCTGAAAATCCTCGATAACATTTGTTTCGTTATACACTAAATATTATAAGATTGACAAAATCAGCATTCTACAGCATACTGCCTTTTGCTGGGAAAATTAGTCGATAATTCTAGAAGACAGAGAGAAATTAGCCAAGTGACGAAGGCTGTGCCTGTAGCACATCCTCCGTGTCAGGCTGCTAGCAGCGCTGCTACGCTGGAGAACGTTGCCTGCTGCATCCTCTAACCCACGTCTCCTCCCTTCTGAAGAGCTGGGTGACCTGGTGACAGAAAGCACCAATTGCTTGGCCTCCACAAGCAACACCTATGGGGGAAAAGGCTCCTGTACCGAGTGATGTGTGTATATAACCTAGAAGAAAGCTTTTACTTTTTTGACAGCCTGAGTTTCTCATGCACAGCCTGAAGATGTCATTACCAGTTCCCCTGAACTCATCTGTACCAAATCGTAGAAAATGGTTTGACATTTTTGCATTTCTGTCTGACATAAATTGGGGTTAATTGATGATAATGGTAAGGGTAATTAGCTTTAACAGGCACTAAGTCCCATACCCCAAGCCTCTTATGACTGAAATAGAACAGCAGTCAAAATTTGGCATGAAAAATAACATGGCAATATGCAGTTATCTGCAAATGTAGGGGGCTGGGGATTACATATGCATTTGTATGGAGTTGCATATGTTTGCATGTATCAAACTGCTTTAGAAACAGTGAAGTCTTGTCCAGCATGCAATTCATTGCTTTTTTGTTATTGATGTTGGATGAAATGCAGCAGGCTGAGGTTTGCCAACAAAGACTCCAGCATCAGGTTGGGGAGTTGCAGCACTTTGTCCAGGAAGAAACAATTCCTTGAACTATCATTTAAAATTACATGAATCTGTGAGTTCCAAGTTTGCAAAGCTTGTAGGTTTGTTTTTTTTTTTCAAGTTGTGTGAAACATCCCAATTGAGAATAGAAGAGACAGTAAAGTCAAAAGCAGAAGTTACAGTTCAACTGACTAGTGCAGTGGCTTGAAACCTCAGGCGGGAGCTGTCACACTGAGAAGTGAGATGACAACATGCAAAAATTAAAATACTTTGTGTCTCACTTGGTCTTCCCACACACCCCTCCCATCTCCTCTCCCGTCAAATGTTTCCTCGTTGTAAGCCTGGCACCCCTTGGGTTGGTATCAGGCTGTTTGGGGCTTGTCTCCCTAACAGTGCATTCAGGTGTACCAACCAGCTATCACTCATGTTCCTGCTGATCAGCTGAGACTGACCAACACACTGTGTGCTGGGACCTAAGTTTCCACACATTATTAAGATTACGGTTTTATTGAAATATCAGGAAAAAAATCACCAAAAGTCAGCGTTAGCCCAGTTTTACCTGCAAGCACAGTAAAGCACAAAAGATGGGTGAAACTATTTGCCTGTGAAATTCAGCAGAGTATGGAGAAAGCCACATATCCTGTTTGGGCCTTAAGAGCAGCTTTAATTGTAGAGGCAGGGCAGAGCAATCATCTCATACTGAGGTTAATGCAATTCACATTTATAAAATCAACTTGTCCCAGAAAGCCTGACAAATATTTGAGATTGAGACACAAATATTTGAGAAGACAGGAGATTGTCTTCTCAGGATGAAGGGAAGATGACCATTCCCAGGACTACAGCACAACGGTAACTGTTGTGACTTCTGTGGCTAGGCTGATACAAGACAACTGGGGATGTGATCGCAGTGTGACAAGGAAAGTTTACAGTTGGATGGCATAAAAGCCTGATCCTAAATTTTCCTAAAGTCTTTAAAACAGATGTTAAAATAGTAATGCAGGCAGCGAGCACTTGCAATCCCACTGAGTTCAATTACTTTTGAATATGCTCAGCACTTTTGAACACTAAGCTATTTATTTACTCATCTATATGTACGTACAGACACACATCTCCGTATCTTGTTTTAGACAAGCAAACTTGACAACACAGGGTTTAATCTTTCCACTGTCTTACCCTAAAATGCTATTATAATTCCTTTAAAAGGACTGGTCTTCCTTCACTTCTGTTTTCATGGGCATAATCTGGGTTTCAGACACCAATGGCAAGACAAACCAGAGAAGACATTTTACAATTTCATTATCACCTACTTGAGCCTGGAGCATGAAAGCTGGATGGCCACTTCGCTCACACTTGGGTTACAGAGCCAACATTAGTGAAAGGTGATTATAATTCCAGTTTAGGCTTGAGACTGAAAAATGGGGTAACTGTTAGCAAGGTGTCCTATCCCTTACCAGCTTTCTGTGCATTTTTTCCAAACAGCTTTCAGTCTACTGATAACTCCACATAACTAAGTTGTATCATAGAATCATAGAATCTCCTGAGTTTGAAGGGACCCACAAGGATCATCAAGTCCAACTCCTGTCCCTGTATAGGACAACCCCAAAATTCACACCATGTGTTTGAGAGCGTTGTCCAAACGCTCCTTGAATATTGTCAGGCTTGGTGCCATGACCACCTCCCTGGGGAGCCTGTTCCAGTGCTCCACCACCCTCTGGGTGAAGAACCTTTACCTAATGTCCAACCTAAACCTCCCCTGGCACATCTTCCTGCCATTTCCTCGGGTCCTGTCACTGGTCACCAGGCAGAAGAGATCGGCACCTGCCCCTCCTCCTCCCCTTGTGAGGACGCTGTAGACCGCGATGAGGTCTCCCCTCAGTCTCCTCTTCTCCAGGCTGAACAGACCAAGTGACTTCAGCCGCTCCTCATATGGCTTCCCCTCTAAACCCTTCACCATCCTCGTGGCTCTCCTCTGGACACTCTCTAGTAGCTTCACGTCCTTTTTATA
>WAAD01041417.1:54971-65174 GCA_013389945.1 Fregata magnificens | reverse complement strand
AACCTTGTCATAGAAAGAAATTAAGTTTGTTATGTAGGACTTTTCCCTCGTGAACCCGTGCTGGCTGGGACCAATGACTGCGTGGTCTTTCAGGTGTTTTTCACTCCCAGAATAATCTTCTCCATAATTTTGCCAGGCACAGAGGTAAGACTGACAGGCCTGTAGTTACCAGGGTCATCCCTGTTGCCCTTCTTGAAGACTGGGACAACGTTTGCCAGCTTCCAGTCAACCGGGACCTCTCCAGATTCCCATGATCATTGGAATATCATTGAGAGAGGTCTCACTATGACATCAGCCAGCTCTTTAAGTACCCTGGGATGGATCCCATTGGGCCCCATCAACTTATAGGGATCCAGCTGGAGCAGCAGATCCCACACAAGTTCGGGGTCAGTTGGGAGTTTACCATTCTCATGGTCTTGGATTTCCAGCCCAGGGCTCCAGGGGTTCCAGAGCCCATCATCAGTGTTGAAGACCGAAGCGAAGAAAGCATTAAATGTTTCCGCTTTGTCTATGACCTTGTTTGTGAGGTGACCATGCTCATCATGTAGTGGACCAAAGTTATTTCTGGCCTGCCTTTTGCTATTGACATACTTAAAAAAACCCTTTTTATTGTCCCTCATAGTACCGGCCAGCTTCAGCTCTAACTGAGCTTTAGCTGTGTGAATTTCCTCCCTACAGTGGCAAACAGCTTCTCTGTAGTCCTCCCACTTTGCCTGACCTTGCTTCCACTGGCCATACATTTTCTTTTTTTGCCTTAGCTCTAGAAGAAGATCCCTGCTCAGCCAAGCTGGCCTTCTACCTCACCTGCTTGACTTCCAACATTTTGGGATTGCCTGCTGCTGTGCTCTTAGGAGGTGGTGCTTAAAAAGCGACCAGCACTGATGGACCCCAGCACCTTCAAAGGCTTCTTCCCAGGGGACCTTACTAAGTGTTCCCTGAGCAGCTTGAAGTCAGCTCTCCTCATGTCCAGAGTTGAGGTCTTGCTGGCAGTTTTCCTCCTGTAACCATAAATTTTAAACTTGACTGCTTTGTGGTCACTGTGGCCAAGGCAGCCACCAATCGCCACTTCACCCATGAGACCCTCTCTGTTAATAAGCAACAAATCGAGGAGGACACCTTTCCTGGTCGGTTCCCTTAGTACCTGTACCAAGAAGTTATTGTCCAGCTGGTTTAGGAATCTTCTGGACCTGTTTGTACCCACTGTGTGGTATTCCCTGTTGACATCTGGCAAGTTGAAGTCCCCCATAAGGACAAGGGCAGATGACTTGGAAGCATCCCTTAGTTCCTTAAAGAATGACTCATCAGTGTCATCATCCTGGCTGGGTGGCCTATAGTAGACTCCCACAACAACATCTGCTCTACTTGTCTGTCCCTCAATCCTTACCCAGAGGCTCTCAACTGTGCCGTCGCCAACTGCTAGCTCCGTGCATTCCAGCCCCTCCACTACATACAATGCCAACCCCCCACCTCGCCTGCCTTGCCTATCCCTCCTGAAGAGCCTGTAACCATCCACCATGGCACAGCAGTCTCAGGACTCATCCTACCAGGTTTCACTTATGCCTATGACATCATACTCCTGTGACTGGGCCAAGGCCTCTAGCTCCTCTTGCTTGTTCCTCATGCTGCGTGCATTCGCGTAGAAGCACTTCAAGTGTGGTTCATTGAGCCCATCTCCATGTGGAGCAGTCTGAGGAATCTCGCTAGCATGCAGCTGCTCAAACTTTGGCATGTCATCCCGTTGCTCATCGCTGATTATCCTGGTATTGTCCCTTTCCCCCTTCCAATCTAGTTTAAAGCTCTGTCAATCAGCCCTGCTAGCTCCTGCAAAAACCCTTTTCCCCTTCTGAGAAAGGTGCATCCCATCAGATGTCAGTAGATCTGGTGATGAATAGACTATCCTGTGATCAAAAAACCCAAGGTTCCGCCGATGACACCAGCCTTGGAGCCATGTATTGATCAGCTGGGCCTGCCTGTTCCATTCAATATTCTTCCTTGCTACTGAGAGGATCAAGGAGAACACTACCTGAGCACCTGATTCTCCAAGCAACTGCCCCAAGGCTCTGAAATCCCTTTTGATTGCCTTAGGACTTCTCTTTGTTATCTCTTCGCTGCCAACATGGAGAACTAATAGTGGGTAATAGTCTGAGGACCTTACCAGTCTAGGGAGTTTTCTGGTGACATCTCTTACCCTGGCCCCAGGGAGGCAGCAGACCTCCCCGTGGGTTGGGTCCAGTCGGCATATGGGACCCTCCGTTCCCCTCAGAAGGGAGTCACCTATGACAACTACCCTTCTTTTTTTCTTAACATGAGTGGTTGTGATGCAGGGGGTAGGCTGCCTAGCCGACCCCTCCACCCCAGAAGGACCTTCGTCCACATCATCAGTTGTCTGCCCATCCAATGCCAGGGCCTCATACCTGTTGTGTATGGGTACCTGGGCAGGTGAGGCAGGCTGAGAGTGGATTTTCCCGCCACCCCGAGCAGTAACCTGCTTCCGTTCGTGCCTGTCTCCTGGGTCTCCTCCTTCTGCCTGCTGGCGAGAGGGTAGGGGGTCCTTTGTCTCTTGCGCTGCAATTGGCTGGTGCATCTGTCTCAGGGATGGCAGAGTACGATCCCACCAGTCAATCTCCTTCTCTGACTCCCTGATACTCCTCAGCCTGGACACCTCCTCTCAAAGCTCCGCCACCAGGCTGGGCGGCTCCTTTACTTGGGCACATCTCCCGCAGGTGAGCTCACTGCTGCTGTCAGATACTGACCTGAAACTCGGGCACTCCCTGCAACCCAGGACCTGGATGGCTGCATGTTCCCTTGAAGGCTCTGTTTGGGTGGCTGCATCAGTGCGTATCACTCAGAAGTCAGTGCGTATCACTCACAACTAAGTTATACCACTCCCCTGCTTACAGGAACACACAATCCAATCCAAGAATTTTTAAGTGTTTTATGAATGCTGGCACTATGAACATCATCACAACTACCCCGTGAGAGGAATTGGGCATTACTACTGTACAACACATTTCAAAGTCACCAGGGAACTTTTTGGGAGGCCTGGGCATACTGCCAATTGTATAGGTTCATCTAATATACTGTAAATTAGTAGGTCATAAGAGAAAAAGTAACTGGCTATGCTCCCATAGCCACACTGTGCAATGCAGGCCAGAGGAATCCCCTGAATTAATTCCTTTTCTGTCTAAAGAACATCTTTTTTGGGGGGAAAAAGAAAACCCCACACAATCTTGATATGGCAGCTTCCAGTTATGGGCAATTGACAACAACCTGTGGGAAGTTGTTCCAATTGCCAGTGACCTCATGGTTAAAAACTAAAGAACAGATCAGCTCTACCATAATAGAATATAATCAAGTATTATCGCTATTTTCCAAAATATTCCAGTAATATTAGGATCCTAATTTGATAGACTAAATTTCTATATTTGAAGAAGTCTCCTGATCTCCAAAACATCATTTGCCAATGAAAACATCCTAAACTCAAAGCTCTGTTGAATACTGGTGAGATACTACTCAGGTAAACTCTTTACATAGCTTAGCGTCACTTAAGTGCTATAGGCAAGACCTTTAGCCTTATTGCTTGTGAAAAACCAGACGTGAACAATCAGAATCCTTAGAAAATGTCATCTTTGATGCTGCCTCTGTTATCATCCCATCTAGCACAGCATTCGTCTTTCAACTCACTTTAGATGCTGCTTTATAACAAATATTTTCCAGAAGTTTCATGGATAGAAGATAATATACAATATTAACTCCATTAATATTTACGATTCCAGGAAACCTGTAGCAGAATAGGTTTCCAAATTAAGCCCAATGTCTCCTTGAACCAGGCATCAGGAACATCAGTAGAAATGTTAATATGAACCCTTGCCAGTGAAGCACAGTCATGAACCTCCAGGCCTGGTTTGAAGAGAGTGCGCTCTTTTAACATATCTAGGAACATAAAGTGCTGTGGCAAGTTTAAAACCAATAGTCCTTTCTCCTTGCTATAAGAATAAAGTCTTTCCTTTTGCTAATTATTTCTGGTTTTGAATCTGGGGAAGTAGGTCCCTGCAGCCTCCAATCTCAGTGTACTTCTGAGCCTTCAGGAGCTGGAGCATTTAATTTTTATCACAAGCTCCTAACAGTGCCTGGCAGCATGCATCCACAGTGACAAGCTCTCTAGCAGAACAGACCTACAGCACCCAAGTTCTTCTTTGGATCTCCATTCCTGAGGGCCAGCTTTATGTTAAAATAGAAAGTCACTTAAAAACTAAATAGAAGAGACTTACTTCCTCTGGGAATAGTTCAGGTCTACGAGTGTCCTTAAAAGGAATTCTTGATGCATTTTTACTAAATGCCTGCACTTAGAAAGTTTTGCTCCAGGAGCCTAATATTTCCTCATCTCCTTTGAATCACTTGTGAGGGTAAAGCAGGATGCTAATGTGGGGTGGGTGGGGAAAGGCAAAGAGAGCACCAATACTGATAAGAGATCAAGCTCCCTGATTTCGATGAGACAAGCACTCATTATGCAGAGAAGGATGTAAAGAAACTGAAAACATTTATAGTGCACTATTTCATCTGTGAGCTGATTAAACAACTTCCAGGGAAGTAGTTTTCTACTGAAAGATGCCAAGTCAATGAAATTTAGATGCGTGTCATGTATTATGTATGCTGACAAAAAGTTACCACAGCATCTTGATACAGTTGGAATGGTTTGTTTTTAACCACACATAAAAGTCAAATGCACATTTACTCACAACGAGACATTTTCTCTATGGATTGCATTGTTTAAATTTCTCATCCTGATCTGGGAAGAAATTAAATTTTGATAAATCCTGCCATTTCCTAAAGAATGGACATTCTGGTCTTTGGCTAGCTCTGTTTAGTATATCTCCATAAATGCATCGCAGACTTGTTTGGTTTGCAAATAATCTCTCCTTGCTCCTTTCCTTATTCAATTCTTCATAATCCTGCTGGGTTCTTTTTCAAGAATACTCATCAGTCATAAATGTTTTTTGCCAAATCTCATCCGCAGGTATTCCTACATAGCCTCAAGGTCTCTGATTGTGCTTTCCATGACAGTTATCCTCTCTTTTGCCCTTGATATGTTCCGTGAATGGTTCTTAACAAACAATTCTGTTGATAAAGTACAAGAAAAAGAAATCAAAGCGTCTCTCAGCAGTGGTACCTCTGCAGGGTAAACAGGAATAAAGCACAGTAAAAGTGTATTTGTGTCACTCAAATTAGCAGATGGGAGTCTGAAAGTGCACTGCAAGAGATGTGGTGAGAAAAACCACCCCTTTAATGTAGGTTCATTTTGGAAAAGCACTATACTTTAGGAGAAAAAACTCTATCCCGCCAGAAGTGTTTTTCAAGATCTAAATGACTATTTTTAGGCTCATAGAAGTTACTCTTACACTAATAGACTGCAGTTTTTTAAGGACAAGTAGAAGTATAGAAAAAAAATGGAAATGTGGATGCACAATTTCTCTGAACAGTTTGACACTAAATACCACAAATACAACTATTTCTGGAGTTCATAGTTAGCTTTTTTGAAAAGCACAGTCAATATGAGGAAAAATTTAGGGCCATTAGCTTTGAGACCTCTGTGTGTCACTGGCAAAGAATGATGGTAAATGTGACATCAGCATCCTACTTGAGATAAAAATTTGAACTCTGTCACAACATTAGATTAAAGAGGGAGAAATAGCCCAGTTCAACATTCTGGCAGAAGTGGAACAGAGGGTAATCTGAGTTTCTTATCTCTGAAAGATCTCTTCTGCTTCCTAACTCTCCTTGCCTGTTCATGTTGTTTAAAATCAGTAAACACTTCATTGCCAGCCTCATCACAGCAGTCCTGGAAAACATCTGGACAGGTGTCTGAAAACAAGTGCACTGAAGAAGCTTAACTAGAGTAATTTTAATCAATACTATTTCAGTTATAAACTATCTTAACATAGGATTAAAAAGCTGGGAAAATAGTGGAACTGAATGATATTCTCCTGCATTCAAAACTACTCCAGTTAGTCTTCAGATTTGAATATTGTGTGATTTAACACATCTGATACCATTAACATCACTATTGTGCTACAAAGACAATACACAGGCAGTATTTTAACTGACTCTGATATCAACCCTAGATTGTAAATTGACTGCACCACAACAAGTTCAAAGGAGAAAAAAAAAATCAGTCAATAGTTTGATGCTGAGCTGATGGTTAAGAAGCAGAGTGTGCCACAGGTAAGCGGTGGGGCCCATTTTGTTCAGTATGTTCAGTAGATTTGATAGCAACAGAGCACACCCTCAGCAGATCTATAAGGAGGTTCAGTCCAGAAAGACCTTGAGAAACTTGGGGACTGAGCCAACAGGAGCCTCAGGAAGCTCAGCAAAAAGCACAAAGTATTGTACGGGGGATGAGGTGACCCTGTGTGTCAGCACAGCTGGAAGACAACTGGCTGAGGAACAGCCCTGCTAAAAAGGACTTGGGGGTTGCAGTGGACACTAGGTCAAACATGAGCCATCTCTGTACTGTCGTTGTCAATACAGAAAACTGGTGCTGGGCTACATGAGGTGAAGCTTTGCTCTCATTGCCGTTGAGACTGCAGTTGGAATATTTTGTCCTGTTTTGGGCCTTCCTGTTCAAGAAGGATGCTGAGAAACTGGAAAGGGTCTAGTAGGCTCCTGTCAAGATGGCTGGGTCCTAGAGCTGCTCCTCAGAAGCTGTGTGCTGAGGCAGCTGGACATAGTCTGATGAAGAGAAGGCTAAGGGGTAATTTGATAATACTCTTTTAACTCTTTCAGGCAGTTTTAGGCAGTGGAACCAACCTCTTCTCAGCAATGGCAGACAGTATAAAACAAGGGGAAATGGCGAAAACCTGATGTTTGAGAGGTTCAGACTGCGCAACAGGAAAAATTTCTTTGCTAGGAGAGTAGTGCAGCACAGGAATAAGTTATTTTTGGAGATCATGGCAATTTTTGGAGGGTTTTCTTACTTGGCTACATAAAACCACTGCTAAAATCTCCAGTATTGAAGACACATGCTTTAAGTGGTTGAAGTAGACAACCTCCAGAGGTCCCTAACAAGCAACACTTCTATGACTGTGTCATCAGTTGCTGATGGTCTGTCTGCAGCTCTCATCAAGGACACAGAGCTGGCTTAACCCAGTTCTCCTCCCTCTTTTCCAGTTGAAAGAACTGTCATAACAGACAACTCTTCTTTCATCTCTCAAGACTGATCTAATTTCTCCAACACTAACATCAACCTACTTTGGAAGCATGTGAGGCAACACTAATGGAATGCCTCAAAGCAATCCCTGAAAAGCTCCCAGTCAGCAAAACAACTGTGCATCTATTTCTACCACCCTCATTAATATGCTCTAGATTTAGTGAATTCTTGCCAACTTTAACACGACTGTTCATCATAGATCTAGGGCAATAGGGAGGCCTTAATATAGGTGGCCTCTATTTCCACCTCCAGCAAGAATACATGATGCTTTTTACATAAATAGCATTTAAATGTCATAAAAACTGCTTTAGAAACACTCATGTTAGAATTTGAGAGCATCTTCAGTTTTGCACAGCTTTGATTTCACATCCCCCTGAGGGGATTCTTATGGGTCATGAAACATGTTCTGGAGAAAAACTGTTTCTTTAAAAGTTTCAAACTTCTCAGATGTGCTTTTTGGACACTTACCTAGGTAACAAGTTTCCATACTAAGAAAGTAAAGGGGGATTAATACACACTAAAGAGAAATTTTCACTTCAACTTATAAAATAATTTATATTTTTGAAGTTTTCCTTCATTTCTCATAGGGCTGACATCAAAAGAAAGGATTGAACTTAACACAGATGTTTCAGTTGATCCATCCTGAAGTATTCTTGGTGGATGGAAATTTTAGACATTGACTTTTGTTACCAATATGGGACAAGGATGTCTTTCAATTTGAAAGTTATCCTCACATGAGGAAATCATATCCTGCTTCATTCCACTTAAAAAATTCAAGATAGTGCTATACATGTCATCATGATGAATGCAACTATAAATTTATACACAGCAGTACATAATTCCTAATTATTAGGAAATATAATGGCTTTACCATAAATATCTTAATTTTTTTTTCTGTAGTCATTTATATTCCATAGCTTCTTTTCATATATGTCTGATTAGAAGTGGAAATATACAGTGTAAGCAATGCCAGTACTCCTTTTTCTTCCTATTTTGAGAGCTGACCTCGCTCCTTTGAGGTTAGAGAAACTGACAGCCTTATGCCATATCGGCCATGTGTGTGGTGCAAAGCAGCCTGTCAGCCGCCTTCTGCAAGTTTTTACCATACAGTTCTCCAAACCAGAAGGAAAAAAAATATGTATATCCAGTCGGTCACTGTGCTTAAGCTGAGTTAAGCCTCTCTTTCATTAGGTAACTTAAATTTAAAATAAGAACCAGTTAACCTTAGTTTCATGAGGAATTTGTGGGACTTCTTTCACAAAAATAAAGATAATTTTTATGAAAAATTTTCAGAGGTGGAACCAGACATCAGCTCAGCTGGTACAGGTCATCAATTATTGAAAGTTTGAGCACTTACTGTGTTCTGTTCTTTCCTACTCTTCTTGACAAAATGATGTGATTGAAAAACCCCATGCTTTTCCATTAAAGGTATCCTGAAAAGGGGAAGTGGGACGTCCAAGTGTGCTGATACAGTAATTTGCATTTTTTTTTAAAATTCCACTTGCTCATGTGAAAGTAGAATTAGACTTCCCCATAAAAATGTCTAAATAACAGCTTGGTTTGTTTTCAGGGGATAAAGCAAAGTCAAAGAATTACATCCACAAAGTGTTCCTTTGCCCTCTAGAACGTCTCTCAGTCCACTACAGCACATATCAAGTGGAGCCACAGTGTCTGCCGATGTTCAGTGTTGCTCTGGGTGGGGAACTTCAGAGCCTGGCAGGGAGCTTATGCTGTTGCCATGCAGAAGCAGAGAGGAACATTTGATCCAATGTTATTTCAGTTCTGCAACTACCTTCTGCTAAGCATGGTATGTGTATGATGAAGTTATTTTAATCTGTTGTTTATTCCTTTGTTTCTTGTTTTATTTTTAGCTATATAAAAGAAAAATGTTTGAAGTAATAAAGGCCAGCTGCTATAGTATTACTTGTTAGGACAGTATTTCAAATGCCCATTGTATTCCTTTATCTGCGATTACAATACCTTGTGGAGCATCAGTTGCTGTAGCACCAACCTACAATTATGATCGTTCAATCAATATTATAGATTTAAAAAATAAGAGGTTTTCTTCTTTTCCTTATCTTGTAATCAGAGCAATGTTCAATTTGTATATACAGACATGCTCTTGGCATCTGTGAGGTTTTTCTTCCTCCTTTCAGTACTGCACCTCAGCACATTACAGGATCATTCCAGTTTCATTCAAGGTGGGAAAATGCCTGCCTCATTAGGAAAAAAAAAGAACAACAAACCAATGAACCGAGTCACCAGAAAAAGCAGTATATCAAAGCCCAGCTGGGAACAGCACAAGAAAACTTTCAGCCTCTGATACTGTGGAGGCAGGTGCCTTGAGGAGTGCAGACTTCAGGCACCAGGGTAAAATGTATACCTGCTCTTAGCTGTATTCATCCCACTTCCGTGAGAAAATACATCTTGTTCCCGAGCAGATTTGTATCATCTCCTCCACATGGGTATAACACAACCCCTTCACACCTCACAAAAAGCCATGGTCCTCCTTTCCTGTCACCCACGGGTTCCCTGGCTTACACTGCTCCCCTCGTAAGAGCCTTATACCAGGCAGTGAAAGTGTTGGCCAGTTCCTGAGGTTGCTTCCTCCAGTTTCTTTAACTAGAGGTTGCATTTGCTGAACATGAGAGCAGGCTGTTGCTAATTGGAAGAGCCATCACTGTAATCAGGAAGCTTCCACCTTCAGTTGATTAGGAAACAAAGTAATTCAGTGGGCGATTAAGATGTCCAGTCTCCTACATATCTGGTTCCCAGGTGTTGCGGAATAAGATTTTTTTGTTTTTCTTTTTTTTTAAACAGCTTTAGTTTAGCAGCAGTTTAGGATTTATTAATATTTTTGGGATAGATCCCAGAATTAGGTTATATAATTCTTAACAACACTTAAGCATCAGCCAATTTAACAGAGTGATT
The DNA here is from genome assembly GCA_013389945.1 of Fregata magnificens. Taxonomy (NCBI): domain Eukaryota; kingdom Metazoa; phylum Chordata; class Aves; order Suliformes; family Fregatidae; genus Fregata; species Fregata magnificens. The sequence continues at coordinate 55,036 of WAAD01041417.1, read as the reverse complement.
CAATGGAATTTGTTACAATCAAAATAGCAACTCTGTTAAAGATTCGAGAATGGCAAGGGTCACCC
>WAAD01041417.1:0-54078 GCA_013389945.1 Fregata magnificens | reverse complement strand
TTGCCAAAAGTGTGTTCCATCTCAGGATATGATTAGGGAATGCTTCATTTGTATCAAAATGTTTCCTCACAATGTTTGCTATCCAGAGAGTACAGCACCATGACAGGATAAAAACTATAGGCAAAATAACTAGAAAGCTAAGTAAAAGAAAAATAAGTGGATTTTTTTTTCCATTCTCTTCACTGGGTAAGGCATCTAGCAGTTAAAAAAGTAGTTAGCAAGTACAAAACATAACCAATAGTACTGGTGCAAGGCAGTATTAGAATTTGCTGATTTTTTTTTTTTGTGGTTGTTTTGAATAAGTTTTAGTAACACAGATAAGAACTTCTCCATTTTATATTCAGCTACTCTGGGCTTTGTCTGAAAAACAGCGTAAAAGCCTTTCAAAAAGATAGTGTAAGGGTCCTAGCTGTTTGGGAGGTGAGGGGCAGTGCAGCTCCTGACTGAAAGCTGAGGGACAACAGGTCTGCAGAAAAACCTAATCAATAGGTTTACTCCTGACAACAGTCTTGTCTTTGTCTTTCAAAGGCATCAAATTTGGCCCCCACCCCATCCCACTTGGTGTTTCTCCATTGTTGCTTTCAGCAAGTTCTCCAAATCTTGCATCTGGCCCTGCTGGGAACAACTAATGCAGGCAGAGCCTCTGGCATGACCTTCTCAGCACAGTTTGTCTGTATTCTGGGTAAGCAGGTTTTCCTTCTTTTTCTGATGCTTTGTGGTGAAGCAGGCAAAGGGTTTATTCCTTCGACTCAAGAAGCCTAAAAAGTGTTTGGTGGAAACTTGACAGCTGATACCCCTGACATTCCCAATGTGGCCTTACTCAAACCGGGGGTTTTGGATCCTGCTCCGAAATTCCACAAATCTTTGGCTTTTCCTAATGTGGTTCCAGTGACCAGGGCTTCTGTTCAGCAAAGCCACTCTGAAGGTAAAGATGTGCCTAAAGGTAAATTTGGCCTTAAATGCTTTCCTGACTGGGGAAGGCAAATAGAAGAAGCCTGGAAAGGCTTCTCTGATGAAATAGAAGCCCACAGAAAACATCTGATTTTGATCTCTAATACTAGAATCCATGGATTCATACAGCTGTATTTGTGAGGAATTATTCCTGATTTACATCTGTGCATAATCTTAAAACAGATTCCAAACCAGGTATAGAAACTGTGGGCCCAGTTCACTCCTGTACTACTTTGTTTTGACATATATTGACAATAAATACAAATATTTATTATATCTGTATCAACCTACTGACACCAAGAGACTAAGGTGGGCACAATGAGCAAACACCCTAATTAAGCTCTTGGATGCTGACTTTGCTGTCCCTCCTCATTTGTGACTTTCTTAGAGAAAAAACAGACTAATGAAGTTTGAGATCATCCAGCTCCTCAAAGTCTGAAGGGGTTCAGGGGAGGAGATTCTGTTTTGGTCTGCCTATATTTTGAGTTTCAGTTTTGCTTTGCATGTGAGAGTAAGTTTTTGAACAGACAAATAAAGGTTTTTTCTCTACTTCTAAAGCTGTCCCTATTCTCCCTACCTTACTCACCTTTCCCAATCAAAGAAATAACCTGCTATCACTGATCTCCTTATATTTTAAAATATGGTTATAGATTATAGTCTGGTTTTATATAACATTACTTTTTCCCTCTTTGGTAATGCAATTCTTTCCACCTTTTCAGTAACTCTGGAGTTGAGTGAACCAGAGAGCAAATATCATCGTGATCACCCGAATGTGTTACTGCCTGTCTGGAGAAATAGTTATCATAAGCACCTACCAAAAGATCACACTTCATTATGTACGTGTATAATGCACTAAAGAAGATTATATAAACGTGCACCTATGGTAGGGGACTTCTAAATATTCAGAGAAAATGCACACATGCCTACAGAGACAACCAAAATCATCTTCTGTTTGCGATAAAATTGTGTCTAAAACTGGCAGCAATGTCAATCAAAATCACCTGCTGCACAGAGTGAGAAGTGCATGAAGTCTATATTACTCAAATGACCACAATAAAGTGTCATTTACTTGCCTGTCCTGTCCTTTGCTGCAGTGGCTAAACATCTTTCTCTCACTCTCCGGGGTGGAACAACAGACTTTGCCAGCTGTCCTGTCCATCAGAGCTTTACAAGAGCATCGTTCTCGCGCCTTAGATTTCAGCGAGACAAGCTCAGAGTCAATCTGCTGACCGCACATTTGCGCCCAGGGTAAAGAAAAGGCAGACAGACTTCATATTCACAAGGCCACTGTACAAAGGTGTTCAGATCTTTCCGATGCTCTTAATTTCCTGCTGAAGAAAAGCAGTCATTTCATTGAAGGCTAAAGAAAACACAAGGTGTATCTTATCTCAGATATCACTGGCATAAATATGATAAAGTTAATTACTTGGCCACCTGAATTCAATACATAAATCATAAGACAGCTTGGGTGACTTGTGATTGGTAATCTATTATAAACATATTTCTTTATTCATATTTGTGTCACTAAGAAATGTGCATGCCTTTAGGAGAAAAAAGTCATACGTGGGTTTAGTTACTCTTATTTATACTAATATATGCAGATTTAAACAGTTTATGTGGAATTTAAAGATAAATTGCATCAGGTTCTCCAGATGCTGGAAATAACTTACTTTGCCTGTCCTGCAGCATTACTGTTTGTTTATCATTTCAAAGTTCACAAGGTAATTGCCTCATTATCTGTTCATCTAATTTCAGAGAGAAATGACAATCCCTAGCTGCTGAGGTCATGGCCCATCAAAAATTACACTGTCTCTAATTTTATATCTGATCTCTGGTAGATCTTAATTTGCTTATCTCAGTTCTCATATATCGACTAAATTGCTGAATTCTATTAAAATCTCCACCAGCTGCCCAAGATTTAAGACTGAACTACTGAATTGAGACTTATTGAATTATTAAGACATTATTGCCAATGTGAGCCAGTAAAACAATAATTAAAATATACAAGATTAATATGCCTTTTAGTTTCCCGTATACCGTTTGAATTCAGTCTGAATGTGGCTCTGTACACACATACATAAAATATCCTATTGCCTCAGTTAGCATGACAAAAACGTGTCTCTGTAGTTTTTTTTTTTCCTTTATACAGTTACACTGACCTTAGCTGCAAGAGCTTTGAGAAATAAAGGTAATATTAAACCATTGTGCAAATTTTCTTGGGTGGATAGTGTAAAATTTTTCAAGTTGTATTTTCCTATATAATGCTTCAAATGTAACCTTTTGAAATGTTATTCTGCTGTACATACTGAAGATCGCTTTCGCTAAAGAGTTATACTTAATACCGTATTTAGCTTCCTACTCTAATCTCCAAGTGTGTCCATGTTCCCTACATGAAGAGAATGGCAGATACTCTAGTGATGGTCACTCTTGGAGTCAGGGTTTCCATTTTTGGCACTGCTGCCATGTTTCTGTTGCTGGAGGAGGGAAGGAGTTTGCACAAGGAGACAAAAAAAGTATTTAATAAATCCCTGTTGACCAATCATTGCTTGGTCTGGCAGGTCATTGGGAAATTTGACCTCTTCACATCCCCCTTCAGCCTCGCTGAGTGAGACTGTTCACGCCTAGGAGATTCCACTTGAATAGATAGCTCCCCAAAAGTATTATCTTACTCTGCTACCGTATCACAGTGCTAAGTGCTATACTTTCCTACTTCTTTTTCCACAAACCGCTTGCTTCTGACAGCAGTTGCATCTCCACCACCATTGGGATCCCAGCAGTTAAAAGGACTTTCAGCGTAAGTGAGAGGTGGTGGTAGTTGCTGCATCTTCTTCACTACTCACAAATCTCTAAATTTGGAGACAAAAGTGTTGCAGCTAGATTTGTGGTCTCAGTGCCTGTTGACTAGCGCCTCTGCTTCACCACTGCATCGCAGCAAAGCTAAACTAAAGCAGACGTCTCTAAAAGATCATTTCCTTTCTGAAGAGCAGGTTCCCAAGGTGACATGCGGCCTTATCATTTCCTATTAGAGCACAAAGGTAGTCTCTAAATGAAAGATGTAATAGAGAAAACAGATCTTCTAAACATGTCCAGGAAGACTGATTCTTCACTGGAGGAAAGATTTAACTTCTCATTACCATTTTTCTTACATGGCAGAAATACACTCAAAGTCAAAGAATTTTGCAGCATTCATCACCAAAGGCGGGGGGGGGGGGGGAGAAGAAAAGACAAAAGATGCTTACCAGCACCTCCCACAGTGCGGCTAACTGGGTGTGCATGGAAGCCAAGAGATGATTAATCACAGGGCTGGAAGATCAGGTTTTCATAAGCTGTTTTAGATAGCCTTCGTACTTCATCATCAGCTTGGTACTGTGCAGCAGAGAGGAAACTCACACATCAGAATCAACGCACCGTGAGGTCACTTGCCTCTCATGCCTTGCTGGAGGTAGAACTTTGATTGCTTTTGTTCTTGTAAGTCATTTGGCAGTTTGTTCAAAATCTGGCACTGCATCATTTTCTGTCTGTGACTTCATTTGTGCATCTCTCTATGATAGCCTCAGAAGTACCCTGTTATGATGCTTCACATTCAGGGTTTTCTGAAGCTTGGCCTGTTTCAGGAAAGTGAGGACATCTTGCTACATGCTGGTTAGGGGCGGCAGGAGGGAAGGGAGGGAAAATATACTGCTGTGGTAAAGTGTTTCTTACATCGCATGTTGGTGCTCTGGGTAAGGAACTGAAATCCTGTCACTGTGACTACAGAGTAGGAAGGAACACAAAAGGAAACAACAGTCCATCTGCAAACTGTAGAAACTAATATAGAAAGGCACATGGGAGGTTACTGAAATAGCATATGGTACGATCACATCAAGGAGGCACCGAGACTGTATGGTAAACTTGCTGTGGTTTTAGATAGGGTTTGCTGTATGCCAGCTTTTGTAGTGTTATACACATAAAAGCCTTAAGCATGGCCCTAATAAACTTTCTACAAAACAAAACAACTCCCAGTTTGGACCAGATCTAACATGAAGATAAACCAAGCTTTTAAGGGAATCACGAGGGAAGTCTCAGATAAAATTTGCATCCCACAAAGCAGAATACATGTAGAGAGCTTATCTATAAATCATTTTAAGCTTCAAGCTTTTTTCTTTTTCGGTCCATTCTTCAGCTACATAACATGGCTCAATTAAAGCAAAGCAAAACAAAATTCCACCTGGTGTTTGTACTTCACCCTTATAACAAGAAAAACAGGTTCTCAGCCTCCTGGAATTCTCAGTCATTTGTGCTTGAAGCTACACTGTGCAGGGCACTGTGTTCAAATATAAAGCTGCTTTTATTTTAGACATATCTTTCATGAACACCATCTTTCAGGGCATCTAACGAGACTTATTCCATAAGAGTATTTAATTAAAACTGGGTGAATGTATACTGACTAGGAATCAATTTCTTTTTTGCTTCAAACTGTTTATGAGCAAGCACTCATTTCTATTAACATATTCCTTAATGCAAGGTACTTGCGAACTAGTTTGGACATACTATTTTTGATGTCAGCAAACTGTTCCATTTTGTCTGCTTGCTCTTCATGGGTCATAATTAGTCCTAAGTTACCAGACAATATTTGTGCTTCCTGATTAAATATACGAAACTTTTTAAACAAAAGATGACAAAACAATAAATAGCAAATACTGAATTAATGAATAAAAACCACCACGCTTCTGGTAAGAACCGTTTGGTGAGAAATCACCTACACCAAGGAATCATGAATCACCCAGAACTCATGAACGTTTTCAAGAGTGTCTGGCAGTTGTTACAAACAACAAATAGCACAGCGAAAGAACAGCTGCAGAATGAAGCAAGCCTATTTATTCAGAATTGTATTGATGAACCTACATTTCCTTCATCCAGTATTTTTTGCCCCATAAGGAACTTCCTCCCCACTGCTACAAAAAGTTTTGAAGTGTCTTCTTTCCTCTCACTCTGGTCTCAGACATTTACAGACAGAGACGGTGTTGAGCCTAGCACAACACAATTATTCGGAATCTGCTTTTATGTTACATGAATAATGTGGTACAGGTCTTCCCAGCAATGTGCACTTTCTTTACTGAGGTGATGAGTGCAGCTGGCTGCTGCCTCAGCAACGTGCTAGTTAAAATATAAGTAGTCTGCTATTTACATCAAGGGTCCTGGCCAGCAGGCTGATGAAAACGCTTTTGATTGTATTGGGAACTTGAAGAAGCAGGCATGCAACTCCAGTGCCTGTTGTCTCCTCTTTACTTCACCTTTACCTTCTGTTTCACAACATCTGGTTGTCCTTTCACTCTCACAGTTTAAGAGATTGTGAGAAGAGACAGAGCCAGCATGTTCTTATAGGGATTTTTGTTTGCTCTTTCTCCAAATTTTTCTTTCTTTTAACAACATAACAGGTTTTTCTGCCCTGAAATTTTGTTTTGGAAATCAGTGATCATAAGAATACATAAAAAACCAAGAAACCCCATACTGAGTTAGAGAAAAGGTCTATGTAGCCTATCACCTGCCTCCAGTCATATGCTAATAGCTCATGCCCAAGAAAGAATTAAGGGAGGCACATAGCAACACTGGCCCAGCATCCTCTCCTAACCTCAGGTGCTACCTGCTCTAAGGGCTTCCTGAAGTGGAGATGGTGCCTTTAATATTTAATAACCTTAATTAGTGTTTCTTCCAGTAACATGCCCAATTCCTTTTCAAACTTTGAGAACTTTAGGGTCCATTGCACCCTATGGCCAGGTGTTCCACAGCTCTAGCACGGGCTCTGCCATGGGGAAATTCTCTGTTTGGTTTGAACCTGGTCTGTGCTAGTTTTATTTGATGCCCTGTAGTCCTTGTATACACAAACATCTTATTCCTGTAAAAATAAACGTTAGCTGACTTTTATACAACAACATCAGATCACAAAGCATGTTGTCAATAAGACCATTGTCATCTCTGTATTGTCAAAGGCAAACAGACGATACAAGAATAGGCTGGGCGGAGGTGATGGCAGGGCTACAACAGAGATCCTGCCTGGTGCTCTAACGTGAGGACTGTAACTATCACTTTTCAGCATTAGTCATGCTTACAGCCAAAGACAGTCTCCCTAACATTGCCTCTCCCCTCAAAGCATACAAATTCCAAACCTCATTAAAATAACAACATTCATTTATCTGCCCGGGAGGAGGCCAGGCTGTCTCAGGTCCTCTCAGGATGACTCTGGATGCCTTGCAGACTAGAAAGCACTGCAGAGGCACAGTGTGCTCCTTGCAGAGGAGACAGAGCAGAGACACCTGAGCCCACTTACACGTGGGCATGGATCCATCTGTCAAACCCTCTGGACAGCGAAGCTGATGAAGACTAGATCCTGCGCTGCCGTTAGGCATTAAAGCATCGATTATGAAGTAGTCCAGATCCTGAAAAGACTTCCCTAGGACTGTTCAGCTGAGTAAAAGTAACCTGCGCACAGGGTTCATCTATCAGAACCTAAATACATGTGAAACCTTCAGGGCTGGCTCAGCATACCCCTCTGTGTTCGAAGACTGCCAGACACGTCCTCTGACAATATAAAGTAGCAACTAAGGTTATTCAGCCTCAAATCTGACTGGAAAGTTTCCAAGGGTAAGTTTTTCAAAATCTGCAAAGTGCCATTGTTTGAAATGAAACATCTCACAGAAACATAGACCTGGCTGCAGCATATTCAGGATGCTGGCAATGGCCAGAGCAAAAGAGGTCAAGCAAAAAACCCTGCCACAGAAGAGCCAGTAACCTTATGATTAGGCCACAAGAAAGCCTTGGGTATTTGCCCCAATTCTGAACTGGGGAGGAGATTTGAACCAGCATTTTCTTAGTAGCCAGCATATTGCCTGCTCTGTGAACAGAAGGTCTGTTGCTGGCAATTGCTTTTCACGAGATGCTGAGAAGATTTGGCTCAAAGGACAGCAAGTGGGCCAAGGCTGAATAAGAAAATCGGGTAATAACTTGCACATACATAAAGTCATTCAGGCTTAAATACTTCCCTTATTCTTGGGGGAAAACCCAACACTTTTCCATGTAGACTTTAACCAGTTAATTGTAATCCATCAAAAGAAGATATTCCTAAACAAACATGAGTCATGCTAGTCTTAATGTTGTATAATAAATAAAACAGTTCCCACTCTTTGCATATTGTGTAATATTGCTGAAAAAGCATCAAGGGATGGAGATCCTACCAAGCATCATTATATCCCGTTGATGAGGTGTCTTCTATTTAATTTCTCTAGGATCCTGCTGCTGGAAATGTTATTGCTCTGATTAAGCCTGTTTACACGTTAGCCATTTTCTGCAGATCCAATGAGGAACATGTTTTGGAAATCTACGATTAAAGCTATTTGCTTTAACTTAGATGTTGATACTACTTGTGATGTAGTGCCTGCCATAATTGTAAGGTATTCCCTGCAGAGATAAATCTGGAGGAAATGAGTATTTTATCCAGAGCTTGCTATGAAAAATTACAAATGCATAAAAATCAATCTTTGTAGCTTAAACTATATGAACAGTGCGGCATCTTGATTCTATACAGTTGTGTGGAATTTGTTTTTATGTAGATTGCACTTCGTCTCATTAACTACCATCATATAAACAACATCATTAGTATTCTGAAAGATTGTCTTAATAAAACAAGTATATAATATTGTGTTGCTTTATCTGTGCTCAGAAATCACTATCATTTTAATTTTATATGGGAGTGCAACTATTGCTGCCATATTACTATATTTGGATGAGATTCTGCTGCTGCCTTGCCCTTGAAAACAGTCCCACTAGCCTGGCTGCAAATCTCAAAGAAAGGATTTTGCACTTGGACAAATATCGCTTTGGTCAGAAGGAAAGAATAACTAAATTTTTTACTACTGTCTCAGAAGCTAAAAGGCACTTTAGTGTCCAGGCAAGTGCTTCTGCTCTTTGGGGCAGCTGGAACCAGATAAATCAATTGCATAAATTTAGCAGCTTCTCTCAGCCAATTCACATGAGCAAGGTCCACCCTACTAACTGGAAGCTGGAAAATCCTGCTCTATGTCTGCACAGAACTAATCGGTTTGCAGCAAGTTTCATGCGTTTTTCATTTTAAACAAATCTCTGAAGTCTCATAAATCTAGGTTTACCGTGTTTCTATAAGCTACAGACCTCCCAATTTGTACTCTAATTATGTTTTGTTATTGTTATTATCAGCTTACTCTTGCTATGAATGTTTTTGTATCACTTGAAATTGATGGTAATACTCCCTGACATACAGTCTGACATATATTAAGAATGCAGAAAATGAAATGACAGAACTAATTAAAAATCCATCTGTTCAGTTAATTTAGAGGTGTGCCAAACAGTTGAAATGAGACTTGGTCAGCAGCAAATCACATCCACCTGTACCATTTGCTTAGCTGTTACTGTCCTGAGTAATGTTATTTCCTTAGAAACACTCCTACTATTCAGTTCAGAGACTGCACGCTGAGCGGTGAGAGCATGAAAAACACAGCTATTACTCCTGAACAGAAATACTACATGTAAAAATGTAGTATGAGCCTACTAAATGAAAAAAAGACATACGACAAAATGCTGTATATCATGTTGACTCACTCCATTAATTGTAATGACTGTGCCTCCAAGACATGGAACAATCACATCAGTATTACCTATAGAGATATTGCAGCTCTCTATCCAGGAAAAATTTCCCCCTTAATGTCAATGGTCTGTGCTTTTCTTTCCTGTAAGCCCATCAAAGTTAATAGAGTTGTACCAAGAATACATTTGGTCCCATCTGATTATGACACACTGAACATGTTATCTTATAGCCTGGCTGCTGTGTTATTGCATTACATGCAAAACCCATAATAATTCAAAAAGCATTCAACTGGCAAGCTAGGTCTTTTTTTCTTTTAAAAAGAAAGGAAAATAAGCATGTCTCGGTCTGGTGAGCAGCGGTCTGTCATGTGGCAGACTATATTATCACAGATTAGGTATATTTCTTCTGTACCAAAGAATTTTTGCTGGAATAAGAAAAGCATCTATATGTAAAATAAGCTACTCAGCATTTTCTTCCTGCTCATTCTGCAGTCAGCCTCCTTCCAGCATGTACTACTTGGACTTGTATTCCAGACTCCAGAGAAGGCAGTGCATGCACACTCCTACGCACAGAGGGACTCCCTTAGCTGGTCACTTCGACTTTTGGAAGCTGCAACCAGTGGATGACTTTAAAGAATTTAAAGCAGACAGCTTCAATGGAAGGCAAAGCAGACAGCAGCCATCTGCTTTTAGCATGAAACTAACAAAACAGCCATTAAGGAACAAGAAAACAGGAGTTTCAATGACATGAACCAAATATTTCTCAGCAAAAACTTTTGGCATTTCCTGCACTCAGCATGGTTTCAGGTCAGTATTTTTATTACTGCTCCCCAACTTCTAATTTTTGTTTACACAAAGTGTCCTTCTGGTACACTCAGGAATCTAACAAGCAATAAGCACATTAATAAGCAAGTGCAAAGACGCTGCAAGCTGCAGTAGAGCCAGGAAGGGGAAGTCCACCAGAACCAGGACCTGAGGGTAACAGCTTCCATGGAGAGGCATGGAGTCATTCATGGGGCAACTTGCATATTACCTCCCCAAACATGGACATTAGGAAGGACCTTCATGGATGCACACCCCTTGGCATGCTTTTCTACATTGCTACAATCAAGAGAATGAGTACCCCATCAGAGAAGCAGTGGGGAAGAGGGAGGCAAAGAGGAGAGCTGGCTGAGGGCCACAGTGTCAATGTGGGCTGACACAACCCAGAAGGCCAGGAGGGAGGGATGGAAGAACGCTTTCACTGGCAGAGAGAGATGCGGGGATGTTAAAACTCATGACTTAGCAATGGCAGGGAAGGCATTAAGAGAAAAGTGAGGAAGAGATGAGCAAAAAAGGCTGGACAAGCTAAAGTAGACAGAGAGATGGGAAGCAGGACCCTAGAAAGGTCCTGGAGTGAGTGAGAACACACCTGCCGGCAATCCTTCAGCTGCAGTGAGAGTATTTCTCTCCTGTTTATTCCCAAATCACTAAGGGGAGCAAGTGTCTCTAGCTATATTAAGCCTGCAAAAGTGTGACGTCCCATTCTATAAAGGTTTGTATTAGGGAGAGGGGTGTTCATTTCAGAAGCATTCACTGAGCAAGGAAGCAACATGCCAGAAACCATGTTTCCCTAATTCACTGGATACTGGTTATTGTATGTTCAACCGATGTCTGGGATAGCAGGAAGCTGGCTATGCACAGAGGTGTAAGAGATAGGCTAGTGAGAAATGCCATATTGATCACAGAACGTGAGATCTGATCAGCACTTTAATTATCTTCTATTGTCAATAGAAATAATCATTTATCATCCTGTTCAGTGACAGCAACTCATTGAGAGACAAAAAAGTCTCACAACTGATTTATATCTCTCGCTAGAATAAATTTAAACTCCAGCAACCAGCTGGGGAGGCATCACTATTATTGACTAACAAAGGGCAGGTTGCTAAAACTCCAGGTTCCAAAAAATTTAATGATCTGTCAGTCATCTGAAAAACAGCATCTCAGCTTGCCCTCTGTGTGTAATGCAGCTTTTTTGGATTGAAAGGAACAGATTTACTAGATACTGCTGCCTTTGGGACCATTTCCTTAGACAGTCCTATAGGAATCTCATCTAAAGATACAGCTATACCTTGGTGTTTCTGGTCCAAGCCATAGCTCCTTCTATATAATGAAGTATCCTTAGGATTTTGACAGTAAAGAAGATAAGGTTTTGATCCCAAATAATCTTTTCTGGGCTTTCTCTGCACAATTTTGGGGCAGAGCTGACCCCAGCCTGTTCTTACACAAGCTCACCAAGATCTAGCTGTGAAAGCAAATGGCTGGGCTGTGGGAGACTTCATTTTAGAGCAGGGTCTCCTTCTAAGCACTTCCTAAGCACTGAAATTCTTTAACCACAAGGAAACAGGGAGAGCACTGAGTTTGCATTCTCAGTCCCCAGTGTGGAAGACTTCCCTGTTCATATAAAATGTTAATGAGTTTGAGTGGAAAAAAACAGACTTAATTCTGTTTTGGCCAGTGGGGTAGATCCAGGCTCCCAGCGTCTGACCCAGTAAGTATTTTGCTCAAAATGGGAGAGCTTCAATAGCAGACACCAAGTCCCTGGTCTTTTTGGGGCACTCTAGCCAGATGATTGGGGTATAAATAGATGGTTGTCTTCAATTCAGAGCCCAAATGGAGATTAAAGAGAAGGGCAGCAGAGGAGCTTGCCCTCCTGCCTTGTGGACAAACACTCCACCTGGGAGGCCCTTTTTCTTGTCACTGGGCTTTGTGCAAGGCTCACACCAGCAGCTGTGCTCCCACTCAGACCTCACAGGTGACACCAGCATAGCACTGCCTGGTTTGGGGATCTCAATACAAATTTAACGGCTGAACTGTTTGGTGCCAGCAGGAGTGATTGATTATGTCCAGCAGCAAATGTGGAGAAATGTAGGCACTTCAGGGTTTAGGCTAACTCCAGGCTTTGGAGCTGGAACTAGTGGTAGTTACCAGCCCATCTGACTCTAAAATTTTGTTAAGGCACAGGAAGGATGGGGAAAAAAATTTGTAGTTTAGAAGGGAAACCAATTAGTAGAGGTGTAAAGGCAAGGTGGAAACTCCATTTATAGAAGAGAGGATGGGACAGCTCAGTCAAGATTTAGGTGATGATCACTGAGCTTTATTGACAAGTATTTGGTTAAGTTTCTGGGGGACCATCTTCCAAAAAAAATTCTTCACCCCTAAAAAAAGAAAAAATATAATCAGTAAGCAATATAGGTGCTGCTTTCCCACAGCAATAGCACTTTTGTCATTTCTCACCAATTCTAGGGAAAGATTTGCATGGTGACAAATCTGTAGTGTCTATGTCCCCTGGGGGAAATTAGCATGCCATTATGATTTGTATTAATATTTGGTTTATTTCCCAGTCAAACATTCGCTGTTTTTTTTTAAAATGTGGGATAAATTGACTCCAATCAAATCAATAGTATGGGTGTTGAACTGTTTCGTTGCGTTCAGATAACTTAGTTGATAACTGTTTTGTAATCTAGAAATCCTGTGTCTGAAATACCTGTTACAAAGCTGTGAAGCTGAAGGGCTGTACTCGTAACAGCCTCAGTTTCCAGACTCCTTGAGCTCAGAGCATTGTGCAAGGTGTTGATGTCTGATGGAACTTGAATGTTTCCCTCATACAAAAGCAACATCCATATTCACTGGTAGGAAGGGACTCCATTCAGTGAGCCAGTACTCCAGGAAAAAGTTGTCAAAGATTTAGGTTTATCCTAGAGCAGTCTCTGAGAATACTTCCTGCAATCACAGTTAAGTCAAGGCTATCCACACCCATTACCTCATCTGATCTCAAATGCCATTTACAAGGGTTTCCAGGTTTGCATGCCAAGACCATTGAATTTTGACATCCTCTGAAACCCATTTAGAGAAGTCCCAGGTCTGAGGAAGCTGCAACCATCACTATTTTAGCCCAGACAATATTGGTAGGTTTATAAAGTGGTTGTAAACCCATGAAACATTCTGAAAAGACAGATTCATGTCAGCTGAGTGAAGGATTGAGCTTCGGGTTTATTTAACATATTATTCCCTGCAAATTGTTTCAACATTTTTCAAATATCCAGGAAAAGTTATTTCCCCTAAACTGCTGGAAAGTACCTCTCATTTTTGAAGCACAGGTGTACAGTAAGCATATCTTTATCCTTTGTACATTGTTGTCATTGCTTCACATTTCTACACTCCACAATGGACTGAAACCCAAGTTCCTCATTTTGTCTCTCTATATTTGTACTGCACAGTCTAAAAAAACCCTTGATGTTAGTTATTGAATGTTAGATCCAATTTAACATTTACTCTCTGAAACATATTTATAGCAGCAAATGGGGTTTTTTTCTCTTCATTTATGCAACATTTTGCCTAATGAGCTAAAACTTACTGATTCATTTTATTTTACTGAATGAAGATATTCATATGCAACGAGAGTCATCTTGTTAAAAGGGTAAGCCTGGTAACCAAGATTCACTGAGCCAAGAACTAAAGGCTATGTGCATAGTAGTGTAATTTAGCATTCAGTCAATGGATATATGATCAAAGCAAGTTACCTATTGCAAAGACGGCAAAGAGTGGTGAGGCAGTAAAAACAGTGCTGCATATTTTAACCTATACCCTCTTACGTTTCTTTCCTAACACCTACATTCCTGACTGTAGCACACAGTGTATATTGAATTATAACCACAAAGCTATCATTTTCTGTTTTAAAATTCTCTCTCCAATTCTAGTGTCCACTTGCTAAAAAGCATAATGAAAAATTTAGAAGGACAGAGAAGGACAAAAAAAAATATTGAAAGACCAAAGAAAATGCCCTTCAGTGAAAGAACTCCCTCAGTTTATACTATTAGAAAGAAACATAAGACAAGGCTTCACAACACAATCTTATCTCCTTTGCAGGAAAAGAAAAGAGTTAAGGAGGTGGTTCTTAATCAGATAAGAAAGGGCCAATACCTGGAAGCTGATACTCAACAAATCTGTATTTGAACTAAGAAGTTCCTTGAAAACTGATCAACTATTGGAACAAATTTCAAGGAGAGGTGACTTCACCCTTACTTGTTATCACTGTCAAGTAGAACATCGTTGCTCAGAGGGAAGCCTGGAGGCACCCCACAGTGCCCACCAGCCTCCTGAGACCACGCAGACCACCTCCACCATAAATGCTGCTTCCCTAGAAGCACACCTCAGCATCCTGCTGCTGTGGGGCAAACTCACCTACAACAGTTTCAAAGCACAGGTAGAGCAAACTCCAGCCTGCTACTCAACAAAGCAACATATCTTCCATCAAACACAAGTTATTCGGCTCAGTACAGCAAAAGGATACTAGACAAAATATAATACTCTGATATTCGGAGGTCAGGCAGCAGGGCTTTCCGTCAGCCTCAGTGCACAGCTAATACCTACCATATGCTAGCTCCTTCACAGAAGTGTGCCCTGCAGTACAGCAAAATATTTTTCACCCACCACTTCCATACTGGTGTATTGTCCAAGCATTTCTGACACTTCATAAACTATAGCTAAGCAGCAGAAGGGTTATACAGATTTCACAGGCTGCAGAACAGTTGAGTAGCTTGCCCAAAGTCACAGATGTCTCAAAAACTCTACAAGAAAGCGTCATAATCCCAATGTGGAGAAGTGAACCCTAAAACCGCAATGTCCTGATTATAATACGGAAACAGACATGCAAGAGGGGATGAGCAAGCCAATTCCTTGGGACTCATCTGCTGAGGGTTTCCCTCTGGGTGAATTTCTGCCCAATTCTTTCTGCTCCATAGACTATTTAAGTGGAAGCTGGCATATTTCCAGGGATAACCTGACTGCAAAGGTAGATTTTTTTTTTTTTTAAAGATGATGGAAAATTAAGAGCTTGAGAACATTGGGCTGGATCCATAAGGGGTGGAAGTTTGTTATAGTTGCTGACTTGGAGAGCTAAAGTGTAGACAAATTGAAATCTACAGTGGGGGCTTTTTCAATTCACTACAATGTGAAAAAGGCAGTTCATCTACTGTGCTAAGGAGATGTTCAACTCTGTCTCTGCTGCAGTTTGCTTCTTTGCAAAAGCCCAAAATAAAGCTCACTAACCATGGCCAGGTACAAAATTTGCACTCTCCCATAATGTTTGGGTTCCAGGATGTGACATGATGGAATAGCAGGATAAACCCCCAACAGTCCAGGAGGAAGCAGTCAGCGACCTGCTGCGCCACCTGGACGCTCACAAGTCTATGGGGCCAGATGGGATCCACCCGAGAGTGCTGAGGGAGCTGGCGGAGGAGCTTGCTAAGCCACTCTCCATCATTTATCAGCAGTGCTGGTCAATGAGGGAGGTCCCAGATGACTGGAAGTTAGCAAATGTGACGCCCATCTACAAGAAGGGCCGGAAGGAGGAGCCGGGGAACTACAGGCCAGTCAGCCTGACCTTGGTGCCGGGGAAGATCATGGAGCGGCTCATCTTGAGTGTGCCCACCAGGCGGGTGCAAGGCAACCAGGGGATCAGGCCCAGCCAGCATGGGTTCATGAAAGGCAGGTCCTGCCCGACCAACCTGATCTCCTTCTATGACCGGGTGACCCGCCTAGTAGATGAGGGCAAGGCTGTGGATGTTGTCTACCTGGACTTTAGTAAGGCCTTTGACACGGTCTCCCACGGCATTCTCCTGGAGAAGTTGGCAGCTCACGGCTTGGATGGGCATACTCTTCGCTGGGTAAAACCTGGCTGGATGGCCGAGCCCAGAGAGTGGTGGTGAATGGAGTGAAATCCAGTTGGCGGCCGGTCACGAGCGGTGTTCCCCAGGGCTCGGTTCTGGGGCCGGTTTTGTTCAATGTTTTCATCAATGATCTGGATGAGGGGATTGAGTGCACCCTCAGCAAGTTTGCAGATGACACCAAGCTGGGTGGGAGTGTCGATCTGCTCGAGGGAAGGAAGGCCCTGCAGAGGGATCTGGATAGGCTGGATCGATGGGCCGAGGCCAACTGTATGAGGTTCAACAAGGCCAAGTGCCGGGTCCTGCACTTTGGTCACAACAACCCCATGCAACGCTACAGGCTTGGGGAAGAGTGGCTGGAGAGCTGCCCGGCAGAAAAGGACCTGGGGGTGCTGGTCGACAGCCGGCTGAACATGAGCCGGCAGTGTGCCCAGGTGGCCAAGAAGGCCAACGGCATCCTGGCTTGTATCAGGAATAGTGTGACCAGCAGGAGTAGGGAAGTGATCGTGCCCCTGTACTCGGCACTGGTGAGGCCGCACCTCGAATACTGTGTTCAGTTTTGGGCCCCTCACTACAAGAAAGACATTGAGGTGCTGGAGCATGTCCAGAGAAGGACAACAAAGCTGGTGAAGGGTCTAGAACACAAGTCTTATGAGGAGCGGCTGAGGGAGCTGGGGTTGTTTACTTTGGAGAAGAGGAGGCTGAGGGGAGACCTTCTCGCTCTCTACAACTACCTGAAAGGAGGTTGTAGTGAAGCGGATGTCGGACTCTTCTCCCAAGTAACTGGTGATAGGGCAAGAGGAAATGGCCTCAAGTTGCATCAGGGGAGGTTTAGATTGGATATCAGGAAGAATTTCTTTACCGAAAGAGTGGTTAAGCATTGCAACAGGCTGACCAGAGAGGTGGTGGAGTCGTCATCCCTGGAGGCATTCAAAAAAGGTGTAGACGTGGCACTCCAGGGCCTAGTTTAGGAGGCATGGTGGTGTTGGTTGACGGTTGGACTTGATGATCTTAGAGGTCTTTTCCAACCTTAATGATTCTATGATTCTGTAAGGGGAAGACTCACAAAACTTAGATCTCATTTCCAGCTGGGAGTACTTTGTGTTTAAGTTTGGGCAAGACACTTGAAACAAAAATGTTGGTCCTTGGTATCTAAGCTAGGGTCCTAGGCAGTTTCCTGTGGTTTCAAGGTTAGACCTAAATCCAAACTAATACTGTTAATTTTTCTAAGGAACACATTATAAAGCTGAAAGAGTTTGTGGGTTGGAGCCTCAGATGGTGTTTGCTTAAAGTATTCTGGGATCCTCAGTAAACTGACACCAGGGAAGCGTACCATACCACTCTCTACTCCCATTTTGGTAATATTTAAGCTTGCATTCATTTTACACTATTTAAAAATATTTATCCCTTGATGCTCTTATTGTTAAATATTCAGCCCAACTGAGTATTCCTTAGACAGATAATTGATCATTTTACAGTACTGTGTTTAGAGCAGAGAAATTAACAACATCAAATCGTAGCCCAAAGTGATTTATATATTTGAATCCCTGACCATATTCAAGCATATTACAGGGACAGATTTGATCATCCTCCTGTTTCATTGCTGTAAAAACATGCATTTCATTTTTGTCTTACTGGAAGTTTTCACCAAGAAGCAACTCTTCAACCAGGGATTCCCGAACGTTGGACCAATGGACTACTTCTTACCCTCAGAACGTCCCATGGACCACAATGCAGGCACATCATCTAAATTTTAGTTTAAAAAACCCCAATTTTTTCTGTTCTGTGTGGTTCCATAAGCCATGCTACCACAACCTGCTGGCTCTGTTAGGAAGACAGCACTATGAGTAAGATCAATAGTACTAGTATACTTGACAGCCTTCAGGTTTTTATTCCTAAAAGAGGGGGAGAGCAGGTTTTCCCTGTTTTGATGAACCATCCTCATACTGGCCCTTGTCCCTCTCCCTTACTTTTTCCAACAAATAATAATACAGCAAAGAGCTACACAGCAATGATTACCTACCAAAAAGGTTGCCCATGCAAAATTTTTGAGGTACTCTTCAGATACCTCCCCCACCCTTTTTTCCCCACTTGCCAATTATGATGTACTTAAGATTAAAGTGTGATTTTTTTTTTCTTTGAAAAAAGAGATGAATGTGTTTTCCCACTTTGCTAATTACAAGATGATATATGAGGCAGAAAGCCTTGCAAGAGGTAGCACAGCATGCAAGTGCAGATGAATAATAATTAGGGTCACATATTTTAGAAATTAAGATTTTTATTAGAAGGCTGTTATTTGAAAGTTTTAGTGCTGTAAGTGCAGTTAATATAAGTGGGCTTTTTTTTTTTTTTAAACCCAATCAGCCAAGTCCTGCTTATGATGTAGGGGCCTCAACTAACTCTCAGTAAATTCAAAGACTTCCACTGACTTCAAAGGGAGTTGACTCAAGCCCTAGAAAAAGGATTTGTAAAAGTGATTAGTGTCAGGGCTTTGTTTTAGAGCTAAATTGTAACTAGCTACAAAAAATGGTGTATTATAAAGATTTAATATGCATCTGGGAATAAGAATTTGTCTTCCAGTTATTGTAAAACACCCAACACCGAGGGAGAAAGGAGAGTCCTCTTACTTTGTTACAACCCACCCTTTCTTCATTGTCAGTAAGTTTGTGCTATCTTTCAGCGATACAACAGCATAACAGAACAGTATTTGCGTTACCAAAGCTCCAGGGACATACTGGGAGTGAAGTCCTAGAAAGATGACTAACCAGATGATGCAAACCCATCTTTTCCAGCAGGGTATAGGACAATACGCATCCTTAGCTTCACTCATCTAATCTTAAAAAACCCCCCATACATTGCTGCCCTCAGGTGAAGTCCACGTAATAAATCCCCTCTATTCCTACAGCCCAGTATTTCCATGAATTATGAGCCTATTCAGCATGGCAGAAAGTTGATTAGACCAACCAGGAGCACTGGAGACTCTTGGTTTGGCTGTGCCGATCCAAATTGCCCTTCTGGCTTTAAGCTGCCAATTCTCTGCATGAGTTACTTCATCTAATTGGCATCAGATATTCCTCAGTTATGAACAGTATCCTCACCATGCCCATTTCAGGCACTGCATCTCTTACCTCCCCGTTCTCCTCCAGGCTTATATAGATCCAGCTCAAGCCTTACTATTAATTTAATCCCCTTATCCTGCACCCAGATCTGTACCCGCAGGGAAACATGCAGGTCTCCATAACGATTACAAGGTCCACCAACACTGAGTAGCTTCTAGGACAATGGACTCCAATATTATTCATTGCTTTAAGCCAAGACTACCTTTTAGTATTAAATAAATGGTTGCCTGGCAGTTTCTTAACTAAAAGACCTTGAGAAACATAGA
This sequence comes from Fregata magnificens, assembly GCA_013389945.1. Classification (NCBI taxonomy): domain Eukaryota; kingdom Metazoa; phylum Chordata; class Aves; order Suliformes; family Fregatidae; genus Fregata; species Fregata magnificens. Next base: position 34,440 of record WAAD01041417.1, on the reverse strand, counting down.
AGATTTAAAAAATGCTGTTGAAAACCCCATATGTGAACAACGAAAACAGCATTTGTGATTATGGAAAGTTTACAAGTTACTATTTATGGGTGTAATCAGTGAAAACTTAAGTTGTCTGTATGGATATATTCAGTCTGCAACCCATGGAGGCAATTCCTTCAAGCCNATGAGCATTTCCAAGTTTATTATATTTATTTATATTTATTATATATTTATATTACATTATTATATTTTTCTTCCAGACTTATAAATAAAAAGAAACAACACAAATGATATAAATGTGCTTAAGCTACTACACTCAAGTCCAGGTTCAAGTCTTCCCAAATTCTGGTGATGTGTCAGCTTGCAGTTCGGGTTCAGCTTAAAGATCCAGAAGTGACAGCATGGGGAGCAGACGAGAGACCTGCAGCCATAGCATAAGAGGAGCCATAAGCCTGGTAACACCGAGCAGCAGGCAGGGTAAAACGTCTGCACTTGAACCTGAAAATGCTGGTGATGCCCATAGCTTTGAATACTTTTGTTGTAAAATCAGATTAACATAGTAGTTCTCAAATGCATTTCTTCCTAATAAGGTCTCCAGAAACAGCATGACACTAACAAGTACACTGACATACAAGAGCCTTCTACCCACCGCTTCTTCAAAAGGAGGTATTTAATTCTGTTGGGAATCAAGGGCTTCTCCATATCTGTTTGCAGTAGGTTAACTATTGATTTTAACTGCTTAAAGTTTAACGGAGCTTTAGTAAGTTTCATATCGATCTATTAAACTTAATCATTATTGGTTTTATGGGTTCTGTTAAAACATGTAGTGGCCAGGTGTCCCAGTCAATACCTATATACTGTTTTCAATTAACTCACTTCAGGGGGGAAAAAAATCTATGGAACATATCACTGGATATTTTGTTAGTCCATGTCTTGACTGCTTATGCAACTGACTAAATCAATTTTAAAAATAATGTAACACAGATGCAAACATATCATTGAAATTCAGGAGTTGTCATCTAGTATTAACTGCTTAAGGTTGCACTAAACATACAAAGCAATGCAAACACCAATAATCTGTTTTAGTTCATTCCCAGTTTCATTTTCTCAGAAGATTATGGTGCACGCATTTGTTTGCACTGCGTTGTGGATCCTTCATAAAAAGAGTTCTGAGCTTACCAAGAGGAACTAAAAAATGGTGTTACATATTGCAGCAGCTCTGCCAACAAAAGGAAAGAGATTTGCTCAGTGTATAAATGTCTGCATGGCATCAGGGAAAGGAATCTTAATTTAAAAAGATTCAGTTCCAAAGTATTTTTTTTTTAAGGTACCACATTTCTTTGCTGGTTTTCATGGAAATTATTCTCCTTTGTTACAAAGATGAGAAAAAGCATCCTTTTCTTTCATTCAGGACCACACTAGTATTGTCAAAGATCTTTCTTATGGTTTATTTCAACCAATGAAAGCATGACCTGCCAGTTTCACATCAAGCTTATCACAGCTGGTACAAATCATTCCTGTCCATCACAGCTGCAATAAACCTCAGTCATTCCCTGAAATCTAGAGAGAATGCTTTAATCATTTTACTGACTTGTGCTGGTGTTCTGGCACTGCAGAACTATTAAGAAAAGGAAAAGTTCTACAACTAGGTCAGATATATTGTTGGCATAATAAATAAGTTTGTTTAAAACCTAGTTTTATTCTAGTTTGCGGTTTTAGAAAGTGCTAATGGTACATACTTCAAACTTCAGTATTTAAAAAGCAACACCTTCCTATTTTTCTCATTTCCTTTCCTTTTGCCAGATCATACATATTTTGAGTTCCATGATGCAAATCCCCATAGGCTGCTTCATAATTGCCTACTGCCTAACAATTCACCTGTTCAGAAGAGTTACTTGGACAATTGTAGTGGACAAAATCTAACATAACCCTAACCTAGATTTTAAAATAGCTAGTTTCCAGAAGACTATTGTATTCACACGTAGAGTGGGTGATACATTTAATTTAGTTTATGCCTTCTGCATTTGGCAATACAATTTATCTATTCAAGTTTTCAGAATGACATTTTTAACCACATGAGTAAAACAAATCCAATTTTGTACCTACAATGCATTTTGTAAGTGAAAGAGGTGCCAGTCTGGTTTATAAGCCTGGAGGCAAACATTACCCCAGTTAAAACACAGAAAATATACTTGTGTAAGTTACATTGAAAAGTTTGTGTTGCCAACATCAGAAATTAGCTATCATGGAATATCAATTTCTTCAATAAGCCAAGGAGAGAAAGAAGTGCAGAAGTCAAGATCCACAGAGCAAACAGTGAATCCCAAACCCAGTGATTTAGCAAAGAAAAAATCCACTCCCCCTGCTTTTTTTTTTTTTTATATGAGTTACTAGGGTTTTGATGGCAAATACGTCAGACATGTTCCAGTAAATCCATTTTGCCTGACTTCCATAGTAAGAAAATGGACAAAACAAGAGCTAGCTCCACTAGATAAAGGTCTCCTTTAATTCTTGAAAAGTATGATTAGGCATTATATTTCTTTTTTTATTATATTTTGTGTACATTTTAAAATATCTGTTCTGCAGCTGGCTTTTAGCTGTTGTGCTACATCTTTATGTTCNCAGGCACTGATACTGGTGTAATAGTGGCAGCACAGAGTTCACTCGGACTACTCTTTGCAGATCAGAGTGAAGCCTGGGTTGCGACATGCAGTGTTACAAACACCTACTCTAGTTTAAAACTAGGTTTGGGCACAGCACCTTCCACAGCAGTACAGGTATAGCAGGTGGCAGCATACAAAAAAATGCAATTCTGACAGTGCTTTATTTACACTATGAGCATTTCCAAGTTTATTATATTTATTTATATTTATTATATATTTATATTACATTATTATATTTTTCTTCCAGACTTATAAATAAAAAGAAACAACACAAATGATATAAATGTGCTTAAGCTACTACACTCAAGTCCAGGTTCAAGTCTTCCCAAATTCTGGTGATGTGTCAGCTTGCAGTTCGGGTTCAGCTTAAAGATCCAGAAGTGACAGCATGGGGAGCAGACGAGAGACCTGCAGCCATAGCATAAGAGGAGCCATAAGCCTGGTAACACCGAGCAGCAGGCAGGGTAAAACGTCTGCACTTGAACCTGAAAATGCTGGTGATGCCCATAGCTTTGAATACTTTTGTTGTAAAATCAGATTAACATAGTAGTTCTCAAATGCATTTCTTCCTAATAAGGTCTCCAGAAACAGCATGACACTAACAAGTACACTGACATACAAGAGCCTTCTACCCACCGCTTCTTCAAAAGGAGGTATTTAATTCTGTTGGGAATCAAGGGCTTCTCCATATCTGTTTGCAGTAGGTTAACTATTGATTTTAACTGCTTAAAGTTTAACGGAGCTTTAGTAAGTTTCATATCGATCTATTAAACTTAATCATTATTGGTTTTATGGGTTCTGTTAAAACATGTAGTGGCCAGGTGTCCCAGTCAATACCTATATACTGTTTTCAATTAACTCACTTCAGGGGGGAAAAAAATCTATGGAACATATCACTGGATATTTTGTTAGTCCATGTCTTGACTGCTTATGCAACTGACTAAATCAATTTTAAAAATAATGTAACACAGATGCAAACATATCATTGAAATTCAGGAGTTGTCATCTAGTATTAACTGCTTAAGGTTGCACTAAACATACAAAGCAATGCAAACACCAATAATCTGTTTTAGTTCATTCCCAGTTTCATTTTCTCAGAAGATTATGGTGCACGCATTTGTTTGCACTGCGTTGTGGATCCTTCATAAAAAGAGTTCTGAGCTTACCAAGAGGAACTAAAAAATGGTGTTACATATTGCAGCAGCTCTGCCAACAAAAGGAAAGAGATTTGCTCAGTGTATAAATGTCTGCATGGCATCAGGGAAAGGAATCTTAATTTAAAAAGATTCAGTTCCAAAGTATTTTTTTTTTAAGGTACCACATTTCTTTGCTGGTTTTCATGGAAATTATTCTCCTTTGTTACAAAGATGAGAAAAAGCATCCTTTTCTTTCATTCAGGACCACACTAGTATTGTCAAAGATCTTTCTTATGGTTTATTTCAACCAATGAAAGCATGACCTGCCAGTTTCACATCAAGCTTATCACAGCTGGTACAAATCATTCCTGTCCATCACAGCTGCAATAAACCTCAGTCATTCCCTGAAATCTAGAGAGAATGCTTTAATCATTTTACTGACTTGTGCTGGTGTTCTGGCACTGCAGAACTATTAAGAAAAGGAAAAGTTCTACAACTAGGTCAGATATATTGTTGGCATAATAAATAAGTTTGTTTAAAACCTAGTTTTATTCTAGTTTGCGGTTTTAGAAAGTGCTAATGGTACATACTTCAAACTTCAGTATTTAAAAAGCAACACCTTCCTATTTTTCTCATTTCCTTTCCTTTTGCCAGATCATACATATTTTGAGTTCCATGATGCAAATCCCCATAGGCTGCTTCATAATTGCCTACTGCCTAACAATTCACCTGTTCAGAAGAGTTACTTGGACAATTGTAGTGGACAAAATCTAACATAACCCTAACCTAGATTTTAAAATAGCTAGTTTCCAGAAGACTATTGTATTCACACGTAGAGTGGGTGATACATTTAATTTAGTTTATGCCTTCTGCATTTGGCAATACAATTTATCTATTCAAGTTTTCAGAATGACATTTTTAACCACATGAGTAAAACAAATCCAATTTTGTACCTACAATGCATTTTGTAAGTGAAAGAGGTGCCAGTCTGGTTTATAAGCCTGGAGGCAAACATTACCCCAGTTAAAACACAGAAAATATACTTGTGTAAGTTACATTGAAAAGTTTGTGTTGCCAACATCAGAAATTAGCTATCATGGAATATCAATTTCTTCAATAAGCCAAGGAGAGAAAGAAGTGCAGAAGTCAAGATCCACAGAGCAAACAGTGAATCCCAAACCCAGTGATTTAGCAAAGAAAAAATCCACTCCCCCTGCTTTTTTTTTTTTTTATATGAGTTACTAGGGTTTTGATGGCAAATACGTCAGACATGTTCCAGTAAATCCATTTTGCCTGACTTCCATAGTAAGAAAATGGACAAAACAAGAGCTAGCTCCACTAGATAAAGGTCTCCTTTAATTCTTGAAAAGTATGATTAGGCATTATATTTCTTTTTTTATTATATTTTGTGTACATTTTAAAATATCTGTTCTGCAGCTGGCTTTTAGCTGTTGTGCTACATCTTTATGTTCATTTAATCAGGAGCTAAAGTGAATGAAATGATAAAAGTTCCATTCCCCCATGTTTTCTGTAGGGAGAAGTTGACCATACTGCACAGATCAGAAAGCCAAGGAGTCAAACTAACAGAACAGCCATCATAATTCAAAGCTCAGTCTCTATCATGTTTTTTTATAGACTTTCATCTTGAACTAAAAACTCAGTTCTTGTATTACCTTCTGAGGAGTTCAGAATGACTGTAGGTTTGTCAGTAGCTCAGAAACCACCCTCAATGTCCTAAAAATGTGGAAAATGCTTATCTGAAAGGGATTACAGCTTTCCAGGGCAGATCCAGGAGTCAATATGATATCACTGCATTAACTCCTGTTAATGTAGGACACCAGTTATTAATGCAGCACAACCTATGGTTTCATGATAATGGTTGTTTCAGTTTGATTTTCACAATTTTACAGCTAAAACATTTTTTTTGCTAAATGTATGAAGAGAAATTTTAAATTAATATTCCTAAATAAACAAACTAACAAGAGGGAACTAAAAGGACCAAGTAAATTCTTCTGGTTATCAGAGGAAAACAAAGCACAATAGAGTTGACTAATATGGAATAAAAGGACCAACTTCTTTATTTAGTAGGGTTCCACTCTGAAAGAAGCTGACTGTATCTGAATTTAGAAAACCTCTATTGGAGCTGAATGTAAAGGATGTAAACTGGTTGTTGTGATAAGATACTTGAATGTTATGATCATGGCAGACTACTTATGTCTTTCTGAAAGACAAAGTTTCCAAAGCTCATGATACTTGTGTTTGTTTTGGGGTTTTTTTAAAAAAACAAACCACAAAAACAACAAACAAAGAAGCCCCACATGATATTGTGCCTATCAAGGTCATAGAAGTTACTGAAGGAAATGTGGGACCAGCCAAAGAAGTTTGAGGAAAGGGTCCAGAGAAATTTTTATGAAGGGTTTCCTTGACAAACATTCAGTTCTACACACGAACCTTTTTAGGTAAAGACAATCACAGGGCCACAATAAATATATGAAATAGAGGATGTTTAACTGATGTGTGAGTAAGATGTATAAAAATTCTAAGCCAGGCTGAGACTCTAACTCCCCTTACAAAAGGAAACCAGACTGCAGGCACAAGAAAAATGACTGTCACTAGTGGAAAAGGGCATTTGGAGACTCACTGACAAACTTTTGCAAACAAACTATTGAATTAACAGGCTTTCTATTTTCACCTACTCCTATGGCTAGATAACTTGGGAATACACATCAACATGTGACTAGAAGCTTAGGCCTCCCTTTCCACCCCCTTCCACCTGTTCTGATCCCATTATAAAAAACATCACGTTTTTTTCATGGTGCCACCAATTCCAGGAATCAAAACTGTTTGCTCAGAACTGAGACAAGATCAGGCATATTTCCTCTTGCAGCCTAAGTTTTAAAGGGTTTTAAAGACAGCCAGATGGAAGATCAGGCATATAAATTAGATGATCTTTGGCCTATTTCAGAAAACAGTGACTCAATCTATCATAGAGCAACTCTCCAGATTATTTATTGGGTTGCTTGTCTCCTAACGAAAACGTCAGTGAGCTTCCAATTGCATTAGGTTCAGTTAAAAGGAAGTTCCAGGTTGGCTCCAGTGAGAAGGCAGCTGAAGTTTGCTCTGCATTTAGCAACCATGAGCCACAAAAGAAAAATATATGCTTACATCTGTCTCCCAAGAGAGGAGATAAAATGCTTTAACCACTATTAATGCTGATTACCTCCCTCTTTAAGGGGGCACTGCTTACAGCAAATGCAGCTGACATGCATATTACCTAAGGTGGCTTCCTAAGGTGCCGCAGGGCAGTACCACCTCTCCCGATGACAGCATACTACCCTCCTTGTGCCCTAATGCAAACCCCCACATTTCCCCACTTGGCTCATTTCAATCTCCCTGGAAGCTCGGCCAGCCTCCCCCAGCACAGCAGGTTACAGCAGCCTGGTAAGCCTGGTGCATGAGTTGGGTGTGCAGGACAGGCACCCTGCTGCAGTGCACCCACCCGGGCTACATCACCTACTGGGAGAAGCTGAAATGAGGGGAGCCTTGTTATAAGGTACAACCCACTCCTGCAGCCTGGCACCACACCTAATACCCACCCCACGGTCTCCATCACACACTACTCAAAAGGCAGATGCCATGAGACTGTTGAAGTATTGAGTTATGCATCAGACATGATCATTAAGTAACCAGCAATAAGTAAAAGAAAGACTTCACCTCCAGAACACAGAGACCTCTCTCCAGCATTATTGACAGCTGCTTAAATCCCACACCCTCTCCCCAAATAAACCAGGTGAAGATTTAGAGATTTTTCCAGTATAAAAATCTACAAGAGAAAACAGATAAGCATAAATATTGCCTGCAAATCTCTGACATGCTGAGAGTAACTCTTGGGACTGCGAGCAGTTCATATTGTGCCGCCCAAATAAACTGAGTCATCCTCTCTCTAGACACTGTTACCTAATTCAGCCTGCATGATTTGACCTTGGAGTTCATAAAAGTAGATTGGAAAAGATCTCAGAGAGCCCATAAAACCTAACAGAAAATTTCTGAGAGTTTTGAGGAGAAATTACCTTTTTCTCTCTGGAGAAAAAAAATAGATCAGTTTGTGGGAGTCTTGTGTTTGCACACAGTTGCCATCACACTAACTTTTCACTTTACTTAAGAATGTACATTTGCAGGTGTACAGCATATGTCTTACCAGTGAACAGCACTACGTCCTAAATACTTTGACCCTGCCTGCAGCACTAAACTCCGACAGAGTAGTAGGTACAGGATGGTGTAACACTGAAAGGGTGGGCAGAGTACATGATGTACAACACAGGTAAGATTCAAACCAGTCATTTGCAATCTAAAAATGCTTCTTTGGCATGAAATATTTACTCCTTAATTCAATTTATAAAATGTTTGATTCTCTACATAACCTCTAGAGGCTTGTTTTAATATATCTCTATTTATAGCTGAAATGCACAGCCATCTGATTAGGCAAATCCACATTCATTCCTACTCACCACAAACTTCAACATCACCTGTCTTACCCTTACTTCTCCTACCATCAGTCAAAAGGTTAACAAGGTTCAGTTGAAAGGGGGCTACAACATCTTCAGGGGATTAACATTTTGGGACTCTTTTCTGCCCTTACAGAATTTATGTTCTGTCCTGCTGTAGCGGCTGTAACTATGTAGCCCTGAAACACCATGTGTTGACTGACTCAAAATTTCAAACTTAAGTAAAACAAAAAGCTAGACAAAGAGCTTGTTTCCCATAATGGCATGCAAGGATGACAGGACAGTGTTATATACCATTCAGTATACATATAGCCTTTCGCTTTAACTCAACACAGGCCAGACTTCTGTGTTTTCAGAAAGACATATGCAGAAATAAACTCCTGGGCTAGGAAGACTTTTTACTAACTAGTTAACAGTTCATAGTCAGTTTAAATGAGAGCACAACCCACCTGGTTTGGATTAGCTTTTTGGTAAACAAACTTTTAACACACAGAGGTAACATTATAAGGGATATCTGGAATCCTATGATTAACTAATGCAAAAGCTAGCAGTTCCTCTGTTGGTGTGCTTCATAAAAGGTTCCCAACTTCGAGGTTGCTACATATATTTAAATGTCAGCATCCAGCATCGCATTTGTACCTGTATATTTTGCTTCTGTGAGAGCACATTTCCCTCTATTCCTCTTTCAGAAGTTGTATCTGAACCTCAAAAGTGTGACAACAATGGATCACTTAGCTTAAGCAGAATCAGAGAACTTGAAGTCACATATAAAGACAGCATTACCCTTTTCCTGTAGGTCCACTGAAGTTAGGTCATAATGAACAAGGGACAAAAATAACTGGAAGGAGAATTATTACCTTCTGAAGGAGGACAGAATCCCAGAAGTAAACCAAACATTATCCAGATGGGTAGCTGCTGTACCAAGGAAAACCAGAGTAGCACTTTCATCTAAGTAATGCAACTATCAAAACCTAATGCCAGACCCACAGAGCCAGGAAGACAGAGGAGAACACCACCAGCATTTATAATGTTCTCTCAGGCATCTGCCTTTTATTAAAGCTCAGAGGGTGGTCAGGTGTGTTCTATCAAGCAGGCTGTCTGTAGTTAAAGCCCATTAAGCAACTTCAGGAATTGCTATTGGGTACATCCATCAACTCCCGAGTGTTCTTTTTGAGTGTTTATGGAGTTTTCTATTTATCTGAATTTCACTGGTTCCTGCATACCCATAGAGAAAATATTCTAATTTCTTTAAGCCTCACAAATCTAAACACTTAATCCTATACTAAATAGAGCTTCTGGCTCACATTAAGACAAAAGCACAAGACAGGTTACCTGTGAGGATTATTGATGAGAACCTTTTAGAGGAAGATTGGGTTTGGGTCATCCTCCTAAAGGGCAGGTATGATTTAGTCCTCCTTAACTGACATTAAATAGATGGGGGTCTCTCGTCTGACCTTGAGCTTCTGCAATGATAGCAATTATGCAGTCTTTCCTGACAGTTTATTCATTGTCAATTTTGCTTTGTACTGGAAAGTTTTCCCTAATATCAAAGTTACATTTTTGCCTCTCCGCTTGAAGCCTTTGACTTCTTATCTTCCTGTGTAGATTAATCATCCATGACTGTAACATGCTTAATGTAGAAATTATATCTCCCCTTGATCATCTTATTTCTTGACCGGACATGCCCAAATCTGATTTTTTCCTTCTTATTTTCCAGACCATTTCCTAATGCTTTGCTATCTCTAAATTTTCTTCAGTTTGTCTGTCTTTCAAAAAATGTGGCACCCATAATCAAGTAAGGAACTCTGTGAGGACGATGAGTTCTCACTTGTAAAAGTGACAGTGTGGCATAATATCAATCTTGCTTTTTATATTATGCTGACAGAGTGTTTGCCTGTTGTTTTGATCCATTATCATTCTCACTGTGCAAACATCTTTTCACTGTACATCTCATGGCTGATTGAAACTCAGAAGGTATCAAATGTGCACTCTAGGTAGAGTTGTCAGAGCAACTGGTTGTCAGGATTTGATAAGACAGAGCACACTGTCTTATTGTGCTGGTTTTGGCTGGGATAGAGTCAATTTTCTTCATAGTAGCTAGTATGGGGCTGTGTTTTGGATTTGTGCTGGAAACAGTGTTGAGAATACAGGGATGTTTTAGTTACTGCTGAGCAGCGCTTACACAGAGTCAAGGCCTTTTCTGCTTCTCACACCACCCCACCAACGAGCAGGCTGGGGGTGCACAAGAAGTTGGGAGGGGACACAGCTGGGACAGCTGACCCCAACTGACCAAAGGCATATTCCATGCCATATGTCTTCATGCTCAGCATATAAAGCTGGGGGAAGAAGAAGGAAGGGGGGACATTTGGACTGATGGCGTTGTGTCTTCCCAAGTAACGATTGCGCGTGATGGAGCCCTGCTTTCCTGGGGATGGCTGAACACCTGCCTGCCCATGGGAAGCAGTGAATGAATTCCTTGTTTTGCTTTGCTTGCGTGCGCGGCTTTTGCTTTACCTATTAAACTGTCTTTATGTCAACCCATGAGTTTTTTCACTTTTACCCTTCCGATTCTCTCCCCCATCCCACCAGGGGGGAGGGAACGATCGGCTGTGTGGTGCTTAGTTGCCAGCTGGGGTTAAACCACGACACGTAAATGAGCTGAAAGAGTGATGGAAAAAATAAACCAGTTCATCAAGAACCGGAAAGGCGTGGGAGACTTGCCTGCTGCGAGATTATTTAGAAAGGAAGTAGAAAAGAAAACTGAAGAAGGAAGGGAAAAACCAAATGAAAACAGCAAAGTTTAAATAAATCTAAACCAGGTAAAAATTCAAATTTAATTTGGGAGATAAGATACAAATTGTATGGGCTTATTAGGTTGATTAATTACCTCTTTCCCAGAGCTTCCATCCAAATATGCCAACATCCCTGCTCACTCATGTATTTACATATATAAGTACATATGATTGTTCCTCTGGAGTTCAGAGTACAGGTGCTTGTAAAATAAACCTGAAACATGGCATGGGAGACATTCATATTTATTTTCTCTCAATTTCTATATTTTAGGTTCTCATATTATTGGTATTAAATCCCAGTCTTGTAAACTCAACCCGTTTCTCAGGGTTCTAACCAAGGAAATTAAGGTTGTCCAGAATAAATTGAGATGTCTGTTATATCCACAGAGCCTCCGTTGTCTTCAAGTTATGTTCTCAGTGACACCGAGCAAAATTTACAGCTGCAACTAAGTTAATAAGTCTTGTTGATGTGCAATGGAGCCCAGCCCTACCAGAATATTGGGAGGATAAAGCAATATTTTTTTTGTTAGTGAAGTTAGCAGATAGAGACTTCAATGGAAAAATCTGCACTCAGATCAAGGGAAGAAGAGAGAGCATTTTAGGCTCCCATTTTTCAAAACAAAAATGCACTTGAAGATTTCATTTTACCTAATCTTACAATTTTTAGCCCATATCTCAAATTACTTAACAAATGGTTACATTTAAGTCATTCTCCCAAAGCATCTTACACTCCACCTTGATTTACGTTCTTTCTGAATTCAGTCCTCATTCTGTTCTCCAACTTTGTATTTCAGCAGGGTGCTGCTGAAATTCAGACACCGTGGGTTTTTCTCTAAATATTTTCTCTTCCACTTCAGTATTGTTTAAACAGACAGGTATGCCTACTGCTGTTTCAAGACATTCAGTATCTTATTTTTGATCAGGTCGTGGGATAGCTCAAAATCATGTGTGCAAATCTTTAATGTTCTAATAATTCGTTGCAGAAAGTTCTTGCATCTTCTCTCAAAAATTATATTGGCATGCTTAAGCAACTACAGTCATGTTCTGCTCTAATGCAGGATCAAGCGTGACAGGTTTGCAGTCAGAGTATACTGCTTTTCTTCTGTCAAAGCCCTCTATACAGCACACCTGGAAGCAAGGTCTTTTCTCTGACGAGCGACAGAAGCTTCAAACTCCCAGGTGTCTCACATGTTCCCAAGTGTCATTTCTTGCCTCTGAGGCAAACCACCACCGATCTCAGTGCTGCCAGTAGCTGATTTCCGTAAGACACAGCCTTGGTTAAGATCAGTAACAGTCACTATTAATTTGTGTAGAGTAAATTGTTATTCCTCAGACGATGCTAAAGAAAAAGAGAAGAGAGCTCATCTCCTACTGTCTTTGCACTCTAGGCTGCACAGTGCATATGAGAGCATCCGGGCACTCTGCTTGCTGCTCAGATGTGATGATGTGGAGAATCACCCCTCAGATCTTTCGGCCATCCACCGCCTGTTTAGATGATAGCGTTCCCTGTGAATAAAGTCACAGGAACAGACTGTCGGCACATGAAAATCCACCACCTCATACAGCGTGGAGTTATCTGGGCCAGCAAGAAGAGAATTAGTAAAAGCAGCTCTTTTTTGAATTAAAGTGTATTGGAAATATTCTCTCCATAAAATTCATGGCAGCCTCAACACGAGGGAGAGATTTAGACCTATGTTTTTATTTCAGTTTCCTGTTATGAATCATTTGTCATGACCAGCTAATGTGCTGAAGGGAACTATGGTCTCATGTAGTGCTTTACTGTGGCTAAAGGCTTCACTCCAACTCTCTAACATATTCCTGTTGAGTTTCTCTGCCAGGTTTTGGACATAACATCAATGTTTTACTGATATTTACTAGACTTGCTCAGAGAAGAGACAGATTTTAAGGGACTACGCTCAGCATCCCATTCCACCTCATCAGTAATCATTCAAATGTCACAGCTTGCGCTGTTATAATTGAGACAACTGTTTTTGTTTGCTTTCATTTTGTTTTAAGGACTACCTTTCCCCGGGTACCTGTGTCTGGGCAGTACTTCACCAGGGCATTAACGCCCAGTTTGGGCTGCGCCGTTGCTCTGCGGACAGCGCAATGGAGAGGCGCTGAAGGCAGCTTTTGGAAATGACTGAGACCACGAAAGAGCTGGAAGTCACAGGGTCTCGTGAGAAAGATTCCATCCCTAGCCCGAGCAGATTCAAGCCTGTAATTGCTACCAATGCAGGTTGGATCAGTTCAAAAATTGTCAGTGGCTTTTTTGAAGAGGCATGGGTTTCCATGACTTTTTTAGAAATCTTGGAAAAAGGCTCATGGCATGTTATTGCATGTACCTATGGTCTTCAGAGGAGAATTTGGGAGTTATAAAAGAGGAAAGCTGGTTTTGCCACCCATTGGAACTTTTTTTGGGAAACAACTCAACCTCTGATCTGGAAGGTTAGGAGTTGATTGCGCCCATGCTGTTCTCGGTGAAAATCTTTTCAATGCCTCCAGTGGGCTAAAAATTGGGCCATAAATCAAAATAGTGTTGAAACATGGGAGAGTAATTGATTCAGGCACTATTGATAAACTGGTCATTGGGGCTTTGATGAAAACTTACTACAAATATTTAACTCTATAACTAACCTTTGAATTCTCCTGTTTCAGTTGTATCATCACACACAAAGGACATATTCTTTATAGATTACTGGAACAGTCATCATAATTTAGATTAAAATACGGTGTGATGTCTGTAAGCAGTTGGTAGTGAGGGTGAGTCATTTACTACACATCTCCCTCCCCACACGGCTATAAAAATAAATGTTCTGCATTGGAGTACTTGGCATGTACAATTATGCTATTTACTCAAGTCTGCTCCATCTTGCCGTCGCAACTGGTAGTCATTGTTCTCTTGATGGTTCCTTTGGTACATTCTCCTTTCACTAAAAACTGTTTGGTTTCAGGCTTGCAGTTGTGGACACTCTTTTTCTCCTTCAACTCTTCTGCTCAGGATTTTTAAGAGATCTTCAGGGATCAGGCCCCCAATATGAGAAGTGGGGAGAACTGCATACCTCACTTTCTTAAGCACCCTTGAAAATCCCACTCTTAACTCATGCAAGGTCAGGATGAAAAGGTTAAAATAGATATACTTTCAGGCCATAATCTTACAAGTATTTATGTACACAAGTTGAATTAGGCATGTGCAGAAGCATTGGCAGTATGTGGATTTAAATGGAGATTTGATTAGAAAAGGACCTTTATATATGCAAGGAAATGCCATTTTGAAGGAACATTTTAATACACTAGTGTATCTGGGTTTCCTAGATATTTAGCAATGGAAAAAGCCAAACTTTTTAGCTCTGGTATAGCTTTGGATTAGCAAGCAGGTCCTGCACACACATTGTATTTTATATACCGTGAACAGTTTCCTCTTTATTAATCCAGCATGCAAGGCTTTCATTTCTTACTGAGGCCCCTCTTTTTATTTCTTGCAGATTTTAAAATCTGTTGTGTTGGCACTTTACTTCTTGGAGACCACTGGTGTCATTTTCTCCAAATTGTTAGCGTAAACAGTCTGTAACTTGAGTAAGCCAAATGTGGGTGTATTAATCTTCCTAGTGCCAGCTAAGCAAGCCTGGCAAGGCACACTTTAATTCTGATATCAGAAAAGTGGTAAATAATCATCTTTTTTTTCCGCCCTTTTTAGTGCTGAAATACCCGGATCCTTGTAAGTATATTAGGTTCTTGTAAGTTAAAAGATGAATAGAAGATGAAGGAAATTCTTTTTATAATCATATACAGGAGCAAGGATGAGCAAGTTAGGCGAGGAAAAGAACAGCATGGAGTATTTTAAATAGTGGTCAAAAAGGAGACTGGCATATCCAGACATCTGGCATCATCAGCGTGAGTTAAAGGCTGGCTCCATTACATCAAATAAAGCAACACAGGACTTAATGAGTGTTCTGCAAGATTAATAAGCTAAAAACTGACTACTGTTAGACATCATTCAAGATATCTGTCACTCTCCTTAGGGAGAAGTCTGCCTCACAAGCCACTACGTCAACTTCAGCATACAGTTGCGTCCCGAGGTGTCCTCCTGTACTGTGACCATGGGGTAGTCCAGGTCAGCTTCCTGTGGGACACTGAAGCCTGACTTTGAGAACTGAGAGCGTAATTCGAGTCTTAAAGCTTGCTCTGTATTAGCAGAAGGTGTGGTGGCAGATTTCCCACTCCTTGAGTTGAATGTCAGGAGCTGTTACTTCCACAGCAATGTTCCCCCTTCCCTTGCAGCCCACAGATAGAGCTTACTGGGTTTCTGGATCAGGATAGATGGCACAGAGATGCAGGAGAGCAGGAGGCAGGGTGATGCCAAGGGAAGGATCCAAACTGTCCTGGCAGCAGTGTGCTTCAAACAAGACAATATGGAGAGCCTCGGACAGTCAGTAATGCCGTGTTTGCAAGGACGTTGCTAGGGCTTCAGGAATGAACATGGACAACTTGCTACCCCCAAAACATTTGAAACATCCAGGAAGATTATCAGCACTCTGGAGCTGATTTCATGCTTTCTTCTAGGATGGTAAACATCTCTCCTTGCATTTATAACCGGGGAGCAGAGAGAAGATCCCATCACATGTCCGTTCCAGCAAAGCTCACATGTAATCCAAATCGCCGTGGAATTATTAAAGCAAGCCCTGTGTTTATGGGCTTTATGTTCATACTCCACTCTGTGCTTAAATGCTTTGCTGGGAGGGGGCCAGAGGTCCCTGCCATCTGAGCGTGGGTTACCAGGGAAAGGACAGCCTAACATGATACCAGCTTTAGCCTCATAAAAATGTCATGGATCAGTTCACCTACAGGCTTCAGTATGACCTCAAACAAATCTCTTAGACCCCCAGCTTTTGAGATCCAAGCACTCTTAATTACTCTTGATGTGAACAGAGTGAAATGGGTTGCTCAGTACCCTACCATCACCAAAGTGTCAATATTTACATCTATTAGATGTAATACAGACACACAGAGCTCTGGATTTCTATAATATGTTCTCCTTGACAGGAGGTGATAGAATTCCTTGGAAAAATAGGGTTGAGTAATCCATCCCAGAAACTTTACACATAATAATAATTTACTACTGTGCTTTCAGGTTTCTCAGACACACACAGTCTTCCATCCCACAGAAGAGTACTGATGCACTCTGTCAGAGCTCTGGTGTTGCCATATGAGGTCAACAGCACATTTCAGAAAGGCTCTGAAATCTTTGCTCTGCTTTGGGTTTGTTTTTTTTGGTTTGTTTTTTTTTTTTTTTTGTGTGTGTGTGTGGAGTTTGTTGTGAGGTTTTTTGTTGGGTTTTTTTTTTTTTCCTGAGTGGGAGGATCCTCCCTGATCTGCAGGGGCCATTCTCTTCCTAGCAGAACAAAATCCTACTCCTTTCTTCCAGACCTAGACAGCCAGCTTAAACCTACTGCTCTCTGCTCCACACTAACAGCAGAGAATGCCATAGCTGCTACTTTTCTCTGGGCAACAGAACAGCAGAGAGAAGATTGGGAGGGACGCTGCTGAAACCTAGCAAAAGCATTTCTGGCTTTGTGCAGATAGGTAAACACACAGTCAAATTTTTACAGTAAATTTACTGTAGCTGCAAAGATGTTTGCTGTTAAAAGAGCGCACTGCCTTCTCCTGCATGAAATCAATAATTAAGATTGCATTTTCTCTGACATTCCTGAAATGAATGCAAATAATCACATATACACAAACAACAACGATCTGTCAATCACAGCCCATCACTACTTGTTCTAGAAGTGGACAAGGCCAAAATATGGGACAAGAGCCAGTAAGAAAAATAATACTGCAAGAAGCTTTAATGCTTACTGTAACCACAGCCTGAAACATCAGCATTTCAGATATCAATAATTTACAGGAATAGATAATGGCAATAGCTCAGTTCAACTTCTCATATGCCCCACAGGAAATAAATTAACTCAGGTAGCTGGAGTTACACTGCAGTGAGTTCTGAAATACCAAATTCTGTAAATTTGGGTCTAGTACTGTTTCTGATGCTGCTAACGGATGTGATGATTGGGCTCAAGTCTGTTGATGTAAGGGAGAGTCTTACCATTTATTTCAAGAGGGTTTTCACTGAGGCCCTTCTTGGCATTTCTCAAGAGGCTTAAAGTACTAAACCAAATCATCAGCTTAGTCTTCAAAGAGGAAATGCTTCACTTTGTCCAATTGCAAAAATTCAGACACCTCTGGGATGTCAGGCAGCAAACATTAAACCCAGGTGAGGCATTATTGTCCCACTGAAATAAATGGGCATTTCATCATTGGTTCTGAAACTAATGTCCTCTGGTGGCAACATACAAACACAGAAACAAAAGGAGGATCCACAGGTGATTGAAGGAAAGTCTATACCCACTCTTCTTAAGTGAAAAGTAAAATCTACTTTAAAACTGAGAAATTTTAACACTGAGACAGAAGTACAGCAGCAGAAAGCTAATGTAATTGCCATTTTCTACAATGGCAATGTATTTTTAAATATCTTAAATTCTTTTTCTTTTAAATAAAATACGGTGAAATAATAGAACAAGAACAAAATGCTATCAAATTATAACGAAACCAGCTACTTTAATCCACAGGTGACAGAACCAATACCACCTTCATGCTTTATTGAAATGTGTTATAGATGGGCTCAATTTCCTTATTCCCTCTGCTTCAGGACAGTTCACTATTTAAGACCGAGAAGCAACAGCACAGTACATGTTGAATTGGCACTGGGCAAAGGAAAGTCATTAGAACAAGCAAGAAGCTGAATGATAAAGGATCTATACAATGTCTTTGTTTTCCATGTCTGACATATGCAGCACTTTTTACTAATCTGCTAATATCTATGTTCTCATCACTTTGAACCAAACTTACTTCAAACTACCAGTTCTCTTTTGTGTTGATTTGTGTGGCACCTTGTTCAGGCTCCAAGTAAGTGCCAACACTACACATTCAAATGCCAAGAGATTCAAATCAGTCGTGAGATTGTTTTTCAAATCATGAGAATCTAAATCAAATGAGACACTTGTTTTTGTGACTTCTGAATGTTAGTTTGCAGAATCTGTCTGCAGCTGTGACATCTAGAAAGTCTTTCAGAACTGAAGCGGACATTTGCATGCACTCGTGTGACTATTGATGCTTTATGAAACACAAACAATATTATGAAACACATAAGGCACCTTAAGTTAATAAAGCAAGGACTGTTGTGAGAGAAATCCTATCTAAACAAAACCACTCTGCTTGTTTGGAGGTTTTGATCTTGGTCTTGATATTTTTCTGTCCAAAACTAATATATCTTCTGGTTCATATGTAAGAGTTTATCAACAAACGGGTATTTACCAGTAAAAGATCAGAAAAAAACCTTAAGAAGGCAGGATAGATTTCTGACATTGCAAAATTTCAGTAATTTTTATTTCTGGACTGAAACCATTGCCACTGTGGTGCTGCTGCAGGTACATAGCTGATGGAGGTGGAGGAAGGGACAAGCCAGCCCTGGAAAGCCTGAGTAAGGCCTTTCCCAACCACAGCCCCTGTGGTATGAAGGGGATCAATCTCTCCATGTGTCCGTGAGATGCTGTGGACCTAAGCTGAGGTGGATGAAGAAACAGAAGTGGTGAGCCCATCCACACACACTTCTTTGGAGCAGACTACCTACCTATATGCCCCAGCCTTCCAGAAGGTGGCTGTTATCTCACCAGGTTCCTGACACACAAGGATTGCACCAGGACAGAATGTGTTTCCCAGACCCTTTCTGGGTTTTTTGCTTCCCACTCCTCTGCCCCGTGGCTAAAGTGCTGATGCTCAAAGGTGCCCGGGTGCTCTTCTTCCTGTCCTGTCCGTCAAGCTGAAAGTAGCTCAAGAATGGCCTCACGTACCAACAACACACCCGACCCATCGGTCTGATTCAAATCACAGGCTGTGTGTGCCCCCATTACACACAGGGGACACGTACCCCACAGGTGATGCCATTTGCATGGGCAGCCTGAAATGGCTGTGCTCCTGACCATATTGGAGACCACTCCCTTTGAGTGCTGCAGATGCAGTCATCAGTTGGTTTGGCTCCACTAGGGATGTAGGCTAAATTACTACAATCTACCATTTCTGCTAGATTTTTGTAAGTGCTCAGTGCCTGCAGTCGGGTTGGGTATGTAAAAGAATCCAGCTGCAAATTAACTGCTTCTAAAAGCTGTTATGTTACTGGGTAGCAAATTAATTTGAAAATGTGGGAAAAAGAGACAGGCTACAGAGCTTGACAGAGCCAAGATGTGCATCCTCAGGGCTGGTCAACACCCTCCTAACTCCATGCTTGTTCTCATTTCCACTTGTAGTCTGCCACCACAATTGAAAGCAATGAGATCTAAGCACCTGTGAAGGAGCAACTCTCTCTTAGGTGTCCAGATAAGCTCTGCAATACTTCAAAAATCTTTCTCCAATGAAGAATACAAGTCCTTTGAAAATCTAATGTAAAAGAAATAAAGATCTCTGTCTCCCAACCTCTCCATGGAAGAAGTCAATAAAAAATGGGGTGGGGAACAGAGGTTTCACCTGGCCATTTGTTATCAATCACAAAGGCATCCTCTAATAAATCACCAGCTTCATTCAAACACGCTGAACTTATATTTCACTTACTTAATTTCTTTTCAAAATTGTTACAGGTAATATAACAACATGGTCACTGTTTTAACTCCACAGGGATGTTGTCCAGGCAGTATATTACAATATACAAAGTTAAAAAAGCCATGTTGCCAAATTTATATTATTATGTAATTTAGTTCCCAGTGCCATAAATCTCAGGTGGCAAGTTTAGCATTTTGAGCAATTCGTCTGGAAAAGTGACAGCATATTTATTCCTACCTTATTTCTCCTCTGAGTTCACATAATAGAAGTAACTGGAAAGCTAGAGCGGACCTGTAATGTAATAAATACAGCACTGCATAAGATATTTGGAAGCCTGTGACAAGGCAAAAACATTAATGTAGTACTCAATAAATCTCAGGTTTGGTATAGTACCTGTCGACCAATGCCATTTCCTCTGCTTAAATATTGTGCAAATGAGTTCTGGGGCAGATTTACTGGTGAGGGGAGAGAACTGAGAAAGGGCTTTTAGTCCCAACCATTAATCTTAATGGTACAATGCCCTCCCTCTTTTTCAGATGACTCAGGGTAAGTCCAAAGCTACTTTAGCAGTTACACTGGGGCTCTACCTGCCCCTGGCATGTGATGTGCATCATAGATGTATATATCGTACGCACATTATTCAGTGGCAACTCCTGTTTGTGATAAATGCAGGTGGTACATATATATATATATTCAGTACTTTTTGCTGATTGGTATAAACTGGCTGTCAGTAATTTGTTATTAGGAAGCTCCAGCTTCACAGAATTGACATTATGACACCCATAATATTTTCATAATCTGTGAAGGCTAATAAGTGTTATTATGGAGTAAGCACTCCTGTCTTTTCATTAAGTGCTTGATAGAATTGGACCTTCTCTAGAGGTAGGATATGATTAATATAACCTCACCCCCAGATCTAAGAATACTTTGATTATTTGCCCAGATAATTAAAGTTGTTTACTTGTGCCATGAAAGGCCAATTTAAACAGACTGTGAACCTTAGCCTAGGGAGCATTCAAGATTTCTGCAGCTTGTTACTGGCAAAGGATGAATTTTAATACTAACATAATTATTTCATCATTATGAACATACTGAGGTTGGTACAAATGCCTCCTAAAAACAGGATTATGATCTCAGTGTGCTGCAGATATACAGAAAGCTGTCAGTTATTTAATGAGCTTGCCTCAAGGCTAGAAATAAACTATTCTTTAAGGAAATGTGGGACACTAACCCTAACCTTTAAACACCTGAAGGGAATTACGTTAACAAAAATAAATACGCACATGTATACAGCTAAGAAGAATGACCAAATTACTATCATTTGGGGCATCCAAACACATGTTAAGCTATATGATTTCTTTCCCTGTGGGTTCTGATATCACAGTTTTCTTTCTTAATACTAAGTTCATCAGTATTCTCTTAGGTCTCGTGGGAGAATGAATTATTAGAGGCAGGGATGATAGCCAAAAGGCATGGAGTGTAAAATCATTGCACAGGGCTGGCAGGAAAGGAAGAAGATGTGTTATACGGACATGTCTGTGTTGGGAGGTTACGCCTTTTTCAGGTATGATGGAAATTTAGCCTGCATTATTTCTGTTCCTTTACCTCTCTCTGTGGGCATTCATATTCAGAAATAAGAGAATTTTTTGGTTCTGGAATTAATCAGAAGAGTTGCTGGGGACTGAGGAGGAGTGATATCAGCAGTCACTGCTTCTGAGAAGGATGCTATGAGTTGCACAGATGACTTGCATTAACAGACTGAATGGGTGATCTTAATCCTCTTCAGTGCAATTGCCAAGGTTAGAGAAAGTGACTGGTAAGCAACCTCTCTTGTCTTCACTCAGGTCACAGATTCAAGGTTTTCTGCATGTGTGCAGAACTAGCGATTGCCTTAATACAAACAAACAAACAAACAAACAAACATTGATGCGGGACTGTGGAGAGGTCCGAAATGTCTGTCTGCACACTCAAACCTCTGCATACTTCTCATGCCCTTTCAGGAGTCTTAGTTTTCACTGGTAGTGAAGGTCAACAGATTTTATATGGAAAGGTTTTTCCTTCCAGTTTACATTGAGTTATAGAACTAGCTGATACAGACAAACATCAAACCGATTCTGTTTTAAAGGCAAGAAAATGGGTGGAGGGAATCTGGACTAGCAGTCCATTCACAGTTTCAATAGGACCTCTCATTTTCCCCTTCTAATTGTTGGCATAACCTTCAAAATGGGCTGTCACTACTGCCCAGTGGCAGGGAAAGGTCTTCTGTGAAACAAGATACTCCCATAGAGGGCAATTACATAGATAAAGAAAAAGGAAGATGGAAACAGTACTCGAATAATGAGATATAAAATAGTGAAAAGGTGGCAAAAATACATTTGAAGGGGAATGTGTGAATTCATGTGGGGCCTATTTGATCTGATTTACACATCCACTGGTATTTTAACAGGATGTTCTGCTGGTCCATTATTATAATACCAAATTCCACCCAAGTATCACATAGATCTATTATTTTTCACATTAAAAAAACTTCGCAGGAAATATTTTTAAAATGTTCCTCAATTCAGGACACTGAATTTGGTCTTTGAAGATGTTACGAATGAACTTGCTAAGGTAGTATTTTGCCCCTCTTACTATGCCTGCCTCTATTTTGTTCAGCTGGGTATAGGTTAGATGAAGCATAGTGGGCTACATGTTCTGTATTCTTGACAGCAGGAAACAAAACAGCAGGGAAAGAAACAAAACAAAAACCCGAGCTGTTAAGAAAATCAAGAAATCTCTGCTAAATGAGTCAGCAAGGTCTAGATCCTTGCTCTTCACACAGTCATGTGCAGAAGTGACTCTGTCGCAATAAATCCTTTTAAAGAATTACATTTTTAGGTAGAAGCATGAAAATCAAAAATAGGGTTTTAACACCGTTTGATCTCTTCTCCAACATACTCTAATGCTTTGCCAGGAAGTGCTGACGTGCTGGGATGCAAGCTCCGTTGATTTTAAAGTAAATAGGAAATGAGAAAAACAACAAAAAGCATCCCTAAACCTCTAATTGCAAAATTGACTTTTCCTTTTGTTCAGTTTAGTTAACATAAAATTAAAAATCAGAGTGAACTTCTGATACATGAAATGTATTAATTAGAGTAAGCTAAGGAGGTATCTGTCCTCAGAAGACCATATGGCTTAGAAGTAAGTAATTCCACATCACTGGTTTGCTGGCAATAATGGAGTGAGGCGGAAGAATGAATTAATTTTAAATCACATCCATGAGGGAATGGATTGTTCAGAATGTTCTTTGTGCCACACAATGACTGTAATTTTAAACTGCTAATACCTTACAATGAGACCCATAAATGGGTTATTTCTTGCCTTTCATTGGGCCAAATTCTGCTCTTTTGATGTTCTCGTGTAGCTGTTATTAAGATCAGTGGAAGTTGAGCCAACTTTTATAAGTGTGGGATTTGTTTGAAGTCTGTTTGGACATAGTCAGATAAAGCCAGGCTACCCAGCTCAGCTGTTCCTCCCCACATGCCACAAAGTGCGTGCAGCATTGGGTTGTGCGAACAAGGGGCTCTTGCCGAACTACTCCCTCTTCCCATCCTTAAGCAGTCTTTTGGGTCAGGGGTTTGCCTTCACTTTCTTTTTTGCAATCCCGCTTAGTTCAATGGGTCTCTCTATCACAGCTTGCCCATGCTGGGGCCAACGTGCCTGATGAGCAACTTCCCTGGAAAATGTAAAATGTGAGGATGTGTCTTTGAAGCATAGGATGCATCTGACAAAGCTGAAAATACAGTTATTAATTTAAATATTTCAAAGTATTGCACATCATTACCTGGAGAAGAAAGCCATTGTTGTTGTTGTTGCATGTTATGCATTGTACAGTCAAGCTGGAGGCCTTGATCTGCAGGATCAATAGGAGATTAAAATCCCCACTGTGTCGGGAGTTACGTTATTCCCGGCAGCATCTACCACGTTGGCTGATATTGGCTGATTTATATATAGGAGCACGGATATGGGCACTTAATTAAATACAACTGAATTACAATGACCATAACTTTGAAAGACTGAAACTTAAGTGATAGCACTGCACGGCTTCAGTATTTGCTTCATAGTTTCAAGCCTCCCAGACCAGAGAGGCTCCACATCGCGGCCCCAGGGGCAGCTGGTCAGAAGCTGTGAGCCGTGAAGCATGCAGAGCCAGCCTGCCCTGACCTGATGACTGCCCACAACCTTGGCAAGGCATAGCTCAACCCTGGGGCTATGGCCCAAATGTGCAAAGGTAGTTACATGTCCTAAACCTCACTGGTGTCACCAATGGGCAAGCCTCTCAAGGTCTAGATGCTGTTTAATCTACAAAAGGGTCTGCCAAACTACCTAAGCAACATCTACCTACGGAGCCGTAACTGAAATACCAGACATCCTGCTTAAGTTGCCCACTCACCCTGAAGACACCTGAAGCCCAGAGGCACTCAACTTCTCATTGGCAAAGGTCCCACAAATCCACCGAGGAGGCCCTGAGCAGTTGTAGTCTGCAAACCAGGTGCTGCCTTGCTGATCCCGCCTGATCGGCTGGGCTCCATACAAAATGCGAGGGGATGTGAGGCAGCCGTCCACTTTCAGAGAACAGCTCTACAGCTAGAAAATTTGGATGTAGGAGACCTGGGTTAAATTCAGTCCTCTTTCTGTCTAAAGGGATCTGAGTCCACCTCTAGGCAACTGCTAGCCATTATACCATATAGTAGCCAACCACAGAGCGTTAGTCATCTTCCCTGGCAGGACTGCTCCCTTTTGTGTGACATATCTGAAATAGCTAGACCACAATGAATGCTGTTTTAACTCTGAAAGCTACACTGTTTCACTTAATATTAAACTAAAAAAAGGATTTACTGGTGGGGGTAATGGCACTCAGGTTTCCCTGATCCACATTACTAAATAACAGAGCCAGGCCTGAGCCCCTTTGTAAGGTGAATATTTAATTTTTCCATGCCAGGCACAGGAGCTTCAATGAGAAGAACTCAGAGGAAATCACCTACTGTCAGAGGACAGAGTAATTCCTTTTGTACCACTGCAGGCAAAGTTTTCAGGGGGAGGTACTCTAGCTAAACCCTCCTAATGAATCAGCTGTGCTTCTGTGCAGGTATGGCCTTGAGATCTCTACTCTCTTCTATAAATGCAAGATCAGGATTATTAACTGTATTAATGTAGAGAAGCAGACCGAGAAAGTCGGTATGATCTAGAGGGTGTTCACAGGAAACTGGAAGGAATTATACTGATGCTTTCCCACATCATTAATTTTCGTGTTCAGGTGTATTCTCCTCTAAAGGCATTCATCAGGAATGATATACCATGCAAATGTGCTTCTTTTTTCTCATATGGAACCAGAAAACATGCACCTGCACATTTCTTTTTCCTGTATTGTTTTCCATGAAGTGCATTTGTAAATGAGTAGAATTGACGAGAAGAGCTCTGTGATGCTGTTAGTTCAGAGATAAGCATCCTACTCAATTCCTTTCTGTAGCTAGCGGTGTCAAAATGATGGAAAGAGGCAGAAGAACAGTGGCAGAAATAGAAGTTTGATGGGATAAAGGAACAGAACAGAAAAATTGGAAGAGGCTAAAAAAACCTTCAATGATCTTTGCATATATATAGGCAGTTTAGAAAACATTGTCCTAGTTGGAATATATCCATTGAAGTCTAATCCGCCCCTGAAATTCTATTAACAACAGCGCAGAACAGAGCTACATCATAAGAAAGGAGATCAGCTCAATTTTTTGGGGTCTTCACTGAGACTAAAACTTCAGCTCATGTCCCACAAGATGGAGAACCTAAACTACGATGGGGGACTGCTCAAAAATGAGCAACACATGTCTGCTTACAAGCAGTAAGCTCCACCAAGGATTTTAAACAAGCAGCTTTTCGGAAAGGGATCCCCGACACATCTACAGCATAGCCTGGTTGCAGGGGGAATGGGTGCCAGGGTGGATACGTGAGAGCCTGGTGTGTTGGGAGCACGTGTCCGAGCCCAGGGCAAGCTGAGCTCTCAGAACGGCACTTGCCTCCTCCTTAGGACTGACTGACCTTGATCCCACTGCTGTTGTGGGGTACCCTCCCTTCTCTGTTTTCTGCCTTCGCAGCTCCCATGCAAAGGCGGTGAGAGACAAAGTGTTGAGGTCTGAAGCAGCTACTGTTTGTGTTAGTGTAAATTGCCAGAGGAGGAAGCAACTTGTGGATCCTCTGTTTCTCTCTCACCTATCTCTGCTTCACTCACTTCTTAGTTTTCTTTATAAATGTAATAAAGATTCACCTTAGTGATCAGCTCCAGCCCAGTTCCACCAACAGAGAACCCTTCAGTTGCCAGTTGCCTTTGTAAAGAAATTACTTCAGCCATACCAAAATATGTGGGCAAAACAAGGATGACTTGGTCTTAACCAGTTCTCTTTGTTCACAGTGAGATGACTACAGAGCCCTCTTTTCTTGGCAGTGCATCCCCACCTTTTTTCCAGAATCATTGAGGCACATGAAGGCTCTTCACAAAGAAGTGAGAGATGAAAAATGAGTCATGAAGGGACTGTCGTGGGCAGAGGTAATGGCCCTAATTCTCATTTGCCCTGAGGTTGCTTTATGTTCTGCTGCATGTGCGAATGCACCTCAGAGTGTACCTGAAAAAAATAAATCTGTTCATACCTCCCTGGCACTGCCAGGACGCTCTCAGTGGGTCATAACGTGAATTGAAACAGACGGTCTGTCTTTTGGTTGGGACTTGCACTGTGTTTTGCTTTTGCTGGGTATAAGCACTGTCCTAATGGAAGAAAATTTTAACAGGATTGCACTCAGCAGCTCACGGAGAAACACAGACCCCCCCCCGGGGGGCAAACAAAATGTCTCAAGCCTGGCTGTCAGAGAAGCACCCTATATTCTCTACCAGTGCTTACTTGACAGAAAAACTGCCAACCATAGCAGTCAAATGTGCACTACTTTGACTTGCAGAATCTGTTGCTGCCACACTCTGCAAACACACTCTCCCCAGGCAGCAATTGCAATAGGTATTGTATCAACATAGCAGCCAGACCTAACAAACTTCTTTTTCTTCCCAGATGCACTTATTCAGTTGTCTTTGTTTTGCTCTGCTGTAGTTTTACGTAAGAAAGCACAGAGAAGTCCAAATCCTCTGAAACTAGTCGGTGGTAGGGTGGTGTGGTGGTAAATAAAAGTGATGGCTGTTGGACAACCTTGATTCTGTCCCAGACTCTGACTTATTTGGGGACCGGGTACAAGTCGTTTAATCACTTTCTGCATTTTCTGCCTGCACACTCTGCCTTTGCTTTGGCTGCTGAGACTGTCCTCTTCTAAAATGAGTCTGCGTCTCATCTTGTTAAAACCACATGATAAATAAACACACAAGAGTGATAAGTGGTGTTTCTTGAGAAGTGTCTTAGCAACACAGGAGCAAATTGGGCAAAACAAGGGTGCTCCTGTGCACTTTTACCAGGGGAGCAGTACGTACAAGCTAAGATGGATGTCGTCCTCCCACTCGGTGAATCAGGATGGCTGCATCACGTGAGAAAGGACCAGCAACACGTGCAGCTCTCTGGCTGCGCTGCAACACTAGCCAGCCCTGGAGATGGTGGGGAGACTATTTAATAGCACTGTGCTTCAATATGCTGAGAGAGGTAAACAATTCTCGGGTAAAGAGCTGCTGCCACATGGTCCCCTCCTAGCTGATGAGAGTTGAAGAACAGGCCCTTATTGTTGCTCTAGGTAACACGGCTGCTCTGAGTTATTACGAATCTTTACATGGTACCAGGAATGCTGACACAAATCCAAAAGCAATTTTTAAAAGGCAGCCACAAAGATACAGCAGAAGAAAAAGATAAGGGCTTGGAACTAAGTCAGAAGCAATCAAGCCTCCAGCTCCATTGCTTACTGTAGAAAATATGGACTGTAATTGGAAAAGTTTTAAGCTGTATCTCACAGCAATTGGTGCAACTGAGAAGCCTGATAAACACAAATTAGCCTTGCTTCTTACAATTTCAGAGTCATTATTGATAGTTTTAATGCATTACACAGATAGAATAAGAAGAAAAATGATGGCAACAGCATTTTGTATAATTTATTTTTTTTATCAACCCACAGAAGCTTTTATTTGGGGGGAAATGCAATGCTGAAATGTTTTCTCATATTTCAGGTTTACATTTTCTCAGAGAGTAGATTCTAACTTCCCATTGTTAGGTGTCTGAAAGGTTCTCATTTCATATTTAAGTTAAATATTTTATTCACAGAACCCTTGCAATTTTGTCTTTATGCATGTATACACTCAACTGGAGAATAAAGGTCATAAGTGTTAGTCATTCATGGAGAATGATTAACCATTATGCAAGAGCCACATATCTATTCTTAATATTCCTGTAAATTTATTCATTTTATGGTAAATTTAAGAAGCATCTATATTGCATTACTTTTTTTTTTTAGATAAATGCACTATAAACAGCCAAGACTATAAAGCTAGCTGAAGTCTACACTGTTTGGTCTCAAAAATTCAATACGCTGCAGTAAGTGGGAAAGATTAAGTGACTTGAGTTCAGTAGTTTAAAAATATTTTCTAAGTCTCCTCTGTGAGAGGCTTGAGACTGTTCACATGACTTTCTCTCACAGAATTATGATCACAGAAAGCAAGCAATTACTCTTTCATACTCAGTCCAGAGGAGAAAACTTGCATTGAAGGAAAACCACTGAAGTTGTACAGTTCAGCACTCCAGCAATAAGAGATACCACTTTTGCCACCCATTAGCATCAATTTATCAGTACCACCATTTTACAGATGGGAAATCCTAACACAGAGAGATTAAGGTAAAAAATACCCACTAATTCTGGTTGCTCTGTTTTAAATACCTTTGGACCTACTCTTTTAGAGGATTTACTGTATATAGCAGCTAGCGTATCAAAAGACAGTTTCCATGGATTTCAACAGCATTTGAAAGTCTTCACTATTTCTGCAAATGAGACCCTGAGGTATCAAATCAGATATCCAGAAAATGAAGAAAACACAGTAAAAAGACCACCTGTGAAATACCTGCTTTATATGATTTTCTTTCCGTGGTGCCTTTTTCTGCATTTTCTTTCTGCAACGCCTTTTTTCATTAACTGCATCTCTTCCAAATCCTGCATGTCTCCCAAATTCTGTGGCTGGTATCCTACAGAAAAGGTAGCCTCATTCATAAAAAATTGCACACCACCAGGAAACTGAAAATTGAACCTAAAATTAGTTGATGCTTTCCTGTATGAAAATTTTTGTCTCGTAAATCAGTGATGTATTGAAAGCAAATAATTTTGAGGAATGTACTGGCTTGAGTGCTTTGGGATTTTTTTTTTTGCTTTACTATAAAATGTTAGATTATCATAGTTTCAGAATAATACAGTTATGCCTGTAATTCAAAATCGCTTATTTCAGATGTATTTAATTTTATGGTGTAACAATGTTTAAAGGGATAAATGTCAAAACTATATCCAGCTTTTTGAACATTATGAGTGAGAAACCTGTCACCTGACTTGACTCTTTTTTTTTTTCACAATTTAGTCTGAAAAGTGATTTTTTTCAATTCTTTGGTTTCCTTTGCCTTTTCAGAACATTCCCTCCAGCCCCAATCATGGAATTTCAGAATTTCCTACAAACTGGAAAGACTAGGTCTTGCAAATGTCACAAGGCACTTTAACACACACGTACGAAGTCTGTTTTTAAAGTTGGGCAGTCTGGGCTCTTTTTTCCTGCTTCTTTGCTCATCCATTTCCATTTTCCTCACTGCATCCTAAGACCTCACTGTATTTTCCAGCCCCCTCCACCTTCTTCATCCAGCTCTGTTGGTCCTTATTCCCAGTCTTTGTTCCCATCCCACTCATGACACCTTTTTTTCTATTGCTTGCCAGCCTCCTCCCCTCTTTCTCTTTCTCTTTCCTAAGGAGCTCCTTAACAAACTCCCCTTTTCTCCACAGGCTTGGTTTCTTCTTCCCGTGCTTTCAGATGAAGCGGATTTTTCTTCTGAGGTCCAGCACAATGACATGGAGAGCTCTGAAACAATCTTGTTACTCATAGTCCAGTTGGCCAAACAAAGCCGATACGTTGCTGCTTACAGCTGTACTTGCTGGCAGACATTGTACAGCATCACACTGGGTTGTGCTCACCATAGATAGGAAGTTTGGGGAATTTCATCTGTTAGCAATGACCATATTTAAACAGTCATTTTTAAACAGCTTACTCCTTGTACAAATACAAGATGTACCTCTCCATCATAACAGTCTCTCCTCACCAAACTTCTTGACCTTGCTTCAGGTAATGAGAAAAAGAAAATAAAAATTACTGATGCTTAAAGAAAAAGATTGTCAAGTACCATTTTGTTTTTCAACTTACGTGAAATAACGTACATTTCTCAGACATTATTCTTCAAAACAGCTGGAATGTATTGAAAATAAATACCTAAATAAACCCTACAAAAGCAGCCAGAAAATCAGCATGAAAATTTTAAACATTAGTAGTTAAAAGCTTGACAAAGTTCTAAGAAACTGAGGGGAGTTTCAAGCGCAACATCCACCAATTTTAATAGTAGGCAGTGCTATCCGCTCCACTGATAATAAAATACAAAGTGAAATAACCCATGAGTAAAGCAGTATGTTAGCAACAGTGTTAGCAGATATTAGTCTCCTTCTGGCCCAACATTAAACCTACAGGCTAGTAGAAAATAGTTGACAACATGCTTTGGGATTGAATTAGAGGCTTCTACCTTCTAAAGTTACCTTACCCTTTTTCTGCTCAAATCACACAAGCATGTGCTCGAGTTTCCACTGGTAATATGAACCTTGCTTGAACCTGAGCTGGCCTGTAGAGAGCCAGCTAAAATGCCTAGGTATTTATGTTACAATTCATAAAGAAAATCCAGATAAAACACCCATGGAGATGAGGAACTGGCTATCTGACACTGGCAGTGAGCAGGACATACTACAAAATAATTTGTGTTACATGGCAGTCTGGACAGAGTTCCTGAAAGATGCTTTAAAAGGTGCCAACATTGTATCTCTCCTCACCAATTATTTAAAAAAAAAAAAAAAAAAAAAGAGGGAAAAGTTGTGCCTTAGGTATATTTTGCATGAGGTTTGCTGAGAATATTCCCTCTCAGCAGAATAACGGTGACTGATAATGACTGAAATATTATTTCCTCTGTAGCAGCATTTGGCTTTATTTGCATCAATCATGAGAGTTCATTCAGTCTTTTTTATTAGGTTGGGATGTGACGAATACAGAATGGCTGGCAGAAAACTCGGTCTGCTCTGGAGGAACAAACTGTGTGGGCTGAGTCTCATCAAAGCCATTGTGCTGATCAATGGTTATGCAGATAATGGTTAATATCTGTTCAGGAAAAAAAGCTTTCTTTTGATTCCTTTTTGGTTTTTATTTTTAAGGAGGAGTGAATGTCTCCTCACTCTGCCTAATCCTCTATTGGCTTGTTGAAAAAAAAGTCCTATTTTAAATTTGGCTGAAAGAGCGATATAATGGGGTTCACTGGATAAGATGAGGCTCTTGATCTTCACTCCTCACATTGTGCTAATTACAGATCTTGGACAGCTCTTAACACACCATTTGACTGTGGACTAGTGCAGTCATTAGCGCCTGTGCTCTTGAGTCCACTGAGGTGTGTGGTTTGGGACGTCAGTGAGTTTTGACAAAGTGGTCCATCCTCTCCAAAGCCAATTTGTAAGCCGCACACGAATCCACGCACGAAGCAGCTGCAGCCCAGGCTCTGGCCCCGGCTCCAGCCTCAGCTAATATTGATTGCGTGGTCTGACATTGACAGTTTTCAAATTGCCACCAATAATTATTAGCTAGCATGCTCAATGGAGGGGGAAACCCATCATGAAATGAGACAAAAGGTGTCAAATGACAAAATGCGACAGCATATTAACATACTAACGCATCTAGAATTTGCCACAGATGCAACGGACTCTTGGAAGTCATTCAGGCAAGAATTTGTTTTCTTCTAAAAGGAGGTGAAACTATGGAAAGGCATAGTGAGATGAAGGTCTATATCCATCTTAATATATTGGGACCAAACAAATTATATTTGCAGGATCCAGGGCACATGTTTCACTCACCAGCCTAAAACTTAGTGAAAGAGAACAAGCCATGACACAGATGTAGCAAATACTCCACTCCTAGAAAGAATGACTTGTTTGCAAGACAATTGGCTTCGTATGTGAAATCAAAAATGGAGAAATTTTTGAGCCATTTATAGCAGACTTCAGTTCGGCAAGTCTGACGCGCTGTTTGGAGGGTTTGTACAATCTCTAATGTAAGATCACATTTGTAATGGGCCTCAGAGACATGGAACAGAGATAAAAAATACTTTTGAAAACAGGCTTGAAGATAACAGAATAAGCAGCTGAAATTTGCCAGCCTGCAGAACGTACTCAGATCAGATTACAAGTTCCGATTTCTCTTTTTTCTGTTCCTCGGCGCCACAGTGGACGAGGTTTAAAAGCAAAATAAAACAAAACCCAGGAATATGCAGAAGCAAAATGAAAGTGAACCTGCAAGAGGAAACAGTGTTTTCCAGATTGGAAAAGAGAATGTGAAGAGGACAGAGATAAGCACAGAACTGAGCACTAACCTACATTTGGCAGAGTTGCTCTCTCTGCAAAGAAATGAAGCCATTAGTGCACAGCCTCACTGACAATACCTAAGGAGAAAAAAAGGTATGCACATGTAGGGAAGTAGATTAGTTGTAGAAATTGCTCAAAACAAAGTCACATCCACCAACTGGAATACTACCTGGGAGCTTCAACACTCAGGAGATCTCACAAGTGAGTGTGATATCTGAAGTTTGAGTGAAAGGGTTGAAGAGAAAATGTAGGCATAAGGAAAGATATGACAATGATACATTGCAGAAATTACTCCCAGCGTGGGTGGATGTGAATGGGGCATAAAGGTAAGACACAGTCTTGAAAACAGAAAGTTTGGAATTGTTTCAAAAATTCCAGGGCTAAATACATGTAAGACACTGAATACCAATTACAGTTTATTTTATAGAAGAGTGGGCAGCCAAGAAGGTGGCAAACATGGAGATTCAATTAAAAAAAGGAAAAGACTAGCCATGGTTTCAGCAAGTAGCCAAATAAGGCAAGAAAGCTTTCTCAACTTTTAGAAAGCTTGGTAACAAAGAAAAATGTGTAGAAATACATGAACAAGAAAAGATATAAAAAGTATCACTTTGATGCTACTCATCTAAACAAAATAAAAAAAATATTAGTTGGTATCAGATTGGTTTAGATCTGTTAGCGCTGGAACAGTTGTGAGCTGCTTCTCAATTCGTATTCCCACTACACAGAAATAGCGCTGACTCCCCATATATTTCCCCATCTATAAAACCAAGCATTACATTAGGGTTTTTTAGTCACAGAATTTTTCAGGAACCTTTTAATGAATACTCATCCACTGTGACCATTACATCTCTTGCAAAGTTTCTGCTTTTAAATTCTCATATGTTTTGGCTGGCCTTTCACCTTCCTCTAGATTCGGTGTGGGGACTGCATTTGGGAGACAAGCTTTTTTGGAAACAGCCTGGCTTACTGAACAGTAAAACTTTTCTGTTGGGCTGGCACCACCTAATCATTACTTTTAACTTCAAATGTTTGTGCCACCTTAAAATGTCATCAGTGACATTTATATTAACTGCTAAATTGCAGATGAGAAGGATCGTTTTGCCTCTAGACACAAAATGCCTGCTGGCCCCTACAAATCATGAAAATGTTACATTATTTTATGAAAGAAAAGGGGGACACAAAGAAGCCAGAAAAAACAACACTTTAATCTTTACTCAGCCACTCAGATTCATTAATGGAGAAATGCAAGTGCAGGGAATTTATGCTCAATCTCAAGAGGGAGCATACTCCGTACAAACAAAGCCTTTGGAAAAATCCTAGTATTCACTGAGAATGTATCACTGGCCTTTTTAAAATGCTTGTATCCTGGTTAATATGATCAGATTTTCACAGAGATGGCATAAGAAAAAGATATAAGCATCAGATGTCAGGGATCTCCTTGTGGGGAATACTGGGCAATTTTCAGGAAAGCAAGATACAGTATAACTAATAAGCGTTATTGAGGAAATAGACATTGACCACAGCTTTGAGGTGGATCTGCCCAGGCTTTCATCTCCAATGAACTCTCCCTTCCTCCGAGACAAAAGGCTTTAAAGTCAGAGAAGACAGGTTTTACTATAGTATTAACTAAGATACTTAACTTTTCTGAAGTTAAGGAGAAAATCCAAAGTGACTGTGCCAGCTAGAGTATAAATATCAACAATTAAATTAAAAGGTTCATAAATAATTCCTCCTTCCCACTGTGTCCTTGCAGGTGAGTAATTTCCTCAAACCTACTTTCAATGACAATTCAGAGACTCTCTGAATTGCAGCAAAATCTGCCTAGCAACTCCTGGTCCCCAGGACGTTTTTCAGGAGGACTTGTCTGTCTGCTGCCTGAACAACCCGCAGGCTCCCAGCTCCCTACTTGCATCCTCCTTTCTGCCGCATGCAGTGGGCCCAAACATTTTGGCCCCAGAGACACGCTGAGTTCCCCTCCACACTGGATCGATCTCCCCTCCATCCTGGGCATTTCACTCTATTCAGGCTTTTTAAAGAAACATAACAGTATTGCAAATATATATATTTATATATATATATT
>WAAD01041416.1:101486-118870 GCA_013389945.1 Fregata magnificens | reverse complement strand
CTTGAAGTTGAATTAAAAAACACAGGATTTTCTGCTGATAAGTGGAAATATTTCTATGGAAGGTACATAGTTTACTTCTTATGTACCAAGACATCAAGACTTGACCTTTCATAGTTCATGCAGCTATAAGTAATTTTCATTTAAGCAAAATAAAATTTTCCATACCTCTGTTACAATACTAAGTAACAAGCTTATCTGGAATAGCTTGATCATCTGTAGTTTTCCAATATTTTTTTTTTTCATTGAAATGTAACTAATTATTAAATTACCACCTGTTTATATTTACCAAGTGTTTAAATAAACTTAACACTTTCTAGTATAGATGTAAATTGTGTTCTCAAAGGATACTAAAGTATCAGCTTTCAAAACAAACACAGACCTTATTGTTAAACAGGACAGATAATATGCTGATCTTTTAGATGCATTTTTAAATTACAGTTTAGAGCTCTGGAGCATACTTGGATATTCTTTTGTTGAAAACAACACAGTTGTAAACTGGGGAGAATAATTTGTGATGATTTTCTTTGGCCAGAGATCAGCCTGAGTTTTCAAAACTGACACTACAAGCTGTCATATTATCTCTATTTCACTCCTTAACAAAAATAAGTTTTCTGATGCCATTTCGGCATCCAGGACCATATGTTCATAATTTATATGATAAAATAAGCAAAGAATGAACACACACTTTTTTAGTACCATAAATAAATTTCAGTTCCACAACTGTTACTCAGGAGATAAAAAAGCTCTTCCCTTAAAAAAGCAAAAAGCTTCAAAAATAGTTCCCCTATATCATATGCTTCAGCCACAGGAAGGGTTTTTCATTTTCGCAAGAAATTTATATTTGGATAGACCTACACAAGGTTTTTCCAGTTATGATAAAAAATCCATACAACATTATTTGCATACTTCCACAAGAGATAAAGACCTACAACATCTGTAAAGCAGCTACATATGTAAATTGACTGAATACAGCAGAGCCTCACCAGGTCTTCTTGTGAGGACAACCAAAAGAAGGAGACTGCATCAGCTAAGCATCCTGAGGAATTGCGTACCCCATACCCTCTTCTGGAAATCCAAGTAAGACAAGCCCATTTCAGTAGTTTCTCCTAAATACTCCAAAAAGCACACACAGACACAATCAAGTTTTCATGGTCAATTGTTTAGGAAAAAACAGGTAATGTAGCAAAATACGTATTGTTGCAAATCACACTCAATTCAGCACAAAGTTCACAAAAACTGTGAATATACCATCCATCTGTACTTACAAAGTAAGTAAATTTAAATAAATTTAGTAGTAAATGTAAATTAATACGTGCATAAATACATAGCAAAGCAGCATCACGGATATCACATTTTAAATAATAAGCAATGAATGTCATCATTCAGTTTCAGTAAAAAAATTAGGATTACGAAGTTTGTGGTGTTTGTGCTAGCATATAACTTCTTAAATACATTCCAGTGAGGTCAAAAAGCATATATCAAAAGTAGTTAAATTAATGCCTGTTGTACTTTTCATGGACATTCATAATAAGCAGGATTTTTTTTATAATACTCAAAACATTTTTTTGTGATACATCACCATCAACACTACCTGATAATAAAATCAGTCCTGGACAGAATACTTTAATAATTTTTTTTTAAACAAGGTTTCAATTCCCTGGTGCAATTATGGAACTTGAAATGTAATTCTCTTTAGAACTGCAAAGGAATTAGACCAGAGAAACCCTGTTAAGGGTAAAGCATGATAAAAAGAAACAGCTTCAAAGACCTCTTTTATATTGCTGTTACCTCATGTCATGTTATATTCTAAGCCTGAGTTGTGTTAATGTCTGTGAAAGGACAATGAGAAAAATCAGAAAGGAAAGAAATCTGTGTAGCTTAGCATTTCAGTCTCAGAAAAACATTCGCTGTTGTCCTATTGCAATTTAACATTCTACATTGATATCTGCCTTTGAAATGCAATAGTTACTTGGTAGGATGTTGTCAGAATCATCAGTAATTATACATTAACTGGACACTGTAAGGAGGCAGAGGGAAAACCTAGTCTTTAGTCTGTTGTCACACAGTGGGTAATGGAAATTTTTCTTTACATTACTGTTGTGAAAATTATATCTTATTTTGAACATTTCACATTAAGAAAAACACTGAGCCTAGAACAGATACTGAAAAGCCACAGTGGGGGAAAAAAAACCCAACAGTTTAACTGTACACATCCATAGACAAATGATCTGGAGAGCTCTGCTTCTGCAGAAGAGCAGTGTACAGCAAAATCAGAGAGGTATGTACAAAGATAGCTTTGTCACATCCGTCCATGCTTTTCCTGGTCAACTCTAAAGCATGTCTCTAATTAAATATGAACCATTAAACGAAATATAAAGCAAACACTTTAGTCTGAACTGAACAATTTACTATTAAAATTCATGGATATTTATGATTACCTCAAATTAATCACCCAACAAAGCCTTGTTGTACAGGGAAAAAATATGTTTCCCTTTCACTCATCATATATGTGCCAGTTATCTATATTATCGATTAGCTCTGTGAAATAAATGTCACTTGGTATGTTTCTGGTGTGTGACTTGGGATTGTAGGTATGGCCCCAGAGGTTTGAACCCAGCAGGACTGAATTGGGAAGCAAGACCTCAGATTTGAAATGCCTTTTTGGGCAAAACATGAGGAGTATTTATCTGATTGATTACCTTGTTTGAGGACTGCTGCCCTAGTTCTCAGACGGAAGGTCCTATTTGCACCAGTCTCAGCGCAGGATCAAAAGGGTGAATGTCCAGGAAGTCCAAGCAGAGCCAAAAGCAACAGTGTGTGTTGCCCTCCCATTGCACCCAGCTGCCAGGCACCGGATAAGTGTGAAATTCCTACTGTTTGCCTTTCAGGAGCATAAGGAAGCATCACAGTATCCCAAAAGCCAACAAGTCACAACTCATAAACTAACCACTGATCACTTTCATTGACAATTCCTGTATTGTCTAAACACAGCCCAACACAGAGCAAATAGAGTGAGAAATAAAACATTATCTTTTTTCCTCTCTGTTTTTGATCTCTCAGCCTCCAGTCTTCCACCAGGATGAGGATGACTGATTCACAGAAATCACACACAAGCACGTTTTGCTAGCCTGGAATGTAGCTGCTTCATGCAAGGATTTGCAATTAAAAATTTGTCTTTAAAGTCCTATTGTCTGTACTGTAAGATGAAGCAGCTTAAGACTGGGTTAGTAGATACACCTTTCCTGACTATTTCCAACTTAGGGGATGAAGGATGTCCCTGGATAGCTGCATTTGTTTGCAGTCATCCTGAACTACTCCTAAACAGGAGCAATTAATATCAGCTTTGGTCTGTTCTTCTATACCTTATTACTCTCTGAATCAGCAGAAAGAGAAGAAAAAACATCAAGAACATCCTGATTCTGCTTTATCAGTAAATCTTCAAAAATTAACTTTTACTATATTTAAACAAAAAAGCATGATGCAACTGGAGGCAAGTAAGTTTGTCTACATCACCTAAAAACTGAAATGTGTCTCCATGACTGTCTTCAGTAACCGCTGATGTCTTTCAAACTTATGTTTGAGAAATGTTTTAAGACTTCAGTCTTGACTATTTTTAAAAATCTGTACTGTGACAGTAAATATAAGTAGATCTTTATGAATTAATTCATCTCAAAATCCCATACTTGTTAATGTAATTTTAATAGTTGTTTCTGAGAAAGGGTCTTGAAAAGAGAAAGGATGGCATAAACAGACATTTAGATAGTCTCTGAATATAACTGAGTCATTTCAAAAATACATCTATAGATATCTATTGCTCTAAAAATTCACCTACAGATTTCCACTTGTGGTAAAAGAGACACAGTTCTCAAATATGAGAGAAAGGAACTAGAAAGATTATATTCACAGTGACACAAATGCTGTCCTGATGGATGTGAAGATGGAGATGTGCCTTCTCTTACCAGGGTTTATACTATTTCTTTCTCTCTTGAAAGTATTTCTAGAAAGATTTTGTTATTGATGGCATTATAGTGAAAGCTATTCAAAACAAAGAATGGCGGTGTTTGCACGACTGCCTGGTGGAGTAGGTCTCTGGTCACTCTGGGTTATTCACAGAGTGGGGAGTAACAGTGGAAACTGTCCCGAGATGCTCATGTGAGTAAAAAAGAATGGTGCAGAGGAGATGCCAGTCCCATGTCAATAAGATGGAAAGGAAATGTATTAAAATGTTTTGCTTTACTAGGCTATGACACCTCAACAATTCAAAAAAAACCGCTGAAAGTACTATCTAAAAATACATTAAAGAAAGGATATTCCTCAAATGACTTGGAAGGACAGAAATGAAGCAGCCAGAGTGACACATATCATCTTACAAGGCTCTCTGCTTTCTTTTCACCTTGGACATGTTTGAGTTTTGAGGGAAAACTGGGAAGTGGAAGGTGTAAATCCAGAATTCTCACTGCATTCCATGTGGGAGAGAAAGGCAGAAGACACTTGAAGAGTATGATGTT
This sequence comes from Fregata magnificens, assembly GCA_013389945.1. Taxonomy (NCBI): domain Eukaryota; kingdom Metazoa; phylum Chordata; class Aves; order Suliformes; family Fregatidae; genus Fregata; species Fregata magnificens. Next base: position 114,362 of record WAAD01041416.1, on the reverse strand, counting down.
ATTCACTACAGCTCACCATGCAAAGTGGGAAATTTCACACAAGGCAAAACTTCAAGTTTGCTAAAGCTACGTACAATAACCATCTAATTTTGAACTTATTAAATACATTCCATGAAGTCAGAAAAAATAATAAGTAGAGTGTGACAATAGCCTATGTCAACAACTAAGAATAGAATTACAATACCTATCTCAGTTGCAGAGGAAAAATCATAGGAAAGGTTGGATATACCATACTGGGACTGCAACATTGGAGTTGAAGCAATGGAGGAGGTAGCATACACAAAAGCTCAGGACAAGTGCCCAGTTCAGCCTAAAGCAGTTCTGCTGGACCCTACAATGGCACCACGGTTCTCTTCAAAGGGGTATTCTTTCCACAGTCAAATGGCTCCAAAGAATTAACATTTTCAGAGAAATACAGTTTGAAAGTGGACATGTTATGGCCAGCACCCCAACTACTCCACCTTGTAGATGTGCCCCTTTCCCAGTACTGGAATTACAGATAGTCATAAATCTGGACAATACTGTTTATTACAACACGCTTCAGATAAAAATATTGCCAACTCTGTTAGGCTTATATTTCTGTAGGGCTTGCACAAAGTAACTGGAGGTGAACTGGTTAGATTTCTCTAGCTCCTACAGTCCTCTAGTTTTGAGGTTTTGTAACCCCTGTAGAGCTATTATGACTACCCCTTCACAGGCATACATTTCTTGAAAATAGCTCCCTGTTAACACTCCAAAGCAAAGAAGATTACATATTGCAAAGCTTTATATTTATGTTCAAAATTAAAATGAAAAACAGGAGCAATTATCTCAATGACCACCCCACAATTTCCTTATCATCATCAGCTACAGCAAACACAAGATGAACACAAAGTTCTCTTTGCTCTTATTCTCTCTCAGAACTTTTTCACCTCACCTGAAAGAACCTGTGCCAAGATGAAAGACTGGACTATCTCCATTATAGAAACAGTAAACTGTAATTGAGGTTTCAGGTGAACACTTTTACTCTGCTTCAGTGCAGAGACAGCCAGGTCAGATAGAACCCTGAATAACAAAGAAAAGAAAAAAAAGGAAAAATATTCTTGTATGAGATTCCTAAACTGTCACCTAAAACACAAATAATGTTTGACATGCCAGAAGTTAAAATTTCAGTTACGTTTCTCATATGAGAAAGTGTGACAAAATATTAGTTCACGCAATCAAAATCAAAGTCAATATTCAGCTATACAGACAGTAACAACGTTACAGTCTGTTGATGTAATTTAAAATTATCTATGCAGCTATTAGCACATCATATTCCTGTTATTCTTTGGAGTTTTCAGCCAATCTTTGCTTTTGCATAATAAAATCTACTATTATTAAATCCCTACTCACCTAGTAGATGTGAGAAAACCACAAGAGGTTAAATAAGTTTAAAAAAAGCAAGCAAGCAAAAAAAAAAAAAAAAACACCCCAAGAGAAATCATTTACCTTTCCACATCTCAGTTTTCAGAGAACATTTAAAAGAACGGAGACTCACAAACCAACAGCTCTAACGACTGCCTACTAGTAGCAGACTACTAAGTAGACACACTGCCTGCAGCTCTATGCTATAAATTTGCAGCTGATACAGTTGGAGTAACATGGGAATGCTACTAGGAAAAATGTTTATATGTTCATTTGTGTACAGCACCCTCTTATTTCACCTTTATAGATAAAGATATAAGAATATATACCTATCTACCCACCAGACAGTGGAATTCCTTCCCCCATTGTTGACAGGGGAATCGATGGACCGTCCTGTCTGGTGCCTCTTTGCAGATATGTTCTATGCAATTAAAAAAACATACAGCAATTTTTTAGGAAAATCGTAACAGCAGTATTCTGATATATTTAGGTAATACAAAAAAAAAATCTCCAAGTGATTTTACCTTCATAATGTTACTAAGCAATAACAGCTACCTGAAGGACATCCCAGTTTGGGAAAAATGAATAAACATTAAGTAACACTGTTATCTATGTTTCTATTTAACTGCTGCAAAAGGCCCATTTAGTTTTCCTCTGGAATACCTAAAAATATTACATATCCACAAGCACCCTGACAAAGATATTGATTGCTATGCAGACTAGGTAACAAAAACTATACTAGTGGTAATTTAAGATCAACTTGTCTTTATTTTGGTTTACAATACTCATAATTGAGTCTGATCTGCTATCCTCTACTGCCTTCTAAACGCCCTCCGTCTTTCCACACGTATCACAATCTTACTTAGTAACCTGTTAAAACCACATTGAGTTTTCATTTCAACAACAGTTCTGTTACCTTGTAATGCCATATTATCAGTTACACCCTCAGCTGGTTTAGGTACTTGGATTTAACTGCTTTAATTGGAGCAACAACCATTGTTCTTGACTGAAGAATCTTGACTCTGCTGGGAGTCTGATCTACAATATAGAGCTGATGTATTCTATACTTTTCATGTGTAGCAAAAAAATCTCTGATCTTCAAGAGAGTCACATTTGTAGAAGGTCAGTAAATGATTAGCATCACATGCTTGTTACACGTTACAGAAATTCACACTGCAGAAATGCAGGAGTGTTATAGCTGGTGATAGACGTATCAATCATGGTTATAAACAACCTGCTAATAAACCCTAAAATAGTTACGATCGTTTAAATATGAACTACAACATTTCAGGGCTATTTTATTTAATTTACTAATTTTTTAATTATAAAACATTACACTGCAAATAGTAGAAACCTTCCCAATCTTTTCTCTGTAGAAATTTAGCTTCTACGGTCAGTTTATTGGAGAGGCAGAAAGGATGTGTACCGAAGAGTTAATCACCTTCCAGCAGTTGCTAGGTAACATACTCTGCGATCCCTGCATCCCCATCCCAGGGTGTTCAACAAAGTCTACCGAAAATCACTATTGCTTCATCTTAAATTTCATTACTTGAGCACGTGTCCCTCTCTTCTCTTTTCCAACCATTCCCCCAGTATCCAGAAGATGCTGAACAAATATTATGCTGAAGTAAAACAGATCTAGTCTTCTTGATTTAATCTTTCTTAAAACCCTGCTGGTTTTCTCCTTTCCTTGTACCCCAGGCTGCAGCCCTGCCTCGTTAGCCTTGCTGCAGTGCCAACAGTACTGCGAGTTCCTGGGAGCAGGAACTGCAGGAAGGAGGTAGCCCCAAAATGCACAACACAAAATAACTTCTGGCCACCACTGGCTGAACCTCTGTTCCCCTCATGCTCTGCGTTGAGTCTTAATTCCCACCTATTGTCCTCAGCTAGCTTATAACCTAGAGAAAACCATATTTCAGTCGTATACTTCTGAATTTATTGGTTTTTGTGAAATCACTTCCAATCCAATTTGAGAGTGGATTGGGGGGGGGGAGTGCGCACTGGTTTTTTGGGTTGGTTTGTTTGTTTTTTAAAAGAAAACTCACCAGCACTATCACAGACCAGAATAAACTCAAAGCACAGAAAGCCAATGTAATTTCAACAAAAGCAGAATGGGGGTATTAAATAGCTATTTCTAAATTCTATTACAGAGAAAAGCAAACAACCTGCTGCTCATTTTTGTCACTAGGTGAGTTTTCCACACCAAAAATTCAGCTGCTATATTTCACAGCTCTTCCTCTGTTATGGTGACTTTCACCTCTAAAAAGAGGTCTTCAAAAGACCTATGATGCTACAGAAGGTGAGGTCTCCCATGGCAGATTAAATTTCACTGCTGATGTTTTCATCAGCTTCAAGTTAATGTATTTTAAAATATGCTGATTCCAAAATAAAAGTTTTGAATCTCTCTTGAATTTGAATTGCAGGTGCTGCAGAGATAGATGACTGTGTATAGGGCAAATCCAGTGTCCATCCATGTGCATGGCATTAGCATACACAGTAGAAGGCACTTCCTCTTTGCTAGGGTACAGAAAATTACTAGACCATACAAAACTAAAACCAGTAAATAATTTCAGTTTTATAATGAACACTCTCTGTTGGAGTTAAGTTCAATAGAAACATGTTTTTCTTAGTCAACAGCTCTTCAGAAAAGCCAACTGTAAGAAAAAGTACTAGAAAGGACATATCGTATCACTATGGACATCCCATTAACTTCTAAGGGATTCAGCTGTGTTTTGATTTTTAACTTGTAGAAGAAACAGGAACATTAGATACAGGCTCGTTATAGAGGTTACTGATAAAAAAGATTTTTAGTTTTGAACTGATTTCCTCAATTCTCTATTACTAGATGTTCCCAATAATTTTGTTTAATTGAAATACTGACAATTTAATTACAAGTCTTTAAAACAAGTCTAATTATTGAAAAATAACAGGTTGGTTAAATAGGTAATATTATAATTAAATGAGGAAAAATAAAAAAAACCTAAGTAAAACAGATTACTATTATTTTTTAAGAGTCTGATTAAGGAACAAACACCACGATCTTTCATGACTTCCCACTTCCTTTGTCAAGTCATTGGGCCTTTCTGCTTTAAGCCCTTTATCTTTATTGTCAGCAGATGCTGACTGAAGAGGATATTTCCCCACATTCTAATTAAACCATTTTTTAATTTCTACTGTGAGGGCATAAAAGCTTGAGAAACAAAATGATTACTGACTGGTACAGAAGTTCAATCGATACAGCCCAATTCATTCATCATGTTGCTTTATAATCCAAATGGAATACTCATTACATATTACAGAGCAAATAAAACAGCCAGTATGTTACTGTCAGGCTACAAGTGCAACTACACTAATGACTGCTACCCTTGTCTGAGAAAGGGTTTGGGGCTTCGGAGTTTGTTTTGATGCCCATGTTTGCAATATATTACATACAAGTATGAACTAAAGGTTTCTCCACTAAAGAATGTCTTGATAATACCTTTTTATTTACTCAGGTCTCCTAAAAAAACTTAAATTTTGNGGGGGGGGGGGGTGTCTGTTTTTAAATTACGTTCAAAGTTGTCTCTATGCACAAAGTAGGCAGATGCCTGGGACTGTGGATTGCTGAGGACAGCAAAATGAGCACAGCCCAACTGCCCACTCTCTCTGTGCCAGAGCACTGGGCTGAAGGGTGCTTCTCTCTCCCAGGGACATGGGGTGCCACGGAGGAGCTCAGTGTGTATCTGAGAGCATGCAGCACAAGAACTATAAGTCTGAATTTCCAATTCTCTCCATCCATCCCCTCCCTACTGCCAATTCCTTCCTCTCCCTTTAACAGCCTCTCACCTCTCTGCCCCAGAACAGCAAACTCCCATACCTCCAGCACTACTGAGCAGCTGAGAGGTTCTAGGTAAGTCTACACCCTAGATTGTCGAAAACAGGGTATGTAAACCTTTATTAAGTTTCACCTCCTGAAGCCACAACCAGATGTAACTACCTTAAAGGCAGCTGAGAGGTACCTAAATTCCACAGCTTAACAGATAAATTACATGTGGGGGCACAGTTATTACCTCAGGGAATGTCATGCTAAATTTGAGAGGGTTATAGAGTGCCACAAGATCCTCAAAGGGAGAGTAAAAAATAAAATATAGCAATTGGAGTGAACCTTCCCTGTTATTGCTCACACACCTCCACATTGATAGCTGGCTCAGCTCCAAGAGGAAAAGAAATACCTGTTTCTTTTCTCTCTTCTGAGGGCACTCAGTCAGAAGGATTGTCCGTACGCTTGATAAAAATATGGCCTGCTTTGGGAGGCAGGGAAGAAGACAGCACACTTGCTAGATTAGCTCAGTGTCTCAGGGGTAGCAGCAGCTCATAACTGTTCACATCTCTTACTGGGAATCAACTGTGTTGATGTCAGTAACTTTGTTCTCCTGTATCTCCTCAAGGATCAACCAGGGCTGAAGGTCAGCCCTGGTCATTCGCAAGAGGAAGGAGTCTCTTTTTTTTTTTTTTTTTTTTCTCCAAGCAGGAGCCTGTTCTCAACCAAGGAGACCTGTCTGCTGCATAGAGGGTGGTGCTGGTGGGAGGGAGTAGGCACCTTGCCTGCCCAAACTGACTATGGCTTAGAGTAAGGCTACGGCATGTGGGCTGGAAAAGACTAAGCCAGCAAGGAGCCAAATTAACATTAAGGTCCCAAATAGTAGGTTTTATAAATTACTCCAAGACAAAAGCAAAACCTGTAATGTGTACTGGGAAAGCCTCATTTTTAATTTAATCTGCTGCTCTTCAATGATTTCAGGAGGAGGACTCTCATTTTGACCCTTACAGCAGAAATACAGATACTAGTCCTAATGCCAAAACAAATGCAGAGGAAAAACAATTAGATGCAAGTTTGAAGTGACAGACCCACAAAGAGTCATAGTTTTGAGTTACAAAGTGATTATTATTTTATCTATAATTCTTTTTGAGAACCGTGTTGTATTGTTTCAGGCATTGTAAAAGCAGATAATAATAGCCATTGGCCTAAAATGTTTGCAACCTGGGAAACCAAACAGGAAGATGGATAGCAGAACACAGAATATCATTAGAGTAGTTTAGCTTTTTTTTTTTTCCCTCTAGTGTTATATTAGAATGGAACATCCTAGTCAGGCTGGAAATCTCATTTTAATGAGTTCCGCAGGAATAAATAAAAACTGACAAAGGCACATATCTTGTTAACACTACAGCTACTATAATTATTTTCCCCAAACGAAAAGACAAATAATCATATTCACTTTAGTATTTAGTGATAGTTGCATGCATTTAAAATATGTATGTGTATACCTATGCATAAATGTATATATATGTATATATTATGCATATATATATATATATATATATTTTCAAGTCCCAATAGCTACTTGCCAGCCTGATCATTATTAGTTACCTAATTTGTTTCAGATATCAAATGTAAAAGTCACTTTCTACTAGGTAAACTGGACTGGTTAAATAATCTCTCTCCAAGCTTGAAGTGCAATATTGACTGTAATGTGCCATTCCCTTTTAAAGATCATATATATTCAGAAAGTTATATGACAAAAAGTTGCAATAAATAGCAACAAAAATGCTCCAGCAATCAATTTAAGAGGCAGATTAGCTAATCAAATTCTGCCACTCATGTTTCCATGAGTGATACTTTATTCTACTAGTAGTTTCAGTGCTTTCAGATGCTCAGAGACAGGTACTGTTTCTCAGAACACGCTGATCATTCCCCTTTGAAAATATTCTAAAAATTCAAACAATGCAAAGCCTCAAACTACTACATCTGTCCTGAATTTTCAAAATAGGGATACATCAGCTTCTGAAAGTCTAAACTGAGGTTCCTTCAGATTATGAGTGTTTCATTCTCATTAGCAATCTTTATTGTCAAATTTCAGTCTGCACAAAATTTCTGTACTAAAGATACAAAGTTTTAAAACATACCTAAAATGGAAAACACAGCCAGACCTTTATTTATAGTTATGCTGGCAAACAAAAATATGAGTATGATAAACTGGGAAAGCATGTACAAGTGAAAAACCATGACAGGCACCAAACTTAATGAACAGGGCAGCAAAAGAGGCATTAGATGGAAAGGGGGTAGGCATTTAAATCACATACATATCATGAACCAATTGTACAAGGGAAGAAAAATAAGAACTTGAGAGTTACAAGGTCAGGTGACAGGCTGCAGTACATTAATTAAATTACAGAGGCACAACATGGGCAACACAATGCAACTTTTTGGCTCCATGTGCATTCTCGTTGCAACACAATCTTGCAACCAGATTTCAAAGTGCGTCATGGAACAGGGAGATCTTAAGACAAGAGATGTTGCTATAGATGCTAAGAAGTTTCAGAAATACTGAAATCCACATGGGAATAGATTTGGGGGTTTTCCATCATTTCATAACATAGCAGTTGAGAAGGCATTAACTACTGCTCACATAGCAGATTCATGAATACCTGCTGATGTGTGTTTAGCTTCCCTGAACTAGTCCCAGTACAAGCAGTAGCTAAATGCCTACACTTTAAGACTGCCCGATTTAAAACAACGGAACTACTCAGTTAATATTACACACATCCTTAACGGCTTCTCTGGATCAGGACTTACTGCGGAAAATAAATATTAAGTGATTGCCACGTATATCAGCAGAGGGTTGGCTAGAAACAAAGAATTCTATTTCACACAAAAAACATTGAGCTTTTGACATGTTTTCCTTCTGAATCAGGAAAAAGAGATATAGGCAGTTTTAACATAATTCCAGAAAAAAATGAGATTAGAGATCGAGCAGAGGAAGTACACTAGAAAGTACTCTTTCCAGAATATCCAGCTTGGACTACATTTATGCAGAAAGAGTCTCTACTCTGCTGAGAATGAAGACTTGAACCTTGATCTCCCTTGTAATGTTGAACTTTTAATTAAGTTGTTATGGACCTTTTGGAGTTTTAATTGAACATTTCATTAAGAGGAAAAAAGGATAGGAATTGACATATTTCTGCAATAGCTTCACGTTTTAAAAAATATCATTACTTTCTTTGTTAACTAGCTGCAATCAGTTGGTACTTTGTTCCTTCCTGCAACTGCTATGCAGGTAGTAAGTCCTTATGTAGATAGAAGTTTAAATCATTAACTGCCAGCCTGGTGACAATGGCCTGCAGTCCCATCCATGCTGTCAAAACTCCTATAGTACGCCTCTATAAATTACCCCATAGCGTATTCCTGCTACAGGAATTACAGTCACTATGTGGTCCACATTTGCAAAAAAGTCATACTGCTTTAACTACAATGGTTAAAGGTAACCCATTGCAACTGAGAACACCAAAATTCTGAAATTAGAGATAAAAATAGAAAACTGGTAGAACTACAGCAAGGCTTTTATCAAGAGCAAGGCAGAATAATTTCCTAATCTCTAAATATGAAAAGTTTAAAATACTCTTAGCACTTAGTTTTGCTTTTTAAAGCCATAAATGACCTCTGAGAACTTAACTGATATTAATTCCATAAATCACCTGTATCATGTGGTAAGTACAAAACCATTTCCTGTTTCCCTTGTGAGTTATTTTTCCACTGATGTTTAAAGAAATGCAGTTATGTTGATAATAACAATATAAACATGCAGCTGATATAAATACACTCTTTTATTGATCTCTATATTTTATTTAAAACTTTTTTTTTCATTTTTTTTACATTTTTATCTACCACAGTTTCTGCAGAAAAAGCTAAATCCTCAGCTATCTGCTTTCACTAACTCTAAAAAGTTACTAACATTACTGCTTTGAGCAAATGGAGATTACTTAAATTCAAGTGATGCCTGCTGCTGTCTTCCTGGGATATACCTAGAGATTATCCAAGAGTCCATAGGAATCTAGACAATTCCTAAATGCATAGTATTACCCAATACAGTTCATTAAAACTATCTAGAAACTTCTCAACTCTGGCACTTAGTTAATTCTGAATACAAACATTTCTCAAAAGTTATGGTTTTGAGAGAGGAAAGCAAAAAACGAAAATGCCAGCTCATTCTCAGAGTACCTCTGGTGAAGGAGCCACCAAAACTATGACATTCCTTGATCCAGTGGCATCCCTCTTCACACCCTCCATGAGACTTGAGTCAAAAAGAAGCTGTGAGTATAGGATACTGGAAGGCTGAAGGTTATTTGGACTCTTCTAGATTTTCCCTACCGAAAAAAACCCAAAACAATAAAAACCTCAGTATGTGAAGCCAGGATAAGTTATTGAAAAGGGAGCGTGTGCTCTATTTATGCTATTTCTACCGTCACAGTTTCTAAATACTCCCCAGAGGAGAGCTCCAAGGGCAGCTATTCATCACAGAGACCCTGGCAGCATGACTCTTTTACAAAGAATATTTACAGCTGCAGTAATCCATAGACTACATTAAGAAACTCTAATCCGAAAATGATTAGCTCCCTTTTTCCTCTGGATCTCCATGGCCAGATGCCACTTGGGCACCTATTTTAATCACTGTTTCTGTCTGCAAAAGCCCCTGCATTGCTTGTGTTTCAGTATGCCATCCTATTAGCACAGCATAGCACAAGGTCACTACTAACTTAACCACAAATTTTGACTTTTTTCATAAAGTCTGTCCCACTGCCAGTCATGAGCCAGCTCTCGAATTCAGGCTTTTGCATGACAACCTGCATTGCTGAAGTTCAGAATAACACATTTGGTACAGTGGCACTTTTCAAAACCTGCCTTAAGGAAAATCTTTGCCTTTACTCAATTCTCGCTTTAGCTCCTTGTCCTTAGGTTTCTTTAAATTACTTACTAGATTTGTTGTTAACATAAACTACCTGTAAAAGCATATAAATTTAAGCAAAAAAAAAATCCCACTTCAGACTACTCAATTTTTTTTTTTCTGAGAAACACCAAACACCACACCTGAAAAACCAGTATGCTTTTTTCCAATAATCCTCATCAAAATGTCTGTTTTATTCTTAACAATGATGCAACTATCTTCCTCAAAAATGCAGACCATTTGTTTGCAAACTTATTTTCTTGAGTCTTACCTCTTATCATCTCAACTACAGCATTTACTTAACACCCATTCAGTTCTATTTAGAGAATAATAGTACACAAACTAGTATTTACTGAGCATGAATATTCTATAAGGCGCTTAGGAATTCTCTAGTTCACTGACTTCACTGTCAGTAGAAACAGCATTTCCTTGTTAATTTTTAATATACTTGTATAGAATACCCAGGTCTTCCTTTCTGTCAGCAACCTATATCAACATTCTGTGGCAATAAATTATTGCTACAAAAAAAAAGGAAAAACTGAAGGAAACATTTCAAATGAGCACAGTAGTATCCTGTACTGAAGCATCATCTTAACATTGTCAATATATGCAAGACAAACTGTGTAACTAGGCTAGTGCCAAGGTCAACCTGTTCTGAACAAGAAACCTGCAGGGCTGCCAACAGAAATACTGACGAGCCAGTCTTACACGGGGTGTAAAAGAAAGTTTCCAATATAATTTCTTCAAAGAAAAGCTTAAGTTTCTGATGACTTCTAAATTTGGGGAGGGCTAGCATTGCAGTGATTCAGAGCTATATCTAAATGCCTGTCAGTCAATCTGCCTGCTTTTGCATGGATCATCAGTTTAAGTGATTCTTCAGTGTTCCTAGCCCCCTGAAGAAGCTACAACCTAGGGGACACAGTGGGAGAAGCATTGAGTCAATGGTCTCTTCTTACAGCTCACTTAGATTATTGGATTCGCTATCATTGAACAACATGGATCACAGTTATATGAAGAAAGGGAAAAATTAGCCTGAAAGGTTGAATCAATTATAATTATTTCCCTTAGATTTAATCCACTTCTGATCTCTTTAAAGATATCTGAAGGAACTTCTCAGGAAGAGGAATCATAGTACAAAACAAGAAAAGCTGATATAAAAAGTTTGAGGTATCCATAAGAAGTGACGCATACATAAAATGAGAACTTGGCATTTAAAATCAGAATGCGTTATTTTTTAAATATAATTATGAAATAAAAACCTAATAGGAATTAAAACCACTCATGTTACTGATAAGTAATAACCATTTTATACATTTCAGAGTATAAACACATTCAAAAGCCACCTTTATGAGCAGCATTAGGAAATTTTTTTCTGCCTTTCTCAAACAAATTAAATTTTTCAGGTAGATCAGGTGCATTATGTACAACATTGTCACTGAAGTTTACTAGTAATAGTTAACCACATCTCTTACATACCTGTATTTAACAGAAATTGTTCATTTCATTTTAAGAGTCATGGCTGTATAATTCTGATTTTTGCGTATAGAAGCGTTCCCAAAATATGAAGCTTAATTTTACTCAATATTAATTTGATAGTTTGATAGACTATGCATTTGAAAGTCAAACGCAAATCCGTTTCTTTTATAATCAAGTCCATTTTAAAAAAATGGTATAGATTATTTGCAACAAATTAGAAGAGAAGCCTTCTACTACCATTCACCAGGAACCAATTTATTTCATTAAGCAGAAATCTGCATTTCCATCCCACTTCAACTCAGCAAATTCAACTAAGCTTAACAGTCTTCATTTTATTAAGATCCTTTGATTTAAACACCCATAGATGTTTGGAACATTTGGAAAATGACAGTAAAACACTTCAGGTTAAATATTCCAAGTGCTACACATCTATCATACAACGGTTAGCAATCAGGTAAGTACAAATGTTGTTGATGTTCTTGCACACACACTTACGTATGCAGTGCATATTTATAGAGGATACTGAATATGAAGCACCATCTCTCTAGATTAATATTATGAATAAAATGCATGTATTGTACAATTTTAATACACAATATACATCAGCCCTTTCTGATGCCAGGAGAATGAATCCTACTACAGAACTACAAAAGACAAATAAAGACATGTTGGTTTAGCAATGTATTATTAAGTCACGTAAATCACAGCTCACACGATCCTATTAATTTTTTTAGTAACAACTTTCCCACTGAACTCTCAAAATTCATTTTGGCCATATTAGAAAAACACTTACAAGGATAATGTTGATTCCTTCCATGAGTCCCACTTCAGTGGCTTGGTCTTGCAGCTCTCACATTAAAGTAACTCGCTGACAAAAACATGAACAACATGCAGACAAGTGCAGAGTTAGACATTTAAGATTTGCTATAGTAATTGTATCTCCTTTTTCTATATATCTTGCTGTGTACCAGATATTACATTAAAAAGAACATTGGACTGTGTTTTCTGTTTGCTTGAGTGTATTGGGTTTGTGTGGCAAGGTTTTGGTAGCAGGGGGGCTACAGGGGTGACTTCTGTGAGAAGCTCCTAGAAGCCCTCCCCATGTCTGAGAAAGCCAATGCCAGCCGGCTCCAAGACCGACCCGCTGCTGACCAAGGCCGAGCCCATCAGCGACAGTGGTAGTGCCTCTACCATAACATAGCTGGGGGGGGGGGAACAAAAAAAAACCCTGCACAGTTGCAGCTGGAGAGAGGAG
>WAAD01041416.1:73739-101282 GCA_013389945.1 Fregata magnificens | reverse complement strand
GTGGAGCAGATATCCACCTGCAGCCTGTGGAGGACCCCACGCCAGATCAGGTGGATGTCCGAAGGAGGCTGTGACCCCATGGGAAGCCCACGCTGGAGCAGGCTCCTGGTAGGACCTTGCGGACCTGTGGAGAGAGGAGCCCACACTGGAGCAGGTTTCCTGGCAGGACTTGTGACCCCGCGAGGGACCCAAGCTGGAGCAGTCTGTTCCTGAAGGACTGCACCCCGTGGAAGGGACCCACGCTGGAGCAGCTCGTGAAGAACTGTAGCCCGTGGGAAGGACCCACGTTGGAGAAGTTTGTGGAGGACTGTCCCCCGTGGGAGGGACCCCATGCTGGAGCTGGGGAAGAGTGTGAGGAGTCCTCCCCCTGAGGAGGAAGGAGTGGCAGAAACAATGTGTTATGATGAACTGACCGCAACCCCCGCTCCCCATGCCGCTTGGGGAGAGGAGGTAGAGAAAAATCAGGAGTGAAGTTAAGCCCAGGAAGAAGGGAGGGGTGGGGGGAAGGTGTTTCAAGACTTGGTTTTATTTCTCATTACCCTACTCTGATTGGATTGTTAATAAATTAAGCTAATTTCCCCAAGCCAAGTCAGTTTTGCCCATGATGGTAACTGCTGCGTGATCTCTCCCTGCCCTTATCTCGACTCATGAGCCTTTCCTTATACTTTCTCTCCCCTGTCCAGCTGAGGAGGGGGAGTGATAGAGCAGCTTTGGTGGGCAACTGGTGTCCAGCTAGGGTCAACCCACCACACTGAGGTTTTTCCATTTGGGGGTGTTGGGTTTTGAGGGTTTTGTATGGTTTTTTGTGGGGTTCGGGGGTGGGTGGGGTTTTTTTTCCTTTTAGTTTGATTTTGAGGTTAAATAACTATTAATGCCTTCCATTTCAATTAAGCAAGTAAACTACCCTCCAAATCTATGAGCTGCCTATAAAGATCTTCCTTCTAAAATTTTTGTAGAAGATTGTGTCCATGCTTTCTAAACTATAGTTCTTCCTTTCTGATAAATTTCCTTAAATTAAATTCATTAGAAATTTTTTGGTTTATATTTTTCACTCAAAAGGACAGTACCTTCAGAACAAGTGAATGACAGCAGAACTATGGAGGGGGGACCCACAGCAACATTTTCTTCTTCCCAGATTGTTACCAGTCCAACTACATTCCCTGCTTTTCTGGAGACAGATTTATACAAAGGTTTCAAAACAGAAAACACAGAATGCCAATATGATTTTATTTCTCAGGTAGATTAGTCACTAAAAATAATTAAAATACTATTTTATTTCTTTTCACCCCATTTAGAAGAAAATCAATAACTAACTATGCTTATTAAGTTAAACTACATACATCATAATACCTGATTCTGGATAGTGTGATTGTTTCACTTCAATATTCTGACTACAGAGTTTTGGTGGGTGTGGGTATTTGTTAAGGACTGGAAAGATTGTTGCTTGTCAGAACAAGGCTGAATTTTTTTTTTTTCCTCCATTAAATGATTCTGAAAGCAAGTAAATGAAGCTTCAGGTATTTGATTGCCATTCTAATCAAAGCAGAGACAGCTTATGAGAATGTTAATTACAGCCAACTATAGCTCAACTGACCTGCCTTGAAATTAGTTAAAACACAATCATTCTTACTCAAACTGCATTTTTCTTATATGCATGTTTCATTTGAGACATTCATTTTCATAGATGTATATATAGTTGTGGCTTCTACACTAAGACAGACAAAGGCCAGGAGAGAAACTAATTCTTTCCACTGAACTACTATACGAATACCCTCTCAAATATGTAACTCTCCTGGTTTCCGAACTTCATCATTTCTTTCCTATAGCACATCCATGCTGAGATTAAAGGCTACCGTGGAAATCCCAGTAGGAACTAGGCATCATTGATAGCACAGTATTATCTTAGAGTACACAGGCTTATTTACTCTGTCTCTTAAAATCTGAGAATGAATTCTGAAATGTATTGCTTTCCATGCAAATCTTTAATGGTAAATACTTCAAAATAGCATACCTTAACACAAGAATGTGTATTAAAATGGAAGCTTAATTATCAAAATGGTGATTCAGTGTCAATTAGTACTAAAGTAATAGAATCAAGTTGAATAAACCAAACATTCCTCCATCTCTTGTTCAGAATCCAGGAAAAAGATTTTTGTATGACAAAAGGGAAGGATGATGAAAGTGAAGTCAGAAATTTTTCTTATACAAGCACTCCAGAAGTTGTTTTATAAATAAGGGGGTTTGTACCATTTATAAAATATTATAAGTATAGTCTACTCCTAAAGCCTTTTAGATTGAGGCAGGGTAAAGAAATAAAATCACATATACATAGCAAAAGAGGTGTAGTTATTGGTCAATAGCAGTCTTACATGAGACAAGGAAAGAATAATTCCAGTTTGGATGAAAAATACATTAAAGATTCAGATTTTAAGATGGAACTGTTGTTTGATTATGCATCATAGTTGTCATTTAATTTTTTCATTGCCATGAATACTTATTTTGGGTGTTAAGATTGAAAAGTAAAACTGTGCTGCACAATATTTAATAGGGTTTGCACATAGGCAACAGAATTCTGGAGCATGAACTTTTCATTGTTAAAATAATCATAAGGTATCAACAGCGCTCATCTGTAACACCCATCTATTCAGACAAGAAGAGCTGAAGGGTGACAGTCAATGTTTACACTTCTGGCGAGTAAGACATGCTGAGAAGCCAACATCTACAGCATAGGCATTTCAGGGACTTATTTTGGTCTAGCGTTGCTGAGAGTGTCATTCAGGAGTTGGAACCATAGCTCCACTCCTGGAGAGCATGTATTGATGCCATTTTATCAGAAAGGGATCCAGTTTGAGATCTGAGGACACTCCATACTGGTAAGAGGGAACAACTGAGTGACATGCCAAAACTAAAGACTAAAACACTCTGCTACAGACCCTATTGACTGGATCAAGGATGAAGCAGCTCCAAATTTGGACCAGTGAACTATTCTCCTCCACATTTTCTTTCCCGAGTAACTTGCCAATTTTTGTTATGCAGTTTTATAGCATTCCTCAAGATTCATGCAACTTCTATTTCCACACAGAACTAAACATATTATAACTAAAAACAGACAAAAAGGACTAGCTTTTATTAGGCCTGACTTCTGTTTTATCCCATTGATAGGTTTTCAGAAGTATCTGTATTATGCAGACTTCTGTATTGGGCAGTTCATTTCAAGAGCCAACTTTTTCAAGGTTATAGGTTGATTTTCAAGGAGTGAAACCAAAATGACAAGAATTCTAGAGATCATAAATTTTACATTACCTGGTGTTGTTATGAAGCTAGTATGTGTATTCACTGCATCTTACAGCATATCAAAACAGTGTGTGAAGTACACCTTTTAAATGTAATTTCAAGCTCGTTATCAGCTGCCTTTGTTCTGCAGATACTGTTATCTTTTGAGTCTACTGATAATTGCTTCTGACTTGAATAGACAGCATCACTTCTGATCAAATCTAGTTCTGACATGTTCCGATTTGGAAAAAAAAAAAAATTGAGAGTCTTTCCAGCAAAATGGAAATTGTGTTCACTCAGCTTTAGGTTGAGAAGAAATTACTTAAATAAAGGATTATATGTTGTAGAGATGCTCTGTTATATCATAAGGAAAGGAATTAATAAATAGAATAGATATACAGGAAGGAAGGTTATATCATGAGCTTAAAAGACAGTACAAATGTACTTGAAGTTCAAAGAAAGTGAAAGCATACCTGTGAGGTAAGAAATAAATCTGATTCCTTTTTATGTCAAAACATACTCCTGTAGTTCTCCTGTTGTCTTTACCTGCTTTGAGGTATTTGCATACAAATTTAATGTATGCAAAATACAAACACTGTGTTACCAGTGGTCAGTGATATTAATTCCAGTCACAGAAACCAAATCACAAAACTGATTTGAGACAGACAGTGCAACCAATGTAATTAGGGTTTGATTCTGTTGCTAAAAATCAATATGATCCCAAAGCACTTCACAGTATTAACTGATGTCTAAAGTTGCAGACAGGAAGAAANTTCCTTGATCTTTTGGGTCGGTGGGTTTCTTGAGTGGGTGGTCCTTGAGTCGGTGGTCGCGATCTCCCCCTGCCGGAATTACCTCTCCTCTAAGTTCACTTAAACTTGGCATCACTAAATGGCCCTTCACGGACCGTTAACACAATCAGGCAATTATTCACTCCAAAGTCTTTGTTCTAAGACAGAAAGATTACATTTCACTATGCCATATTATTGTTTAGATGAAATGACCAAGTTGTTCCTTGTCCACCTGCTCCTCCTTAAAGAACAAAACATACTACCTCTGATCTTAATACTATGTGGTGCAGTCACATTTTACATATTGATTAAATCCTTGATATTTAAATCAAGATGTGAAGGGTTGGGTGGACTCTTGAGCAGCATTGCTGGTGCATAACATGTTTCTATAGTTACTTTTTCACAAATTATCATAAGCCTACATTATATTATATTTCATTATTGTTTAGTTCCCCATCATTTTGGTTACAAAAGCAGGATTTTGCTAGATTAGGTGGGACTTAAGCTCAATGCCTAAGGACCACTCGAGACCTCAGACAAACATACCGCCCTTCATATAAGCTGTAACACAGTGGTTTCAATGTTGTAATTATCTGTACTGCAAGATTAACTCTGATTTTGGTATGCTCATACATGCTGCATTACTACCTCTGCAACAGAAAACATCCTTAAAATGGGAAAAATAGAATACTAAATGCATTGTACATTAAATGCTTTGTATTTTGCTTTATCACCCACATAAATAGGGGCATGAGTCAGTTGTTTTAGAAACAGTCCGCTCCCAGCAGTAAGGAAAGCCCTCTCTTTTCTGGTTTTGTTTCAGTTACTGGTTCCAGTAACTTAAGATAACACGTAAAACAAAGAGACAAGAGAAGTGCGAGACACAAATCTTTGCGCCTATTTTACTGAAAAGTACAGAAATCTTCTACCTAAATATAGAGAAGCTTTGTCATTTCTTACTAAGAGCTTGACCAGCATCAGGTCTCATTTTTCTGAATCACCATTACACTGCTGATGTATATTTAGTTTGTTTCCCGCTAACACCCAAATAAATTTCCACTGTATTGCTGCCTAGCAAATTCTCCCCATCTTCTATTTCTGCATGTAACTTCACCTTTCCAGATACAGTATACAATTGTGTTTACTGTGTTTCTCATCTTGCTGATTTTAGACTGTGTCACTATTTTATCAAGGTTATTTTATATTCTCTCTGACTTGTCAGAAGATTATTCCAATATAAGTGAATTGAGTTCAAATACCACCTACAAATTTACTAAGTGTATTCTCTATTCCACCAACCAACTTCTTACGAAAATACTGAATAGGGCTGGATCCAGAAATCCCTGGGGTATCAAAACCCTCAGTTGGCAAACACTATTATAGTGGTTCTTCACACTCTTCTGAGATCTCTTTACAATTATTTCATCTAGATTATATCTGCCAAGTCAACTAATGGCTTTGCCATATAGGAAAGTGAAGCCATGAAATGCCGAAATCAGGACTCAATAGCCTTGGTGACTATTAAGCAGGTATTCTTTATTGCAGCGCTGGACGCTCAGGGGATCGCTCCTCCTAATGTGCGTGCCGCATGGGGTTAATTGCATAGCTTGTATACAAGTTTCACATACATATTCATTACTTTTCCAAGCAAAGATATGCATATTCATTACTTTTTCAAGAACTCATTATCATATGCAAATGTCCCTTGCACATGTCTGTTAGTGTCTCCGGGTGGTCGTCAGGCGTCTCTGGATGAAGGATATACTCTTCCTCACTGTGTCCGCTAGTTAACCCTTGCTTTCACCCAAACTCAGTTCTGGGATCACGTATATAACGTCCTTGAGGGGTAGTCTGTTCTGGTTTAGTGTTTGCTCTGCAGTTCCTTATCTCTATGGTTCGGTGCATCTGCTTTTGTAAGACCAAATGTCGTGGTCATAAACTTGTTTAGGAGCCTTTTATCTTGAAGCCTTCCCGACTTCCCCAAAACAACAAGGATCTAGTTTAATTTTTGGTCACAACAACTTCTAACTTCTTCAAAATAAGTGAATATTTTCGCATTTACAGATATCAAAAGTATTAAAGTTGATATATCACATACTGCTTCCACCTTAACCACAAAGGCAGTTACAATGCAGGTTTGATGTGCCACCTTCTTGAACCATCGCTGTTGATTTTTTTATTACATTATATATGACATAACAATAATAACTTATTATTAAGTTATTCTTGTCATTCCCTGTCTGCTTACATATCGATAATTTTAGAATCACTCCAGAGTCTTTCTAGAGATTGAATATAGGGACTACTTTGGACACAATTTCCTTAGTCCTTTTGTTCTCCACTTCAGATGGATATTGTTTGCTTTCTTGAATCCCTTACCTCCCCTCCCCCCCATATAATCTGTAGATAATAAAAGAATTATTAACAATTTTAAAATTCCTGCTTGCTTGCTTCCTTCCTTCTTCTGTGGAAACTTTCATCAAGAATTGTCAGTTTGAAATTTCTTTTATAGAAGTAGAGTTTAACTTATTTTCCTGTTCACATCTATGTTTTCTTCCCCTTTTTGGAATTAAATTATAAAAGGATCTGGTCATAATTAATCTTTTTTCTGCATAAAGACAGCTGTATTGGTCTTACCACACCATTTCTGCATCATCTGTTATTGCAGCTGTCCAAGCTCCTTTTTTTTTTTTTAAAAACACAGGAATGAAAGTTTTCAATCAGATGCCCATCTGAGTGTGTAATGACCTAGCCATCTTTTCTGTAGAACCTGAATCATTAAAAAGATATTATAGACAGGGCTGATAGGACTGCCTGCTAAGGCACTTCCTACTATAAAGCTCTGCTTTCAGTTGCTTATAACTTTGCCAAAGTGACTGCATTGAAATGTATGCACTACATCTGCTTCAGGGTGTTTATAGTCTCACTCACAAATAATTCAACAGAACAAGATGAAGAAATATGAATTGTGGTGTTTGTTATTGTTCTTTGAAAACTTAATATCCCTATTCTGGCCCCTTCTGGTCCCCCACGCCTGCGCAGTCAGCACACATGTACAGCCCCACCTCCTGCAGAAATACTTTATGTTACCACCATTGGGGCAGGGAAGATGCATAGCATAAGGGGAAGAGACCATCTGTCTTAATTTCCTCTAGTTGACCAGTGCTCAGATTGGCTCAAATTAAAAACTTGACAAAACTTAAGTTTGCAGAATGTCCGTTTGCTTTTATCACCCACGTCTTCAAATATTTCTTCTTTAAGTATGCGTATGAGAGAGCACAAAGGCAAGCCCAGTCTCCAAATATCAGCAGGTCTGGGCTGGTGCTGGCTCCACTCTGCCTGGGCAAAGAGGGGAGCAAACTGATGTTGAACTCTCCACATCCTGGGCAACCACCCATAGCAGCAGGGCTGAAGAATGAAAGCCAGAGACACTACAACATCAATTTTATCACCCTAGATACTAATAAGCTAGAAGTCCCTAATAAATTTAGTTCAAATTTTGCATTTTTCACCAAATAGCTTGTGTGTCCAAGACAAAAAGTTTGATCACACTTATTTGTAAGCCCATTTTCAGCTATATCCTCACTGCTTAATAATACTTCCTTTTTAACAATGCATTAATGGAAATCCAGGAGCAGATCTGCAAAGCCACAGACTCTTCCTCTCAGCGCAGAGGACAAAGCTCCTGTGGCTTCACAGTGGATCCCCAACAGATTCAGTGCAGCAGAACAGTGCGGAGCTCCCTGCCAGGAGGCACACAAATACCTGCATCGAGCTGTATTAACAGTATGTTTACCTGAGATACCTTGCTAATTTGTACCCTCCCCAGACAGTTGTCACGTAACATGATTTTACACATTTGTAAGCCAATGCTGCATTAGGGAATAGTACGCATATTGTAACACTCCCAGCAGGCACTCAGATTGCCAGAAAGATGTTGTTACCACCTTCTTTAGAGTAGAACTGCCCTGAAAATTATGTTTTATTGTGAATTTTCTTTACAATTCCTTTTCTAAAACAGACCACTTAAAAGGTAATATACAACTATTCCAGCCTAACAAAGTTCACGCCAACAGAAAAGAAATAGAAAATTATTTTGCAGACTGTTATAACTCACCTGTGTGGATAGGATAGAATTCTATGAGGTAGTTTCTTTAACCCTACTAATCTTTGTTGTCCAATTCAGGCTGTTAGTCATATGCTGCTGGCTACCAAAGTTTAACAAGCTTCTCTGCATCAACAGAATTATGTCTTGTTCTCTGAAGAATCAGGTATAATGAAGTTGCTCGTTAAAAATAATGAGCTGCTTTGCTAATGAGCCCTGATCTACAGCTTCAGTCTGTGGAATATCTTCTTTTCAATTGAAACATAATTAGATTCAATTGAGGTCCCGAAGTTGGGATATTAAAGGTAACCGCAAAAATCATACTTAATTATGAAAACTGAATACACTGAGACTTTCAAAGACTCCCGTGTAATACCTAGTGTTGAAATATTGGTAAATATTAGTTAAAAGAAATTAATAACACCAAAATTGTTCGGTAATAGTCCTTAATTGGTAATAGAACTAGTGTTACAAAACTCAAGCCATTACATTTACACCCAATTGCCTGAGGACAATTGTTTACATATTTAAAGTTAATGGCTTCAAATTCAGCAGTGTTAAGCTCAAATGATTCCTACTGACACCAGTAGGAAATGAGGAAGCTTGACACTGATAAAATCCAGGCCATTAATTTATGCACAGAGCTAAAAATTACTCTTGATGCCAAGTACACAAAGTTAAAAATATTCCAGCCATAGGATGAAAGCAAAAATCCAGATATCAATGCAAGAAGGCAATATCCGAAGCTGATGTAAAGCAAGCCTGTACCAGTGTCTTCGCATGAGGTCAACCATGTGGCACAGCCAACAAATGACAGTAATGCACATCTGAGAGTCTCTAAGCTGCTGCTTATCACCACCAGCATTGTGAAGTCAAGAGGAATTTTCTGAGTGACAATGAATAATATTTAAGAGCAGCTAGCTCTTAAAAGAAATAGCCTGGCCTGTCAAGTTACAGCTCCTGCTGACTTCCAAACATATCTCCACTGACATCCCCTCTCGCAGGATCTCTAACCCTATCTTCCTTCCCTTTAGTAGCTGCTCCATTCACACAAGCACACCCACCATTGCTTGGTATCAAACCAATGCTGCAAAGAGTTTGAAGGTTGCTTGGGGTGTTTTTGGAGGCTTTTTGTTTTGTTTTGTGTGTGTCCCCATTGCTTCTTCAAATAGCCTGTCTCTGTGCCAAACATCAGGGCTGAACACGGCCTTAAAATGCCTTAATATGGTCTGAGAACCTAACTGTAAATATTTGTTTAATGCACAAGATAATGAATTAGCACTCCTAGAGATAGAACCCTATCAAATAAAAACTGATCATAATAGACTACCTCTAACAATCCAACCATTTCTGCTTTTTCACATTTCACCAAAGCTGCAAATTAGTGCCAAGCTTATTGGTAGATTTTCTATGAAGACCTTTGAAGAAACAGGCTGATGCTATTTTCACCCTCAAAGCTCAAGAGGACTGGGAATACATGCAGTTGTGATAAGATCTGGAATAGGCAATATAGCTAGTGTTAAACCACACTGCACACAGTGCACTCTGCATCAGAAGGTGCTAATATTAAAGAACCTTTTAGCATGTTCAGAAGAATCCAGACTTAAGATGTCTGTTATTGAAATGTACCCTACAATGTCCACCTGAACTGTGGGACCCTTCAAGTCTCCAGGTACATGCCCTGAGCACATCCAGACTCCCGGCGGGGCAGGAGGCACGCAGGAAGGGAAGGCCACAAGGTAGCCAAGACGTGTTCCTGAAATAACTCTTGACATAGGCAATGTAGAAATTAGAGATAGTTTCAGTCACTGTATTCTGCAGCCTCCTGATTTTAAGATAACCCTATCCCACCGCACAAAATAATGCAATGCAACTCTCCCAAACCACTAAGTAGTTTTAGAATGATCATCCCTCAGTGCTGAATAAGAAGGAAGAGATCTGATAGTGTGGGCCAATAAAATAATCTTCCTAAATATTCATAAGAGCAATGGAAAAAAATGTTCTGTCCTCAGGTATATTGGTCATTCTTATACCCCACAATGCCTGTACTACCCAGCTAAGGATACTTAGCAAAAAACAGTAGAAAGGCAGGAAAGCTGGAACAACTGCTTAAGACCTTTTCAATAATTTATTCACTTTTGCAAGAGAATCTGCAAACCAGGAAAAATGTATTAAACCTTGTAATCCTCTTTACAGATGAGCATGAAAAATGAGCAGGTGTTCTAGGTAGTGTACTTTCAGTTTTGACAATTTGTATACTTAATTTAAAATAAAAGTGCTTATCAGAAATAGAAAAGACTGAAGTCACCAATGAACACAGCTGAATGTCTATTTTGTAGCACTGGAAGCAGAGATGAATGCAAGATTGTTAACTCCTATTACATACACTGCATAAAGTTAGCAACACATACATAGTTTGATACAGTGGGCAAAAATGTAAGCACCCCCTAATACACTTTTGCACATTTTAAAAGGGTGTTTTTACTCTTTATGCAGTGGGCTTTAATTATGACCTACAAAATGTACAGTAATAGAAAATGCAATTTTATCCCTTCTTAATCTTCATTTTTCAATCCTCTGCTTTTTAATCATTTGCTTCACTGACCACTTACTTGGTTAATTTCACTGAATTATTATACTGAGCCACAGAATATTATACTTTTATCAATGAGCTTAGAAAGGTAGCTCATTATAGAACTTTAATAACTTTAAAATAGACTTTTGCTTTAGCCAGGAAACCTTATAAAAAGGTTCTACAACATTTACCATGGATTGGGTGGCAGACCTTGCTTTTTTGTAGTAATTGAAATATTAAATTTTTTTGAAATAAAGATCAGTGTATTGTTACCATCACATACATATTCATTACAACATGGAATGAAAAAAGGCTCAGACTGTGACCCTTACGTCTCCAAAAATTTTAAACGTGCTCCAAGATTTTAATGCTTTCATGTGTCTCCTTTACTTTTATGTCAGGCTGTGCATAGCTTAGCTACAGCCTTGAGTACATCAAATTATATATATACTCACCCAACTCCCAGAAAAAGTGGTTGCAGAGAGTTTTCAAGATGCACACTGGCACCAGAAGGAGGGGATGTGAGCAGATAGCTCAGGGTCCTTGCAGTACCGCTGCACAAAGGACACAGAGGCAAAGCAGAGAACCAGTGGGAAGCAGAGACAGGTTCCCTGAGGTTTTGGGGCAGAAAGAGAAGAGCAGAGATTAAAGGAACCTACAAGCATTGCAATAATGAAAGGAACTTTGGGCAGCTGAAAGAAAAAGCAAGATCTGTGAGGAAAAAAGATCAAGTGAAAGACCTTGGAAGAAGATAAAGATTGACAGTGTGTTAGGAAGAGAAAGACAATTCTGTCTTCCCTCGCAAGGAAGTAAACAGAGCTTCAGGCTACAGAAGCAGCAAACAACTGTTTATGCTACAGGTAGTAGGGAAAAATGGGGATTTGAAGGGAAAAGACAAACAAGGAAAAAATAACCAGAAGGTGAAATCATCTTAAAGAACCTTTTCTCTGCAATAATGGAGCAGCCTCCATGGGGTTCCCAACTGCAGAGCAAAAGGGAAGAGCAAGACTCTGGAGGGGAAAGCACATGGGAGAAAATAAAAAATCCAGCAACACTTAAAGAGATGCTGAATGTACAAGCTTCTTTCCTTTCTCCCCCTGCCCCTTAAAAGTACAGGTATTTGGCAAGAGAACAGAAGTTAAAAAGAATTTCAGTCAATATGTTCACTTTGGGTAGACAGCTGTGGAAGTGGCATGCATTGATGTTACATGATCATAAATTCAAGAGTTATATTTGTAGCTGAGTGAATCATAGAATCATTAAGGTTGGAAAAGACCTCTAAGATCGTCAAGTCCAACTGTCAACCCAACACCACCATGCCTCCTAAACCAGGTCCCGAAGTGCCACATCTACATGTTTTTTGAACACCTCCAGGGATGGTGACTCCACCACCTCTCTGGGCAGCCTGTTCCAATGCCTAACCACTCTTTCAGTAAAGAAATTCTTCCTAAAATCCAATCTAAACCTCCCCTCGTGCAACTTGAGGCCATTTCCTCTTGTCCTATCGCTAGTTACTTGGGAGAAGAGTCCAACACCCACCTCACTACAACCTCCTTTCAGGTAGTTGTAGAGAGCGATAAGGTCTCCCCTCAGCCTCCTCTTCTCCAGGCTGAACAACCCCAGTTCCCTCAGCCACTCCTCATAAGACTTGTGCTCCAGACCCTTCACCAGCTTTGTTCCCCTTCTCTGGACATGCTCCAGGACCTCAATGTCCTTCTTATACTGAGGGGCCCAAAACCAAAAACAGTATTCGAGGTGCGGCCTCACCAGTGCCGAGTACAGGAGGACCATCACTTCCCCACTCCTGCTGGCCACACTATTCCTGATACAAGCCAGCATGCTGTTGGCCTTCTTGGCCACCTGGGCACACTGCTGGCTCACGTTCAGCTGGCTGTCAACCAGTACTCCCAGGTCCTTTTCTGCCAGGCAGCCTTGCAGTCACTCTTCCCCAAGCGAAGATACAAACTTGCACACCCACCCTCTTCGCTGCTCTCACAAATCAACTCCAAGGCTCCAATTAACAGTTCTGTTTCTTCTGCAGCAACCCTAACCTACCGTACCACCAGGGAAATCATAACCTGCCAAGAAACAGACTGACAATCTTAATAGCTTAAATCCTCCCTTTCAGTAAATTGTTTGCCACCTCTAAATTGTTTGGTTCTCACAAGAGTTACATACACCTCTACAAGTGACCTAGAGCAACTTGCGTACCTCCAAATTTACCATCGCTGAGTTTTACTCATTATTCCCAATTCATCAACTGCAATTCACACAGCATCCATTGAGGAGGTCAGTTTTACAATGTTCAAAAATTTTTTTTATACAGCCACAAGGTTTTGCTGTTACAAGTATGTGAAACTAATGATAGCCAAATACAGAGGCTCCAGAATAACTGCAACTTGAAATGCCTGCATGTATATTTCCTTTTAAAGCTTATGTCATAATATACATCACACACTAGCTGGCTGTAATGAATAACTATTAACAAAGAAAAATACCACCAGATGAGACTGCAAATCATAGTTACAGTTCATATTAAAACTAAATATTCCAAACATTATTGTTAAATAATACACAATATATTTCTCAAAAATATATTTTATTGTTAAAGGGAACTGGTTGGTTTTTAGTTTTGCATTTAGTGTTTCCTAGTCTAGAGAGAAGTGAAAGAGCTATAATTATGTTTTATTTTAATGCTGTTTTTCCTTTTGGTGGACAAACTCCCCAGGTATTAGAGAACACAAAGTATTAAAACTTTAGGTCATCTTCAAACAGAAGAGAATAAAGGGGGAATTTACAAGATGTAACAGAGCAAGGTGCAAAGATCCCAACAGGAGTTTAAACTTATTACAGTACAACCATGCAGCTCAATGCAGTACTGTGTTGTTATTAGATCAGGACCTGAAGGCTATATAAGTATATATATATATATATAAAAAAAAGTATATTTTCTCAGTATTACGCTTAAGATAATTAGCCTACCTTCCAGCAGAATTTAGCAGCTCAGCCACAGCTTCACTCGGACTTGATTTCAGCTCCAAAGCTGGGTTAGTAACTAGCTCAGAAATCCATGCTCCAAAGCACAGCACGGACAAGCCCAAAGTTTGGCAGATTTTGAAAAACAGCAGCCCTGGGCTGTTTCTGCTTCAGGTGTCTTCAGTGAGAGCAGATTCAAGCCAATGCAGAACAGTGCCACATTCCTGACCCCAAAGTTTCAGGCAATAGACATGAATTTCAGTTGAGAACCATCAAACATGAGCATTTCATGGGAACCAGGGCTTGTTTCTAGCCAGATTAAAGCACAAGTTCTGCTTTCATCAGTTATGTATCACAACTACAGCTATAAATGCAATTTCTCTTTAAAAAATTTAAAAATCTCTAAACAGTCTTTGAAGAACTCATACGTTTATATAAATATGCAAACCTTATCACAGACCTGACAAAAGTAGTGCAAAACCACCAGCTTTCTAGTAACCAGGAAACTCGATGCCAATGCAATCCTCAAAATTGTAGCATTCAGGCAGATTTCAGGTTAAATCTTGAGGAGATGAAGTGTTTCCTTTCCTCTGAAATCACAGCAAGTCTCATGGCACTAATCTAACTAAATGCTAATAAATAGCTGTCAGAGAAAGGGTGAAACAGGATTATCACTGAAGCAAATTCAGATTTACCTGTGTCTGTTCTATTCAGATTCTTTTATGGCATATGGGTATCTTTACTAAAAGCACTCACTAGCAGTGGGATCCTCTCACCCACAAGTCAGAGCTATTAGTGACAAAGTAGGTTTTAAAAAGGTGCCACTAGCACAAGAGCACAGGAGATAAGAGCACTCAAAAACCTGAAGGTTCAAATACGTCAGGAGTCCTGACATGAGCGAGCCACAGCCATCCTCTGAAACAGTGGCATCAATGCAATTGTGAGAAGTGATACAGAACTGAGAGAAAAAATATTTGGATCTTTTGAATGGGTTGGCTATTCACTGACTTTTAAAAGGCCCCACTCATTTGTGTGTAAATTTTTGCTAAAGAATTCAGGTCTCTGCAAATCATTATATAACTTTATGCTGTTGATCAGTTGCTTAGCAAATATAAAAGCATTTTCAGGAGGATCACATGCTGACAGCACTATTCTCTCTACTTCCCAGCACCTTCTCACTAAATGCAGCCAGGGCAGCTTTGCACTGAACAGCAGAGACAGAATTTGGAAAGCCAAAGGATACACCAAATGGTAGTAAAATTCAGTGGCCCCTAACTCTGTGCTGTATGCTGAGATTATATTCTAGCTCATAGGCATTTCCATCACAATATAGCAATGTTCACACTTCAGTATCTGCAAATAATTAAAAAAAAAAAAAAGAGGCCACTTAGTACAACTCCTGCTGTCATACCTGTGTGACTTCTGACAGTCCATAGTGGCAGACTTTACAGCCTTCCCATGTAACCTATTCACGCTTCACTATCCTCACTGCTGATGGAAATTTTTTCAGAGCATCAAATCTAAGCCTTCCACACTTAAATTTAATCCCATTACCCTCTCTCTCATCTGCAGGGTATGTAGCTTATTTAGCTTATTTCTTTCCATGTTGTATGTCTTAGGACAGGAGGTGTGTCTTGCTTCATTTACGCCCCCCTTATAAACTAGAGTTCTTTCATGGTTTCAAGACTTCTAGTTGTTGGCCTCATCTGAATTCTCCATTTCCCTGTATCTTTCAGGAAATGTGATGCTCAGAACTGAATGCAGCCTCTTCTCATTGCTGAATATAGCAAGAACCCTTCATGCATCTTACCCAGTGCATGCCAACTTACATACTACATTATGCAACATCCACAAGGACTTAGGCACTGAGTGATTTGAATGTCTGTCCTCCAGAACAGAGGCTCAAATCTATTCTCAACCAATAATGACAGCAAAGCATTATCAACTACAGATATTGTGGTTTGTTGCATGAGTTCACACAGGTTCATATTACAAAGGCTTACCCCATACTGCTACCAATTTGCAACTTCTTTTCTTTTCAAGAGACTAGTAATTGTCAATCCACACTAAAAAAAAGATTAGGCATTTAAAAATATGGCACATTTGGAGCAGCATGTAGATCTGTTAATCTGGTAAAGCATTAAAAAATCTTCAAGAGAACCACTCATTCTTAAAGTTAGGGATGTGTATAAAGAGTTTGTTGGGATGACAGCAGAAAGTACCAAGAGGCAGAATTCATTTCTGTATTTGATAATGTCATTCTGTGCCTCAGTCAAAAGTCTCAATCCTGGGAAATCATCAAAATTTTAAGATAGTAATTTTAAAAAGCATAATGAGACAGTATTTCTGTTGTACAAATAAGTTATTAGAGGCTTAGAAACAATACCAGCTAAATTACAGTACTAGCAGTGGTAGACTTCAGACATGGTGTGCCCATTTACAAACATTGCTAAGGATGCCATAATAATTTGTCAAGTTACTAGAGCTATTATAGGTGATTCACTTATTGTCTGTCCAATTTTACCTAAAGAATGTGATTCTTCATACTCGTACCCAATTATATATTAACTAACTTAAAATTTGTGTATAAATAGCATGTCTAACCATGCATCAAAATCAATAATTCCATTAATAAAATTAGACCTAATTTTTATTCATGTAATATTTTTAGCACAACATCTATTTAGGTCATCTATTTTATGTTGACAAGAAATCTGGAAGTGCTCTATTACTTTTTTTGTATCCTCCAATTAAATTAGCATCATATTAATGTAACATACATTAATTAAGCAATGCTATTAAAAGCATTTTAAACCAATAATAATCAAACCCTGCATATTCTGATTTTTTGTGCATACATATTAAAGGAAGAACTTCATAACAGAGTCTATCCAGTATAACCCTACCAGCACATTCCTACTATTCATGAAAGGTCTAAGTGTAAAAAACAAAAAGGCATTTTGTACAGAAGTACAATGATCAAGAATAACTTTAGCACAACTGCACCTTGTGCAGTTCAACGAGCTACCTACATACTGGACTCACCTGTTGACTGTCCCTGCTGCTCCCTTCTTGTAGCCACAGGCCATAGCACCAGGCTTTTCACATTCAGATCATTTGTGTAACCCATTTAAATCCAATTCCCTTTTTAAGTAATAATGGGAAGATGATAAAAATGTTCTTTGGTGTCTAGTTTCAAATTTATTTCTGAAAGCTTAATTTTTCAGTATTATATTTCCAATTTTTTTTTAAACCCATTCAATGCTTTTTTCTAATTGAGCAAATTCAATTAGATTCTGATCACTGGCAGTTTATTAAGCCTTTTCACTGCTGAATTAAAGAACATATTCCTTTGAGATACTGATATAAAAGTACACTTCTACTTCAACAGCTGTTCTTTCAAGTCAGAGCATAAGTTAACTAACACCAGGACAAAGAGCTTATCATGTGTAAATAAATCCACAAGACCATCCAGCTGGCACCGAGGGGGGCAACACTGAAGCCAAAAGGTGTTTTTCAATAAATTCTACTACAAAATCAAGCTCTATTAGAGCAAGATAGTCTGTGGTCATTCTCAGCACAAAATAATAAAACACAGGCACAATTATGCAGCAAATACTTTTAAAGAGATTTTTTTCTGGAAGAAAGTATATCCCATCTGTGCACTGGAGCTACAGCTGCTCCCAAGACTACTTGGGACAGGCAGCACATTGGGGATGAGGAAGAGAGACATGAGCCATTTCAACCAGTGCAACAACAGAGGAAAGCACCACTGTCATTAGTGCAGGCGCCCATTTGGGAACCAGATGATGCAGAGCATCAACAAGCTGTAAGTCATTTCCTGACAGCACCATGGGAAAAAGTCTGGTGTTGAAGGGCATTTTGCTGATGGCCTTTTACTGCTATGGGACAGCAAGGCCCAGACTTCTCCTGCCTGTCACCAGGCTCATCTCCAAAGCAACTGAATTAGGAAGCAAATTGCTTAGGGTTTCTTCCCATGGAGAGCGCAATGCACTTTTAGAGAACAATTCAACCATGGATCTCTGGGTATCAAACACACAAGAAAACTGAGCGTCCTGATGTAGTTACCCCAGGTAGCTTCTTGAAATTTGGGGAGATTAATCCAGGCTGTGCTGTGCCCATGGATATGGACTAGTCAGATCAGGGGGTTGTGTAGGTTTTTTTAAACACTATTTTTCAGGGATTCTAATTTCTTCCCAGTCTTGCACTATATTCACAATCTGTAAGTTCCTCTCAGATGCTTTGTAGATCTGTGACAGCTTAGCCAATTTGTGATCTCTGGAAGTATTTTATCTACTTTCTGTCTATATGAAAGAGTTCTATCTATTTCAAAATTTCAGTCATTTGGTTGACCCATGTTCTTCTGAGAGTAGTGAGTACTAGCAAGTGCTGATATTCAGCAATAGCTTCTAGAAAAAAAACACCACACACACACACCCCCAAAACAAAAACAAAACACAGAGCCCTAGCTAGAGATCTCCCAAACAATTTCTTTATGACATTCAGTTGGGTAAACAGACATGCTGCCTCAGCTTCTATTGTCTTGAAAATACTGCAATTTCACATCACTAATGCACATTTTCCAATAATAGTGCAAACTACTTTTTCATTTCAAGACATTAGTAGAACATGCCTTATGTCTTAAATCACATCTGGCTGGACCTGCACTCAGATCTCAGCTGCTACCACAGAAATTTGAGGATGGGACTAGGGACTTGAGAGCATGCTGATACCCCAGGGAGGACCCTGCCTCACACAGCCATGCTCCATGCCACAGCATGAGAAAACCCATGTGCTGCCTCTGTACCCCTGTTCCCATCCACTATTGTCCAAGAAAGGAGTTTCCTTGCTGTGATCCTTAGTCCTAAGTGTATTTATCAAGCCTGTAATGCTTATTTGTTATTAGTGCTTAGCAATGAAATAACTCCTTATCCAAAACGTAAATCTAACAAAAATAAATAAGCAAAAAATATTTCTTGCTTGACCTGTTGGCAAGAAAAATGAAGCTGAAGCAGTCTGTCTTTTTCTCTTGCCACTGGAATAAGTAGTAATAAAGTTATATTCTCCTGATCTTGCCCTTGGGGCTTCAAATTGCATATCTCACAAGGGAAACAGCAAAAGATAATGTATTTTTTGGAGACGTGATGAATTATACATTTGAAAAGGATAAATTTTACTAGTCTGACAAAACCAGAAACATCTCCCAAATAATCATTTATTATATTAACTTATTTATTAGCTGTTTATATATAGACAGACATCTCATTCTAAGAGTTCTCATATAACACCTTCCTCTCATCCCTAATGTATTTTTTTTTTGGTCGGACACCTTGTAAAAATTTGCTCAAAGCTAATAACATTATCCGCAGACCCTGGCCATGTTAACCAGAGCTAACACCTGCAACTCTGACCTTCTGACAGGAGACAGGAAATAAAAACATTCCTATGAAAATGAACATCATGACCTTATTTTGTAGGGTCTCATCACCTTTGCTTATGTTACAGTAAAAATACAGGTTCAGGTATTGTTCTAACCTGAAGAGAACTAATGAACTTAAGTACAAAATTGCTAACATTAGAAAAAATGCCATGATGATTATCCAGATATTAAGAAATTAATTATAAACTATCTTTATATATTTCTTACTTTAATGAAACATGGCAGTGCAAAATGAGTTCTAAAGAAATTAAACCAAAAATGTACACATGACCTATTCAAGCAACCTTACTGTTGCATGCATACTGTGTGATTAAGGAAAAGCAATTAGGAAACCACACCTGAGAAGCATGATCAGAAAACTATCTTGAAGCCAATTAAAAAAACCACTGGGAAGCCACATCTGGAAAGCATTATCAGTGTATTGGGTTTGCATGGCAAGGTTTTGGTAGCAGGGGGGCGCTACAGGGGTCGCTTCTGTGAGAAGATGCCAGAAGCTTCCTCCATGTCCAACAGAGCCAATGCCAGCCGGCTCCAAGACAGACCCGCTGCTGACCAAGGCCAAGTCCATCAGCGACAGTGGTAGAACCTCTGTCATAACATAGTTAAGGGGGGGGGAACCTGCACAACTGCAGCCAAAGAGAGGAGTGACAACCTGTGAGAGGAACAGCCCTGCAGACACCAAGGTCAGTGAAGAAGAAGGAGGGGGAGGAGGTGCTCCAGGCACTGGAGCAGAGATTCCCCTGCAGCCTGTGGTGAAGACCATGGTGAGGCAGGCTGTCCCCCTGCAGCCCAGGGAGGTCCATGGTGGAGCAGATATCCACCTGCAGCCCATGGAGGACCCCACGCTGGAGGAGGTGGATGCCTGAAGGATGCTGTGACCCCATGGGAAGCCCATGCTGGAGCAGGCTCCTGGTAGGACCTGTGGACGGAGGAGCCCACACTGGAGCAGGTTTGCTGGCAAGACTTGTGACCCCACAGGGGACCCATGCTGGAGCATAGAATCATAGAATCATTAAGGTTGGAAAAGACCTCTAAGATCATCAAGTCCAACCATCAACTAACACCACCATGACTCCTAAACTAGGCCCTGGAGTGCCACGTCTACACCTTTTTTGAACGCCTCCAGGGTTGACGACTCCACCACCTCTCTGGGCAGCCTGTTCCTGAAGGACTGCACCCCGTGGAAGGGACCCACACTGGAGCAGTTCGTGAAAAACTCTAGCCCATGGGAAGGACTCACATTGGAGAAGTTTGTGGAGGACTGTCTCCCATGGCATGGACCCCACACTGGAGCAGGGGAAGAGTGTGAGGAGTCCTCCCCCTGAGGACGAAGGAGCAACAGAGACAACATGTGATGAACTGACCACAACCCCCATTCCCTGTCCCCCTGCACTGCTGGGGGAGGAGGGAGAGAAATCAGGGATAAAGCTAAGCCTGGGAAGAAGGGAGGGGTGGTGGAAAGGTGTTTTAAGATTTAGTTTTTATTTCTCATTATTCTACTCTGATTTGATTGGTAATAAATTAAACTGATTTCCCCAAGTTGAGTCTGTTTTGCCCATGATGGTAATTGCTGAGTGATCTCTCCCTGTCCTTATCTCGACCCGTGAGCCTTTCCTTATATTTTCTCTCCCCTGTCCAGCTGAGTGGAGTGACAGAGCAGCTTTGGTGGGCACCTGGCATCCAGCCAGGGTCAACCCACCAGAATCGGGAAACTACCTTAATTAAGAAAAAACAGGAGTCTCCTAACAGGAGCCCAGTCAGCCACTGTAAAGGGGTCAAGCAACCTATGTACAGAACGGTACAAACCTCTTAAAGCTGTCCATAACAGCTTAGGCAGAGATGTCTTTAGGCTGTTGGGGGGGGGGGACTCAACCCCCAAAAAACCCAACGAACACACCACAGCACCAAAAACACCACAAAAACACAAACACCACCAAACAACATTAGTTGCGCGGCAACCAGTGCTTAAGAAACAGAAAGGGAAACCTGATCACTCTGGTATCCTGTAATGCTAAGTATTTCAGCATTATCTTATCAATGAAAGGAAACGTGCTACAAAGCCTGCTTATGGTCCACTACCTCATCCTCGTGGCTAGGTGGTAATTTGGAAACAAAATTATTTGTGCAGGGAAGAAGAGTGGGCGTAAGGGAAAAGTAGGGCAATAAATATGGCCTTTGAGACAGCTCACTGCACTAACAGATAAGATTCCTGGTGAAGAAAAAGGCTGTTTAAGCTGGTTTACAGGTGATTTCAGAACCTGTGAACATTACGAATATGTAGTTAATGGCACTTTCCAGAAGCAGATGTATAATTCTCATTTACAAGAATTTCTAGGCAAACTACACAAGTGCTGAATTTTCCATATATTTGTGTACTGGGTCTGGCTGAGGGGGAGCTGCTTTTCCCCACGCCAGCCTGCTGTGCTCGGTGTCGGTGGCTGGAGGCGGCACCAGTGCCTGGCTGTGGCCGGGCGGTGCCTGCCCAGCCCCGGGGCTGGCTCTCTCTCTCCAACATCTCCCCCCCACCCCCGCTGTGGGCTGGGGCTGGGCGGGATCCTGGGAGGGGGCGGCCAGGACAGCCGACCCGGGCTGGCCGGGGCTATTCCGTACCGTGTGACGTCTGCTCAGGGATAAAAGCCGGGAGGAAGGAGGAAGTGGGGGGCATTCCTGGTTTGGGACGTTTGTCTGTGTCCTGGGGAGCAGCCGCGGCACGTGCTGGGGCCCCGCTTCCCGGGAGGTGGCCGGGCGTCGCTGTGGTGAGAGGTGGGCAGTGGGGTCCGTGTTGTCCTTTCCCTTTTGTTTCCGCACGTGGTCTTTGTTTTATTAAACTGCCTTTGTCCTGACCCACGAGGTTTCTTTGCACCTCATGTTCTCCCCCTGCCCTGCTAAGGAGGGGAGTGGTAGAGCGGCTTGGTGGCACCTGGTGTCCAGCCGGGGTCAAACCACCACAATCTGAAATAACTTAAAGAGTACAAATATGTCAAAATTCTCACTTGGTCCTAATACGAGTAGAATATAACTATATAATCAAGAAATTCCCATGAAGCTAAAACCAAGAATTGTAACTGCCTTACAGTTTAGGCACATATTAGTCTAACAAACAATGCGTACAGCACTCACTGAAGAGTTTCAAAGAAAAGGTCTTTCAAGATAGCATATTAAATCTAAATCTTTAAGACCCCTAAGTTCACACTTTTCACTTCACTATTCACATATATTAGTCAGATCTGTGATCTCCTAGAGTAGAGACAAACAAGATAAAATTTTATTTCAGTGTCACTCAGGGTAGAAGACTGAATCCAGATCACCAGAGAGAATTTTAACCTTCAGACCATATTTCATTTCCTCTCTATTATAGTTACTAAAAGTGACTGATGAGAAAAGAAAATCCTTCCTCTCTGCTGACTGAATTAATTCTGAGTGTGTAGCATCTGCATTGTGCAGCATTCTTGTTGTGCTTGCTGTTATAAAATCCTGTGGCCCACGTGACACATACTTTCAGATCTCAGCAAGTAATAGGACTTTTGTTAAACCCATCCTACCACTTCAAAGATCCTTGTCATGATCCACCCACTAGGGTGACCTGCAATATTGAAGATGTGGATTCTTAAAATTCTCCGGTATTTCATTTCCAGCTTATGTGCTGAATAACTAGCAGTTAACATTTAAAATAAAGTGCATAAATTTAGCTAGGAAATTCTTATAAATGTCCATAAGAGTAAGAGGGGAAGGAAAAAAAAAACCACCACACAAAATCACTGCATAAGCACCTAAAAATATTTCCCAGAGAGTATAAGACCAGACTTAAATTCTGGTCTCATACTGGTAGCCGTGGCTAAATGAGTGCATAAGCAAGTTCAGCCAGCATGTTTGATGTTGGCTATGCTTTCTTCAAGTCCCAGAGTCAGCTTCCTGCAGTGCTGCAACCTGGAACCCACCTCCAAATGCTAGTGCTCAGTTTCTTCTCATCCACCTGACTAATGTACATCTCCCACACAGCCAGCTGAACCATAGCATGCAAACAAGGATGACAAGAAAGCTTGAGAATGGAGAAGGTATCCATTATTTACCCAGAGACCCTGTCATGTTAAGTACTTTCCAAATACAGAAGAGGCAGATGGTCTTTTTCCTCAAGAGTTTATAAGCTCTGTACGAAGCAAAGCATGACTGGACGAGACAGTGGTGCAGAATGAATGCAGAAGGATGAACTGTATCTGCAATCAGTCAGAAACGCTCCCCTCCACTTCCTACTTCCTTTTACTTCCATTGTTAGCACAAAGTCATCTCAACACCAAGCTGTTCACAACGCTATGGCATAACACTATGTAAAGGAAGACAACAGCTACCACCATTCTGTTTTCTAGCCTAAAAATTACTCAATATATAGGAGATGTACATCAGGGAAAAAGTGATTTTGCTTAAAAAGGTATTATTTGGATGATTTGCCCCATTTAGTGGGGCAATGGATTCACATGAATGGGCTTAAAAGCTAAGTGCATCCCATGTATGTCTGCAGGTTTATAGTCCAAGTCATAAGACAAAATTTTTTTGGCAGAACAGCTATGAAGTTATTACTTAACAATGTAATTTTAGGAAAAAACAAGTGTTATGTGTTTTAGAAGATACTATTTCAAAACAATCTTTATGCTGGAAGAGATTAATACTTCTACTGTTCACTGTATTAATTTACTTCCAGAAGCACTATTTTAACTTTAAAAATATTTTACAAACTTTTTTTACGCTTATTACATGTTTAAATGTGTCTTTGTCTATTTTTAAATATATTTTGTGCCTACAAGCCACAATTTAAAAAGTAGTTTTGGTTAGAACAGCATTGCAAAAGGATTAGTTTGCTTCCAGTTACACATTAGAGCTGTACCCTTATATATCAGTGATGCAAATGGAAGCTGAGACCCACCCTTCTATTTTTTTTTTTAATTCAAGAAGTACCTACAATTTAATCCAAACTGACTGTACTTAATGAGTAACTGACAGCAGTTCTCTATCCTTGTGAAAGACATTACAAAAGTAGAAATAATTGAAAACATTTGATGAGAAGAAATTGATGGCATAAAAAAATTTTTGTTCTGCTGAGGTCAAGTAGGTAACATTCTCCAAGAAATATTCTTATCTTTCTAATCTATTTTCTACTGCTAAGAAGGTAGAGCTGCTTATACAGTATGGAGTAAAAGTAGTCATATAATCCTATATGGAAAAATTTCACATTATTTGTAATTATTTCTCTTTTACTGTAAAGAAAGCATTTTCTAAATTGCTGAGTCTCAAGCCTAATCTTTAATACAGCCTATTTTAAGAACTGGAATTTCTCTTCCATCCTGCCATGCTATGCTGACAGCATAGAGCACAATAGGTAAAGTGTCTCGAGGAAGGAGCAGAAGGGAAAACATCGCCAGTAGGTTGGAGTTGACCAGACCACAACAGAAAGAAGAAATTCTGCTCATTACTCAAGAACAGTAGAAACAATAATGATCAGAAACTAAGTGAAGCCATCCCCTCACCATCCAAACATACCTGCCTTATCACTCACATTGACATTAATTCAAGATGGACTAAGGTACAAAAAGAGAATGAGGATTCAGCTTTCAGAGAAATGGACTAGATTTCCCAATAAAGTCTTTCCCATTTCTAATTCCTGTTATTGTATGATATTGGAAAGCTTCTTGCAAGTGATACATTAGCCACCAGAAAAATCAGCCTCCAAGAATGAGTCCTCTGCCTGTCTCATGCAGATAGCTCACATGTATATAAGCAAAAACTAATGTTATGTTCCACTATTGCAAGAAATACAATAGTAAAACAAACAGGATGTTAGAACAGCATAGCCAGGACCACCAGTTTCTGTAGGTACTAGCACATAAAAGGGTAATGTCGTTTGCTCAGATTTAGTGGTGGTTGAATTCCCAGGTACTCATTTTCAGCTAACTCAAAGGACTTTTGACTTGAATCTGGGGCATCTCAACCTCACTCCTCCAGATTTGCAGCAACAGGCCACAACCATCTTCCATCACATCCCTGGGAGAAGCACAGCTACTCCACTTCAAGTGCATTACTTCTAAGGAGCTGACATTTTCTTACCAATGTAAACTGTGATAGTCATAGATGGAGAGTATTGATCAAAAATACATTACTCTGACACATTAAACATGGCATATGAACATATCTCAAAAATGAAGAATGTGGCAAATCTACTAGTGCCTTCTTGAAAACCACATCATCATACATGCACTCATGCATTCACAAGCAGAGCACACCAGACAGCTGCCTCAATCTTCAGTTGTAATTTAATAAGCTGTATTTGTTACTAGCATTTGGAAACATTAAGTGCAGAGTAGATTTCATTTCAATATTTTATTATGAATATATCTTATTTTATATTTTTATTGAAGGGCAGCTTCAGTCTATTTTTGTCTAAATTACATTTTAGAAAATAAAGCATTACTGAAAAAATAGAGACTTTGGTCTTACCTCAAATTTAACCAAGACTGTCTTTCATGTTTCATTTCTTATAATGCACTGCAAAAGCACAGAACCACCTGGAGTCATAAAGATGGCTTAGAAAGGGGTGAGAAAACCATCTTGGTATCACAGGTCTTATCTCCCCTTACTGTTGCTAACATGGATGCACACACAAGCAAATTACCTGTTTCTCCAAAACCCATGAATCTTCCATATATCTGTGTAAAACAATTTGCTGTGACCCGTGTCAGAAATCAGACTATTCAGCTATATATTTTAGCATAAAGAATTCCAAGATCTGGGGTTTTTTGACATGTTCTCTACTTTGATGACATTGTATTTGAGCTTTTAGATGAAAAGTTAAACTAAGAATATTAATTCTCTGAGCATCTATAATTAAATTAACAATTTTTTTATTACACCCTCCCTTTTCCCTTAGAAA
This sequence comes from Fregata magnificens, assembly GCA_013389945.1. Lineage (NCBI taxonomy): Eukaryota > Metazoa > Chordata > Aves > Suliformes > Fregatidae > Fregata > Fregata magnificens. The sequence continues at coordinate 75,182 of WAAD01041416.1, read as the reverse complement.
AAAGGTAGTGTTCAAGTTAGCTGAACAAACCTGTGCTGTGTGTCTCTCCCCTTATGAGTCTTATTTCCTCCATCCTCTGCAATACACTTAATGCTTTCCAGCTTAACAGCTATTACTCCTGCTTTTGACAGAGGCTCAGCAGAAAGCCATGCCCTTTCCCAGGGAGACAGGGCTGCGCCAGCCCTCTGTTGCTACCTCTCCCCAGCACAGCAATGATAAGGAGAGCCAGAAAGGACTCATGACATTGTGCCAGGTGGAACTGGCCTTCAGGTGGAAAACTGAACCCATAATCATCCAGTATAACATGAAGTAATGTATGTGTTGCTGCTTGTTAAGCTGCCCTTGGTATCTATCAGAGCACATTTCTAAAACAGCAACCAAGTGCACTGCTCCAGAAGAGGAACCACTGTCTTGGTGGGGCTGAGCAATGAGGAAGGGTGCACTGAGTGTGACATGCTGTGTCTAACAGGTTTCATTTCACCCACCATGTACATACTCGTCACTGCTGGAGGAGTGCTGCCCACCCTGATGCTGGGCTGCAGCCTCCCCCCTGAACATTTTTCCTTGGTTGAGGAAAAATCCTTGTCATGCTGAAGTTGAGAAAACTATTAAAATGTAAGATACAATAAATTTGTTTCAATAATACATAAAAACCTGCATCATCTCAGCTGCTCAGCCAGGGGCTGGAATGGAGCCCAACAGTTCACTTTCACCTGCACTCCTCCTATTTCAACTTATTACCAGACTGGTCAGGACAGCCTAGCCACTATGCTGTTTCCCAATAGCCCCAGCTGTATGTGTAATGAAGGCACATCTGCTCTGAAAATGTAATACTTCCATTCAAATAAAATATGATACTTCATCTTTTGTCCTCTCCAAGCACCTTCCCAAAATGTCTCCCAAGATGACAAAAACTTTAAAGTTTGAGAACAACTATTTCACTTCTTCCCCAACTTCTCCATCACATTATTTAACTAATTCCTGGTCACCCAAGCTGTACACAACACTGCTCCAAGTAAGCACAAGCTATTCCTTTCAGCTGGGAAATAAAACAGTGCGAACTGGCACTTCCCACAATTTTATTTATGCCTTTTGCATGCCCTTGAATTCATTTTTCAGCTGAAATATCAGTTATCAGCTTAGAATAAGCTGATAATGATTAAAAAAAAAGTGCAACCAGAACCATTACACTGCACTCCTGTTCCTCCTCAAATCCTGAAGACTGGCCTTAATGTTCCAGTGTCTCCATGTGACTAATTACAGATTTTCTGACAGAAAAGCAGATCTATTATGTTTCAGTATTCTTGTTTCTAAATAGCTTTCAAGTGTTTGGGCCACACAGTGGTGTTGAATTTGAATATGCTAACTTAGGCCATGCAACAGGAAAGACAGATATCCTTAATTCATTAAAGTTCTCAGTCTACATGCATAAAATGCTAAATC